>LNAC01000034.1:4724202-4835271 GCA_002007465.1 Ailurus styani | reverse complement strand
TCTACTGAATAATTCTTAAAAATTACCAAAAATGTCAAGGACCATGTTAACAGAAATGAAGGGGGAGTCTAATGTGTGAAGGACTGGGTAAAAGCCATTAAATGCATTATCTCTAGATCCCTTTAAAAAAATTCTTCTTTGGTAAATTGCCTCTTCAACCAAACAGGAATCTAAAAATGTATGTTGTGAACTAAGTAAAATAGAGGAGATTGGTGGAAACAAGAAGAGAGAGATATTCCCAAAACAAAGGGAATAAATGATAATCTTACACTGATTGATGAATTCAGAGATACCAGTCCTTCTCAGCCACTGTATTCCCAGGACCTTACCTTCTAAGTAGGAGACTGGAGGTCCCAGTACCTGAGGACAAGCTTGAAATTCTGATAGCACAGGTTCTCCCTATATTGGTGAGCCAAACTAGCTTATCCTTATGGAGCTCAAAATAAACCAAAGCAGAGGCTAAACTAGGAGATATCAAAAAGGACATTTAATATAGGAAGCAGATAACGAGAATTTCCAGTAAGATGATGAAGATAGCAGCTGTGTTACAGATTAGAGTAACTCAAGAGATAAACATATTGGAATATGCCTTCAACAACCTTCCCCTGCCCCTGTTCTATTATTACCCTGAGGGCAGTATGCCCAGGTAGAACCTGACCCTGTACTTGGTTAATGTCCTGCTTTGACCAATTACTAAGCTGAAGTTGGGCAGTAGTGAGCTGAGAAGTAGAAAATGCATAATTGCCTATGTGTTTTGACCACAATTCTTTTGGAAAATCCCAATATCTGCTTATTACTTTAGCCTAGCTAGATGGCTCAAGTGGCATGACCCCTATATTTTTCATTACTCTTATGGCCAAACCCACTAAATTCCCCGAAAGATACTCTTTATACTCTCAGAGACTCTAAAGCCCTATCAGTAGAGCTTCTCCTGGAAGCCTTTTCTAATAGTGACAGTTACTCTTTCTTACAAATCTAGCTTTGTGCTTGCTAGTCAGGTTTTTAAAACTATATATTCCTTCCCAGTTGGTAAAGTTTATAAGGAAAAAGAGAATGATGAATACAAACATCATTCTGGAGGGTGACAGTGATGTGATTTGGTAGCAACACACAACCTCTAATGGACCGACAGTGCTTTACTTTTAACCTTGGTAGCAAGTCCTATGATGTTCATATATTATTCCTTAAAAACCTACATATATATTTTATAGATTTTTTTTACATATATGAGTGTCTTAGTCCATTTTGGTTGCTATAACAAAATTACCATAGACTGGGTGGCTTCAACAACAAACATTTACTTCTCACAAGATCCAAGGTCAAGGTGCTGGCAGATTCAATGTCTGGTGAGGGCTCACTTCCTGATTCATAGATGACTCTTTTCTCATTGTATCTCACGTGAGAGAGAACAAAAAGAGATCCCTGGGTTCTCTTTTATAAGGGCACTATCCCATTCATTATGGCTCTACCTTTATGATCTAATTACCTCCCAAGGGCCTTATCTCCTAATACTACTGCCTTGAGGGTTAAGATTTCATCATATGAGTTTTGGGGGGACACATTCAGGCCATGACAATAATAGATGAAATAGTAATTTTTTCAAAAGAATTTAGTATTGGCAAATATGCCGAAATAGGCCTATTTGGATACTGCTGGTAAATTACCATGTTGGGATAATATTGGACAAAAGCACATTGTACAAAGGGGTTCTATTTAAAATAATTAACAGGGCAGTGTTTGGCCCTGACCACTGAGAACACACTTTAAGGAATATACCTTAGATAAACTTCACATATGTGCATAAGAAAATATGCAGCAACCTTTTTGTTGCATTTGAAGCAGAAGGTTGTTGTTTATTTGAAATCGTAAGGTATGATATCTAAATATTCATCAATAGGAAAATAGATAAATAAAACCTAGGTATATTATTATGCAATTGTTAAAATAAATCAACTAGATTACATGTCGAGTTGCAAAATGAAAGTTAAAGACTCATTTGCCCAGCATGATACCATTTATGCAGATCAACAGATAATTAACTAATGTTAATTATGGCTAATAGATAATATATATGTACTAAAATAATTAAAAACACTGTCTGGCAGGATGCAGTCCAAGTTCATGATAGTGCTTTTCTCTGAAGAGGGAATAAAGTAACCAAGAATCAGAACATAGGAAAATTTGTTATCTGTAAAGTTTGCTCCTTTTATATTAAAAAAGAAATGAGGTAAATATGCCAAGATGTTAACCCTTGTTACATCTTGTAAGTTTGCATTGGAGGTTTGCTATATGTATTTTGATATATTTTTGAAATAAGCAAACAAATTAAGGGGATCGTCTAAAACTGAGAGTTAAAACATTAAAGGGATCATTTTAGAAGCCGGACAGAATGAGAGGAAAATAATGGTATAATGGTAAGCAAATGATGACAAGAAGTGCTATAAACCTGAGAAGTAAAAAGGTAAAAAGTACTGTGTACACTTTGAGAGAACGTGCTCATTCTTGGAGGCCTAGACCCTGGATTTTAATGGAGTTGTTCCTAAAGCACAGAAGCTAACAGCCTGTGAGACAAGTGTGAGGCTCTGAAATTAGACAGACTGATTTGAATCCTGCTCCAACCTTGTTAGTTGTGATCTCAGCCGAATTTCTTCACTTCAAAGACTATACTTAACCCCTATGTCACACATAGATACAATCATGTTGCAGATGTGTGTGTTTTGTTGTTTTGCTGTTTTTGTTTTTGTTTTGTTTTTAGGTTAAAGCAGAGAAAATCCTCAGTTTAGTGAATTCTAAGGACTTCTAGTTTCAAGTTTTGTGGTTACTATTTATTATTCAAAACTAAAAACCATTGATTTTCATTTTACATAGTTAAATGTATATTATGTGAGTCACATTTATACTGACCCATCTAATAGTTATAAAACCTATAGAAGACTGTGCTTAGTGACAATTCAAATGTATTTTTTTTTCTTCACAAATGGCTCAAAGTATGTAGCATGGTTCAACATAATAGTCCTTTGTTGAAAGTCACCCATTTTTTTTCTGTGACATTGTATACTGTGATGACACACCGTATCAGGATGCCAACTATTGGTATCCCTCCTAAAACAATAGTCCCATCTGTGGTCCCTTTTATTATCACACAGGCAAAGCATTGTGCAACATTCGATAACTGGCTAACCAGCCATAGTCTCTGCAATGCACTCATTCAGAGCTATTAAGATGCACAGATGGATATATTGCTGTGATAATATTGGACTGTGTTTCTCTCAGATGAACTGGAAAGTTGCCTTACTCATTGGAACCCAGAGAGCCATTCACTGTTATTCCATGTCTGCACTATTAGCTCATACTTCAGAACCAGCCTATGCTTTGGCCTGCAGTGTACAATAACTTGTGTTTTAGATGCAAGTTCCTGCTGTCCCTCGCTTGAACAAAGTATAACAATAGAACAAATACAGCCTATTATAACTCCTTGTACTCAGTCGACTATGTTTATGACAATAACTAGTGAGCTGCATTTTTAGCTCAACAGAAGTGATGACATAAATATAAAAATACAGAAAGCTGATTAGATTATTTATGGTTTAGGGAGCTGTTTATCAAGAAGTTGTAATCAAGAAGACAACCAATAACAGCAATCCTGGACCACAAAATCCAGTAGTGTATTTTATATAAAAAACTAATATGGTTAGCATATCTACCTTAGTGATGTGGATACAGTTATAATATCATCTCACCTAACCATGTTAGACTGTGAATCCATATAAATAAGCTTTACTGAATTTGGTTAAACAAAAAGTTTTTCATATGGTGCACATTAGTGTATTATGCCTGTTAGTAAAATGCAACCTCAGATCAGATAGGAATTATGGTCATTTATTTCCTTCTTTACTGAAATTGTAAATTCTAGAATACCATCTAGAAGTACAGTAAATGACAACTTACTCTCAGATAATAAAGCACAGTAATTCAGTCATGGTTTACTGAGACAAACATACAGGTGTTAAGAGATTATATGATAAGACATGAACTATTCCAGAGCAGAGATTTTCAAACTGTTCTCCTGGGAGAAGTGTGTTTGTCATCAGAGTGGGCAGCTTTAACCACAGCAAGTCCAGACAAAAGGCTGTGATATCTTGGTTTATATTTAAATTTTCATATGAAGACAGGGCATCATTGCTCAACAGTACCAAGCCACACAAGAAATATTTTAGGTATAATTAACCTGGCACCCATTGCTCTAACAAGGTACAAACAAATGGCGATACTCAGGGAAATTGGAAAACTGATGCAAAAATTTACATGAAGCAAAAATTGCAGAAGAATGGCATATTTTTCAGAAATAAAGTGTAAAGGAGTAATAGTAGTAAGCAGCATTTATAGAGTGTTTATGACATGATACTGATGTAATAATTTTACATATATTAATTTATTTATAACAATCAATAATAATACTATATAATAGCAATTGTACAATAATGATAATAATTTTATATTCTTACTGATCTTACAGATAAGGAATGTGAGGTACAGAAAGTTCAATTGACTTACCAGTAGGTAGAAAGCACTAAGGCCAGGACTGGCTTTGGGATCTCTATTTTTAATTATTACAACATTTGTACAAGACAAGGAGTAGAGTCCTGACATATACTTGAATATATCATAAAGCTAAAATAGCACAAAATTGTTTCAGAAATATATGAATTATATTGAATAAGAAGAATAGAAACACAATATCTATGTGAGAATTTCATATGTGTAAAAAGACTGAATTTGAAATTAATAGGGAAAGTAAAATCAAGTATTAAATGAAGTAGAGATGGACATTTATTTGAAAACAAAATTTTATTTCAATAGCTACTTCATACTATAAAAATTACTCATATATTAAGATCTAAATATTTTAAAAAGTAATAGAAGGAGCTGTAGAAGAATATTTTTAGAACGTAGGGATAGGGAAAACTTCCTAAACAAGATGCCAAACATAGAATATATGGAGAAAAGATTAGAAGAATTCACTGCACGAAACTTAAAATTCTTAATAGACACCACAAACAAAGGTAAGCACAGGGTGGAAGAATGTACTTCTTCAGTTTAGATGCAATAAATGACCAATACTCATAGTACAGAGGAAGCTTTTATGACCCAACAAGAAAATGACAATAAATAAATGGACAAGTGATAAACACAGATATTTTACAGAAAATAAGTACAGACGACCAATACATACATTAATAAAAGTTTAATCTCATCAATAAATTGTAAAACCCAAATTAAATTAGCAATGATACACAGAAGTTGGATAAAACTTAAAGGGTTAATGTTCAGTAGTAAGGAATGTATGGGCAAATAAGACTCACACTATTTTTTTTTTAAAGATTTTATTTATTTATTTGACACAGAGAGAGAGATTACAAGTAGGCAGAGAGGCAGGCAGAGAGACAGGGAGAGGAGGAAGCAGGCTCCCTGCTGAGCAGAGAGCCCGATGCGGGCCTCGATCCCAGGATGCTGAGATCATGACCTGAGCCGAAAGCAGAGGCTTTAACCCACTGAGCCACCCAGGTGCCCAAGACTCACACTATTGAAGGGAATGGTAGATTATTCAGATTTTTTTGAGGGTGATTTGATGGCATCTACCAGTATTTAAATTGCCTACATCTTTTGATCTAATAATTCTGCTTTTAGAAACTGTTCCAACAGAAATGCTGGAATAGGCTTATAAAAATAGAGGTATAAGAAAGGTTAATATCTACTTAAATACCCATCAATTCCTATAAAATACTATGACACTATTCAGAGGTGTGAAATAGTAATATACATCATTACTTAGAAAGAGCTACAAGGTATAGCAAGTGAAAACATTCAGTTACAGAATGACATATGTGATCCCAGTTTTGTAAAATTAAACTGTATATGTTTATGTAAAATAAAAACTTAAGCATATTTTTTTCAACACATTCCCAAGTAAGTTGGAGACACTTGGCTCCTTTGTATAGAACAAAGATATGTTCTTAAATCATCTTTTATTTTCCTTTGTGTCATTTTATATTTAAGCCATAGTCCCTATTCAGTTTTCATCAATTTCTCCCAAAATGTCCTTTATAGCTCTTTTTCTCTTGGTCCAGGATTCCACTCGGGATACTTATCACATTCAAGTAACCATATTTCTTATAGTCTCATTTAACTGGGAAAAATTCTTTAGTTTTTCTTTGTGTTTCTTAACTTTGACATTTTTGAAAAGTGCAGGTCAGTTGTTTTGTAGAATTTCCCTCGCTTTGAGTTTGTCTCTCATTTGATTCAAGCTATGAAATTTTGGCAAGAATACCAATGACCTTATGTTGGATCCTCAGCACATCCCACCAAGAAGCACTTGGGGGTTTTGGTATTGTTGTTTCTTTCCAGTATTGGTGATGTTAATTTTGATTCACTAATTTTTCATTTATCATCAAGTTCTATGGCTTCCTCAGAGGTAACCAGCGCATATGCTGTGGGAACTTCTTAAGGAGAGACTGTAACTTCTATATATATTTGTACGCCCTGGTTCTGGCAGTCACACCATACTTATATTTAGTATCCACCATACTTATGAACAATACACTTGTCCTGGTGTTAAGCAGTGAATTTTTTTCTGGCATTATCTTATAGCTATGGTCTGTTTCAACTTGAAATCATTGCAAAAAATAAAGAAACTAAGTGCTATCCCTGAAAATTTTAGAGATGTTATTTCAGGCAACCCATTTCTGATACTGAAAGTGATTTATTCAAATAACATTTCTAATGGTACATAAAAGCATTATATTTAATGTAATTAACCCATGCATAAGTAATGGCCTCTCACTTGCTGGATTTGTCCCACTGCAGGTGGTTATAAATGAGCAAAAAGAATGCTGTTTCTGAAATATGCCTTAGAGGATCCAGTTTCCTATACTTCATTGGTTAATACTTGTTTACCTTATGCCAAAATAAAAGGTTAATTTTGTCAAACAAGTGGAGCCAAATGGACAATTAAACAAAAGCAATAAATAAGTCATTTAGCATTTTGTGGACAGAAATCAGGCTGATTAATTTTTAAATTTTGACACGATACTGATGCAATAATAAATACCACCTAGAAGTACTCTACGTCTTTGTAGGACTAAGGATCTTTTAGGTCTTTAAATTCTACTGAGGTTAGAAACTTGATACAATCAAGTACAGAAGTAGGTTACATTAAATTTTATTTGAGAAAAGCCATCTTAAAGTATGGCTAATTTAAACTCAATTTCTATCAATATTTCAGATGTAGCAAAGCCACTATGGAATACTAGTGACTTTTTTTTTTCCTATCACTTACATTCCTGTTTATGACCATAACAACTGCATGACTTATTGGTTAAGATTTTTTACTTTGAAGACAGACACAGTTTGAATTCTGGCCCTGTCATGTGCCAACTGTATCATAGCTTAATCATGAACATATACAGCATGAAGATAATGCTGATGGTCCCCAACTAAGAAAATACAGATCCAACCAGTTTGCTGAGCTTTTTGACGAAATCTTGCCCTTGGTGATGGTACTCTGGATATATATCTATATATCTATATATATATATATCTATATATATCTATATATATGTATATATACACACACACATTTTAGTTTTGCCACTTTTGAAAGAAGGAGAGACACAATGGTTAGAGGTCAGCTACAGTCTTTAGGAAGAAGAGATGGAAAATGATCTTTTGTTTACTCTATGTTCTTTATAGTTTGTCATATATGCCCATATGAAGTTAATTATATTTAGTTCTCAGTATGGGTTTAACTATTGCATATAATTCCCTTTGTTCCTACAGAAAATGCCAGATTATAGGTCCCTCTAATTGTTTTTCATTTGTTTTAATAAAAATATTTGGTCATGGTAAACTATAAACCTTACTTTTGTAGTGAAAATATAGGCAGGTGGCATTTAGTTCTTTAACTACTAGTAGCTTTAACATTCTCTAACTACTAGTACATCATGGGCACTAATCAATCAGAATGGACATCTGACGAGTTATATAAGATACTGGTCCTTTCACACTAATGGTATATATTGCCTATGGACAAGAATAAAAATTTTATTTGATATCCATGTATATCAATCCCATTGCTTTTTAGAACTAGAACACATGCTGTGCCAATATCTACCAACTTCTTAACAGTAGGATAAGAAACAACAGAAAGCACACCCGAGTAAAGTCAAATAGATGTTAATACATTTTTGTGTTACTGTATATATATATCTAGTTTTCTGTCTTTCTGGATATTGAGATCATGTGGAAAACAATGGACTTCAAAATAGAAAAATGCCTTTAAACATCATACTTAAGATTTACTGTTTTATTTTTTGTTTGTTTGCTTTTTTAAAAAAATGGTTTTCTTTCTGCTGGAGGATAGACCTCCAAGATTACTACTTTTGCTTATGGGTTACTTGAGGCAGTTGAATCTGAATGAATAGATTATGTTCAATAGTGTGGCTTGGAAGTTTGACTCAATTGACCACTTGTCTAGCAATGCACTAATATTAAACATTCTAAACTTGAAGACTACATTAATCTCAAAATGAATTTGTCCTACGAGAATTCTTGTTTCCTTTCCTTACTATTCCTCCTGCTCAGTATTAGTATTCACCCATTTGCTCAGGCAAAAATACTGAATCATCCTGTATTCTTTTTTTTTCTTTTATATGCCGCATCCAATCCAACAAAATTTCTTATTTGCTCTAATCCCACATCTGAACACATCTCACTAACTCTGCTACTATGAAGCTGAGTTCAAGCAAAATTATTTGTCAGTGGGATATAAGCAGTAACTTCTAGTTGGTCTTCCTGTTTAAGTTTTTGTCTTTGGTCCAATCTCTGCAAAGAGTTCAATTTAATATTTTGTGAACATAAAGCATATTATGCCACTCCTTTACCTATAAATATTCAATAAAGGGTGCTCATGTTCCATTTTGCTGGAAAGAGTACTGGTTTGCTTCTATCGTTCTGGAATGGTTATTAATAGAACCTTTTTTTACTGTCAACAGTGTCCTGGTTTGGATGACAAGTTTATATTTACCCTACTTCAGTGGTTTCCCATTGCAATTCAAGTCAAGTACAATACATCCCCACCACCTTAGCACAGAAGACCTGACCCAGTTGACTTCTGCCTACTTCACTGACTTCATTTCCAGCCTCTCTTCCCTTCATTTCATAAATATCAAGAACAGTGGTTTTTCTGTATTTCAAATAGGATCTAGGGAGTCCTTACTTGGGGTCTTCTGATTTTCCCTCTGCCTAGAATGCTTTTCCACTAGATTTTTACATGACTGACTCCTCTTCAGAAAAGACATTTTCAATCAATCTTTTTCCATAGCTTTGTTTTAAATTTTCTTAAATATATCCTATGTATTTGTTTACATAACTTTTATTTTTAATTTAATACATTTTATTTACCTTTTTTTGGTCTATATTTCTGTTTTTGAGTGTAGTTTACTAAAATGTGGCTATCAAAGGCAGTTGGAGATTTACCTCTAGAGCTTAACTTTAAAACAATTCTTAGCACAGAGTAGCTATGCCACAAATATTTGTTGATTATGTGGGTTAGTTGTAGATATTCAGAAGTGTCAATATGTGATGACTTTTGTTTAGAAAATTACTGCAGAATACACTGATGCTTTCTAATAACAATACCATTTACTTACATTCAGAATACACTGAAGCAAATATTTCATGAATGATTCAATAAATTTTAAGCCATAAGAGAGTATATTTGGAAGTACATAGAACCCGATAATACTTTGGTAAAGATAAAAATGTATTCAGTATTTCATTTTTATAAATTTTTAACTTAAATCTGTAGGCTTGTCATGGCTGTCTGTTCATCTAGTATATAAAATACTGCTGGGATTGAGTAAATCATATTCATTTTTCACCATCTATCCTTTGATTCTTTTTTAAACTTTTATTTTATCAACTAACACTCAGAGATGACAAAGTCAAGTTCTTATACAACTTTACAAATAACCCTTAACCAAGTATACAGAATATATTCATTTCTGTTAAATACAATTTTTATTTTTCTACGGCCTAATGAAATCCAAAGTACTTGAGGAAAACATAGAGTTACAAATTATGTGATGGAGTGAACATGAGACCAAATCTTGAATCTGAGGAAGAACTGGTTTCTTTTTTCTTCTAATAATTTTATAGTCTTTTTATTATTAATTTTTAAATTGACATATAATGTATTATTTGTTTCAGGGGTACAGGTCTGTGATTCATCAATCTTATACAATTCACTGGTTTCTTAAGCCAGTTTTCTGCACCTTGGATAAAATACTTTAGTGAAATCCATGACGTGGTGGTTCTCTTTGCCTGAGCAGATGCAGTCTTAGTGTGTTTATTGGAAATATCTACATACAGTCAGTGACCTTTGTGGGATGACTTTTGTAAAGTACTTACAAAGTGTCTGGCACAATTAGTTTGAAGTTCTTTATCCTTTTCCTTGTTGCCTTCAGTTAAATTCAATTCAACGCATTTATAGGGAATCGGTCTTGTTTTAGCCTGACACTGAATGCTAGAGACTACACAATGAAGAGAATTTTATTCCAGTCCTAAGGGATGGCTATTATTATAAACTTAACACTTAACATAACTCTATGGACTATATATCTTACTGAAGACTTAACTAACATCAGCGAAGTCTCATTCCCAGTCTTTAGCTGGGGAAAAATATAAAAAATTAAATCAACTTCTTTTCTAAAAATTATTTTAGGTTTAAATCACAAAGAAGTCTTAATATTCACTTATTAATTAGTCCTTTATTATGACAAAGGACTAGATCAGAAAGATTGAAAAGAAAACAATAAAAAGCTAAATTATTCATAGTGAATGTGTTGTCTTATGGGCAACCAACCATAAGTATGATTTTGAAGTCTGGAAATAATGGATTCTATGCAAAGCAGCGTTTTTTCCTGCTTGAGAAGTGAGAATAATCTAATCTGCTTGATGATTGAAGTTTTATCTACAGAGCTCCAAATAATAGGTTGAAAACATAAGGCAGTCATGCAGTTATTTCTTAAGATGTAGATTTTAACATTGTGGAAAGCAGCAGTTTGGATACCTGACAAAACTTTGAAGACTCTGAAATTAAAATTGGAAGCAACATTAGATATCTTCTATTCTAACAGATCACTTTGCAACCTACATAGCTTAACCAAACTTTCCAAGATCCCATTTTTCAATAGTAATAGAATTTTAGCTAGAATTCAAAGACTAGCTGTTCATTGTTTTTAAATTTTAATTTATTTTACCATTTCAAGCTTACTTTTTAGTTTTATCTGTATTTGTACTGTCATACAGAACTCATCTGTGGGTGAGAAGCTAAGATTCTTGGAAAGAAAGTCGTTGACTTTATTGAGATATGCATTTGACACACATTAGTAGATATCAGTAGATAGACAATAGCTAATTTTTTCTTTAAATGTCTTGTTTATTTTAATTCTAAATGTATTGGGTGCAAGGCATCTTCTATGAAGTAGAAATATCTTCATTTCTTACGACACAGTGAATGTGTCAATAATGAGAAAACATAGGAACAAAAACACCACATTTCCTCCAAATTGCTTTCTTTCTCCCTAAATTTCACAGTCAAATTAGAACTGTATTTGTTGCTTTACATTTTTCTTGATGAACGAGGAAGAAATTTGTGGCTCAGTTTTGTCAGTCCTCTTGCAGTGAGAATGGAAAAACCAATCGTACTCTCCTTGATTTCAGAACTAAAGTTATTGCTTTTCTTTTTAGTCCTGGATGAAACTCAGAAATCCAAGAAGCAAAAAAAAGTATTATTCAACTATGATTTTGCAGAATTCAGGCCAATGCAATGACAAGGAGATCTATAGATGGAGAATGAAGGTATTAACATGACACATCTAAAATATAGATTCTCCTCATTAATATTCCACAACTGGCTTAATAAATAAGGATGGAAAGTGAAGGAGCAAAGCATGTTTCCTTAGGAAGAGCAAAATTTACAAAACAAAGTCAGAAAAAGATGAGCCCACGGTTCCCTAATTTCAGTTCAGTGATCCTTCCTTTAATTGGAATGAGAGGAAACCTTCTCCAGGAGCTACAGGTAGAAAAACATTCATGCTGGTGCTCAACAAGCCAGTGATTCAGTCCCAGGTGAGCTGAGGTGAGAAAGCAGGAATAGGAAGGGAAGGTTTCTGCAACATATTTAGGTCTTCAGTTTGGTTCTCAGCTTTTTAATTTATTTTCTGATATATACTCTAGTCACCAGTGGAAGAGAATTTCCATTGATTCCCATTTTCTTCTTTCTTTTTTGTCCCTTTCTTGTTTTCTCTCTTTCCTTCCCTCTTTTTTTTTCCTTTTTAAAATATATTATTTATTATATACATAAAATTCACCATTTTAATCTTTTTTTTCGGTGTATCTGTAACATTAAGTGAATTCACCTGGCAGCACAATCATCCATCTTCACCATCAGCACCATCCATCTCCAAAACTTCTTCACATTCCCCAACAGAAACTCTGCACCCATTAAACACTAACTCTCCATTCTTCTCTTCTCCAAGCCCCTAGGAATGATCATTTTATTTGATCCCCATTTTCTTTTTTTTTTATGGTAAAAAAATTTATATTTAGATTTAGCCAGCTGGACTCAGTTTAGATGATCCCAATTTTGTTGGCAACATCCAAAGCGTCATAGTCAGGGGCCAGCAGAACATATGCCTTCTTCTCTCCATCAGACCTGATCAAGGTGTTGACCTCGCCACATCAATGTCATAGAGCTTCTTCACAGCCTGTTTGATCTGGTGCTTGTTGGTCTTGACATCCACAATGAACACAAGTATGTTGTCTTCTATTTTCTTCATGGCTGACTCAGTAGTCAGGGGGAACTTGATAGCATAGTGATCAAGCTTGTTTCTCCTGGGGGCGCTCTTTGGAGGATATTTGGGCTGCCTTCGGAGACGCTGTGTCTTGGGTCGTCAGAACGTCAGAACGTAGGTGATGTGAGGATCTTTTTTTTGTGACTGTGGACGCCTTTCAGCACCGCTTTCTTGGCCCTCAAAGCCTTTGCTTTGGCTTCGGCTTTGGGAGGGGCAGGGGCAGGGGCTTCCTTCTTAGCTTTCGGCACCATCTTCGTAAAAGTTGATCCCCATTTTCAATAACACATTGTTATCAGACTTCTTAATTCTAAAGTTTTGCTGATCTAGTTGGTGCTAAATATCATTTTATTGTTTTCCTGTGTTCCATTTTTTTCAATGTAATTGGGCAAACTTTCACAAGTTCATTGGGACCTTGTTTTCATTTTTATGAAATAACTAATTTAAAAAATATATATTAGCTTTATTGAGATATAATTCATTATGATACAACTCATCTATTCAAGAATACAATTCAATGGTTATGAGTATATTTAGAGTTGTGTGGCCATCATTATAATCAGTTTTAGAACATTTTAATCACCCTAAAAGAAACTATACTCATTAACAATAACTCCACAGTTCCTCCTATAGCCCCAGCCCCAAACAATCACTAATCTATATTCTGTCTCTATAGAGTTTCCTATTCTGAACATTTCATATAAATACAATTATAAAATATATGGTCTTTTCTGACTGGCTTCTGCATTTAGCATAATGTTTTCAAGGTTCATCCATGTAATAGTATATATCAGTACATCCTTGCTTTTTTTGCGGAACTATATTTTATTGTATGGATATAGTACATTTTGTTTATCTGTTCTTGGTACTTGTTATTATCTTGTCTTTTAAATCATATCCATTAGTATTTCATTGTGGCTTTTTGTTCTAATTAGTAATTGTAATTGTTCTAATTACTAATTGTTCTAATTACTAATGGTGTTGAATTTTGCACAAAAGTATTTTACCTGGTAAGTGATAGTAACAAAAGTAAGGGAGTAGAAAAGTAAGATAGGAAGAAATCTAATGAAGGATACATTATCAAGCAAATAGACACTGTGTGCAACTGGATTTACACTATTTTATAATCAGAACTTTTTTCTGATACTTCGACCCCACAAATTAGACATCATCATCATCATTACTATGTCTAGACTTTTTACAGAGATTTGCCTATGTGATTAATGATTTTTATTGTTGTTTTTCATGTTTAACCATCTCAGCCTTCTTTCTGGGATTATCTTTTCTTCCTGAATGGCAATCATTAGGATTTCCTTTATTGAAACATCCTTGGGAATAAATCTATATAAATATCTTTAGTATGGTCTAATCTAAAAAGTCTTTATTTCATCCTGTCCTTGAAAGAAAGTTTTACTGAGTATATAATTTTAGGTAGATGGCTATTTTCTCATAGTAGTTTAAAGATATTTTACTATTCTCTGTTTTCCATTATTGCTTTGACAAGTCTATTATCGTTATAATTGATTCATTTATGGACGATTTATCTTTTATTCACTGCTATTTGTATGATCATTTCTTCCTTTGCTTCTCTATTACTCTCTTTGTCATTAAAAAAATGCTATGGATAACATTACTGACTACTACCAATGAACACCTAGGAAGTACCAGGAATTACATTAATATATGTATTTCTTTTATATCATTAACTTTCATAACATCCTCACGAATTGCTATTGATAGGACCATTCTACAAATGAAGAAATGAGACACAAAATATTAAATTCTCAAGGCCATGCCCCTAGAAAGTGGTAAAACAGTTATGGTACTTAAGTCTGCCTGATTCTAGAAGCTGCGCTCACAATCTTTAGGTGAATTTTTATCTGCCCTCTCATGCACTGCCTTTGAACCTCACCTGAGCTTAAAATAGGATAGGTATTTCTGGTGATAATTTATGTGTCGTTCAATTAATATTCCTGCTAAGCTAAACTAAGAGTCACTTTAAAAAGCACACTCTTAGAAAATAGACTTAGGTGGAGACTGTCATAGGATTTTGTTGTAGAAAATTTGCCACTAGGATTTTACAACTGTTTTGCAATTTCATTTTTTAGAAAGTGGAAAATTGATTTCTAAAAGCTGTTGTCATGGGCATTAAAGAGGGCATATGATGTAATGAGCCCTGGGTGTTATATGCAACTGATGAATCCTTGAACACTATATCTGAAACTAATGACATACTATATGTTGGCTAATTGAATTTAAATAAAGAAACTAAAAGCTGTTGTCATATATTTGCAAAATTCCCTGTTTATATGATTACATTTTTGTACTTTTCAGAGACTCAAATGAAAAGATGCTTTTTATTTTTTAAATTTTATTTTAGAATGATGTGGCTTTACATATTAAATTTATTATCATAACATTTTGTGGCATTGTTAATTATTTATGTGACTTTAGTAACCAATTTTATTTTATTTTTAAATAACATACAGAAATGTGTTACATTTATATATAAAGACATAATAGCTCTTAAACTTCAGGAGATCAACAGAGTAAGTTAAATGAGACAGTGATGATTACTAGTTTTGTGCTTAAATTATTATTTCTAACTTTGGCTGCTTAATACATTTTTTTCTAATACTAGAAATATTACAAAGATACTTGATTAGCTGGAAAAAATAAAGTATAAAGGAAATGCAATGAGCTTCATTTTTTACACATATAAGTAGTGTGAAATCTATATTCTGTCTAATAAAAACAAATAAAATCTGTATCCTGTGTAAGAAAAGGTGTATTCATCTTAGTAAAATAAATATTTAAATTCAGATTTAGGACACCAGTCACCCTAAGGTATGAGTAACCAAAGACTAGTTATCCTATTTGTTTAAGTTGTTTAGACCCTTGCTTCCTCCAGAACTCCTATAGTTAGTTTATATCAAGACTTCGAGCATACTTACTATATAATTCCATTGTCTAAATCCATCTATCTTATCTTTCATATCTTGAAAATCAAATTCATTTCAACCTAATCATATACTCTTGGAGCTTTGAACAGACACAATTTACTTTCTGGAGGAATCTGTTACTGGTATCACTAAATATTCAATAGTTACATTTAATTAAATTATTACAGTAGTCACAATTGTATCCCTGGGTATCTATTCTACCAAAAATGTATATAGCAAATGGGCATTAATCATTTTGAGTTCTCTTTGTCCAAAACACTGAACTGCTAAAACTTCTAGAAATATCTCCTATATTTTGCCTCTACTCTCTATATCCATTGACTTCCTCAGTAAAGTCCCTCATTGTCTCTTGACTACACTGTTGCCATAGCCTCTAATTAGTCCCTGTATGAGTCTTTCTACCACAACCCACCTACCATGCAAAATCCTATAATATCTCCATAATAATCATACATATAAAGACTTTTAATGGCTCCCTGTTACCTCCTTATTAAGGTTATAATCATACTGCCTTTGCAATCTCAACTCAACATAACTCTCCATGGATCTGTGGACCTTTTAAAATATTTTTTTCAAGTATTCAGCAAGGATATCAAGTTAAACATTTCCCATCTCCTAGATATATCATGGCTCTAACAATAGTTTGTCTTTTCACATTCTGTCTTTTCTTTTTGGTTATTTCATCATCTTCTTTACTTGAACAGTTTTTACATATCTTTTAAGATTCAGCTCAAAATTTACTTTCTTAGTTATATCTCCATGGGCACTCCCAGATAGTTCGTCATACTCTCCATGTCTCCAAAGCTCTTGGCACAAAGATCCATCACAAAATGTGCTATATTTTGGTGCACTTATACACTTACATTTCTGTCTCTTCCACAAGTTTGTGAATCCTTTGAGGACAGGAGTCATGTCATATTCACCTTTGTATCCTTTGTAGCAAATAGTTTTATGAATAAATTAAGTAATAAAGAATGATCAGAGTTTCTTTGTAATAGTTTTTGTTAGATAGAAATACTACTATGATCCTTTATGTCTTAAAGTGGTCCCCTTGGAATACATCTTCAACATTAAAACTCTATTACTTACAGAAGTGCCAAAAGTATAGGCTGACTATATGATCTCATGACATTCTGACCTTTTCCTATGATTGCTCATTTTTAACTTTATCGGCTTTTAAAATGTTATTGTCTCTTTTCCCTTCCAGACTATAGACTCTGTCAGAGCAACTATCATGTCTACCTAGCTCATCAGTGTATGTCTAGGACTTTTCACAGTGCCAGATAATCAATGTCATTGTATCCATTTATTAACTAGTTAATGAGTTGATAGAAAATGAGCTCAGAGTCATGGGTGGGTTCCATTCCCATCTCAAGCATTTCCTGATTCTTATGATGCCACTTCCTGATTCTCTAAAATTCCATTATCTCATGTGTAAAATGAGGCAAAATTCTGTTTACAGTGACAAGGTCTGGAAAGATCAAGGGAGAAAAGGATTATAAACATCTTAAAAACTAAACAAAATGAACAAATATGAAGTGTTATTAGTCTTACAAAGAGCCAAGCTGCAATAAAGGAAAGTTTAGTGCAAGTTAAGCTGGTGCTTTATGATATAATTATAAATCATTCTTTTCACAGCAGAAACTCTTGATAGACACATTTTAGGTACTGAACTTTAAGAGTGACAAAGTTCAATTCAATATGATTTCTAGATAAATTGGGAAAACTGAAAAAGATTTAGATTGTTATGAATTGAATATTTGTGTCCTTCCAAAATTTACATGTGGAAATCCTAACCCACTCCCCCCATGATGGAATTAAGACTAGGGGCCTTTGGGAGATAATTAAGTCATGAGGGCGGAGCCTTCACTAATGGGATTAGAGCTCTCTGTCTCCCTTTCACCATTCAAGTACACAGTAAGAAAATGGCAATCTATGATCCAGGTTCTCAGCAGACATCAAATCTTTCTGTAACTTGATCTTGAATTTCTCAGACTCCAGAACTCTGAGAAATAAATGTTTGTTGTTTAAGCTGCCCAACTTATGGTATTTTTGTGTAGCAACCTGAATGAACTAAGAAACAGATAAATTGAGATAATAAAAATGTGAGTTTTATGATTGATGAAGTTGAATTTTGGCCTGGATCTATAGCTCAAACTAAGCTTTCTTGATCTTTAAATTACCAGAAAAGTAGGCCTACAAGACTACTTTAATGATCCATCACACATAAGCAGAGAAAGCCTTATTCTCGAGGATAAGTTACTTCAACAAGAGGTCTCATATAAGACTTGTGAAGAGGCATAGCCTCATCCCTTCTCCTAATCTCACCTGTCATCTCTTTGAGCAGTAGTTGTGGGTAAGAAAGGGACTGAATGATCCTTTTTTCTTGCCTCCCCCCGACCCTTTCCTTGTTTTCCTTCTTGGGAGCAGAAACTTCTTGCTCATATAGGGAAACATGAGAAATGGAGAATAAGGACTGCCCACAACACTGCCCAGCTATTTGCTCTCTTAACTGGACATCCTGTTCCCACTTCGGTAGTTTCTACTCAATATCAACCACTGACACTTTGTGGCTTTTCTAAGGCCAATTACTGAACAGTTTAGATGTTTGACACAAAAGGCTCTAATATTGTTGAGTCAAATATATTAATCAAAGTAAATGCAAGATCCCTCGGTACTTCAAGTTGAAAATTCTTATTCTAATTTCCAACTCAAATAATGCCCAGCCACATGGTTTATTATGGAATAAATAGTTTTGTCCCCTCAAATTCATATACTGGATTCTTAACACCCAAATTCATGGTATTTAGAGATGGTATCTTTGGGAGATCATAAAGAATGGGACTTTCACAATGGGATTAGTGACTTTATAAGAAACACCAGAAAGCTTGCTCAGGCACTCTCTCTGACATGTGAGAACACAACATGAAGACAGCTGTCAGAAAGCCAGGTCAAGAGCCCTCACTGTTTAATCCACCCAGTCTGTAGTATTTTGCTCTGGCAGTCCAAGAAGACTAATATATGGTCCACTATAGTTCTCTAATCCTTTACAAAGATTTTTTTTAATAACATCAGTTACTTTAACATTAAACTGATGTTTTATAAAGTGATTCAAAGCTAATAACTTTCTCATGACCAAATATATAGGCAGAAACTAAAATTCAAAATGTAATCTTTTATTTTTGTCAATGCTCAAGATAAGAGCCTAACATTATTAAAACCTAAAGAAAAGTGAAAACAGCTTTTTTAAAGATGTGGTGTGTGTGTATATATATATATGTATATATGTATATATGTATATGTATATATACATATATATATATATACACACACACACCATGAAATATTACTCATATTACTCAGTCCCCAGAAAGAATGAATACCTACCATTTACATTAATGTGGATATGGATGGAGCTGGAGGGTACTATGCTGAGTGAAATAATTCAATCAGAAAAAGACAGTTATCATATGGTTTCACAAATATGTGGAATATAAGAAACAGTTCAGAAGATCATAAGGGAAAGGAGGGAAAACTGAATGGGAAGTCATCAGAGGGGGAGAAAAACCATGAGAGACTCTTAACTATAGGAAACAAACTGAGGGTTGCTGGAGGGGAGGTGGGTGGAGGGATGGGGTAATTGGGTGATGGGCATTAAGGAGGGCACTTGATGTAATGAGCACTGGGTGTTATATGCAAGTGATAAATTATTGAACACTACATCTGAAACTAATTCTGTACTATAAGTTGGTCAATTGAATTAAATATAAAAGACAGTTTGTTTCTAATCAAGTTTTAGTTCTTAGTCTTGGGTAAGGACCTCATTCAGATTCTCTGTGCAGAGCAAGTGTAGATAAAACCAATCTCTCCAGGGAATCTTACGTGTTTTACTTCTTGCAAATAGCAAAGTTAGCAAAAGTTAATCTTGGCACCTAAAGAAGTTATTACAGCAAAGATGATGCCCGAGACTCTAGTTAAGATAAAAGCGGAATATCAAGAAAACAAGATGGGCAGAGAAAAATCAGGCTTTTAGCCTTATCACAATGCTGGTCAATTTGTCTTAGGTTTATAGAATGTATGGTCTGTGAGATTAAATAAATTGGGAAAAGGTATGGCTATATATTTGTGTTATTTTCCTATTGTTGCTGTAACAAATGACCAAAAATTTCATGTCTTAAACCAACATAAATTTATTCTGTTATAATTCTGAAGGTCAGTAGTCTCAAATGAGTGAACAAGACTGCACTATTTCTGTAGGCTCTAGGAGAAAACTTGTTCCTTGCCTTTTCCAGCTTTTAGAGCTCATCTGCTTTGCCTGAATCATGGCAGTCTTTCTTTCATTGTTACATCTTCTCTGAGTCTGACCCTCCTGCCTCTCTCTTATAAAGACCCTTGTAAATACATTGAGCCAATCTTGATAAATCCAGGAAAATGTCCCCCATTTTAAAATGCTTAACTTAATCACATTTGAAAAGTCCATTTTGCCCTATACAATAATATATTCTGAGGTTTGGGGAGGTAGGACATAGGCCCCTTGGGGGAGCCACTATTTTGTCTACTGTAATATTTACCTCCTAAGAAGAGGATGAGAAAGAAAGAAAGAAAGAAAGAAAGAAAGAAAGAAAGAAAGAAAGAAAGAAAGAAAAAGAGAGGAAGAAAGAAAAAAGTTTGCTAATGCATAATTGTCTCCCATTAAGTGTTTGAAACATACCCTCCTCCAAAAGAAACTAGAATTTTGCCCTTGTGGCATCCATTATCTTGAAGCCTTACTTGGCAATCCTTTCTAAATTCATCCTCTTAATTTCTGTTCTGCTTTTAGCCCTCTGTATCTGATGTACACCAATGCCGAATTGAGCACAAGACACAAAAACATAGGCTGCAACCTCTCTGGTGAGTACTCACCACCAGTAGAAGTTTACCCTTGCTTTCTCCAAATTCCCAATATCTTGCTACTGTCTCTACTTCAGCTAGTTATAAAGGCACCTTCCAGGAGGTTTTCCATCATTTCTGTATTTCTATCATTCAGGGAATCATCAGCAGCATACTTCTGAGTTAAAGCTGCAGTTGATGTACCTGAAGATTGTGCTCACATGTGACTAGTGGGAACCAATATATCAGCCACATGTTCTCTAGATTTTTTTCATTTGTTCATTTTCTTTACTATTTTACAGGCCTTAAATAATTGTTATCACTTCATTGGTAGAACATGACACCAATTTATTTCTACCATTCTTTTTTCTGCAGAACTGGACTATGATTCTAGTGAATGTTTCTGATTTTGGTCTTAAACTCCTTTCAAAATGACTCAACTGAAATTTTTAAATGGGTTAGCCAGCTGTCCAACTTTCTTATAGGGCTACAGATTTTTACTGGATTTGAAAGTCTTTTTTCCTTTATCTTTGTTTTGTGACCCAGACTTTTTTTTCCCTCAAAAGTATTCTATTAGATTTTATGTTATGAAGTCTCTGGTAGTAATACATATGAAAGTAATGAATTCAAGTTCTCTAAAATGTAAATACGTTGAAATAAATCTTAGTCACCTTCACCTCCTTGAGATGGATAATACTACCTAGAAGGGTTTTCTCATGATATCAATATTGTAAAAATATCAATAAAAGTTAAGCAGGCTGTATTGTAATATTTGTATAGAAAGTGTAANAATACATATGAAAGTAATGAATTCAAGTTCTCTAAAATGTAAATACGTTGAAATAAATCTTAGTCACCTTCACCTCCTTGAGATGGATAATACTACCTAGAAGGGTTTTCTCATGATATCAATATTGTAAAAATATCAATAAAAGTTAAGCAGGCTGTATTGAAATATTTGTATAGAAAGTGTAAACCAATTTTCTCTCTGGATTTTCAGAGAGAAAATGTGATGTTTATTTCAATTGTTACCTCCTATAACTGCACCATTTTAAGAAATCTCCAGGTTAAACCATTTACTGCAACTTATTACTCATGCTTCTCAGTGACAAAATGATTCATGCATAGCTGTTTCATCAAAATCATTGGTTCAATCTCTATATAAGCTATATATCATAATCATAGCTAGCTGTTGTGAAAATATTATCCACTATAAGGTGTCTTTTGAAAGTGAATGTAAAAGGGTAAGTGCAATTACATCACTGGTATATGAAATAATAATTAAAATATATTTACACTCTCAATCTTCATACTATTACATTAGTTTATAAAAATAAGTTAAAAGAAAATATCTTATCAATGTTTCTCAGTTATCATTCTGTATAAATGATGTAAAGATTCATAAGCAAAAACAAAGATAAGGAAATAATTTTTCCAGATAAACACAAATAAATCTGTTTGAGAGATTTTTGGTAGATTACATATTTCCCTTATATACATTTTTAATCATTATGAACATAATTATATTAATTTCAATAGATAGAGTTGAAAACTTCAGAGACATTCCAGTCAAGATTATCATGGAATTTCAAACATTAATCAGTCACTTGCAACTCCAAACAAACAGCAATAATAGAAATATATGTTTCAATGCACTTGAAAGGCATAGCTATATATTGAAAGCAAGCTACAAATCTCTAGGAACAATGTATGTAACATAAAAAGTACAACAGCTGAAGCTAAAGCTGTATCTTAGTGGGCTTTTGGGAATGGATGTAGGAAAAGGTGGTTCAGAATTTTTTTTTCTTCTCTGGGTTACTGGAATGGAAAATAGGCCACACATGTCAGGTGATGATAGCTAGGCTAAAGATGGAACAAGTGGCTTCCATTCTTCCATCCCTCCTGGTGACAAATGCTGAAAAGAGCTGGAATTGTTGCCCAGGTCTAAGGTTTGAAATTCTCCCTGAAGAAGTGGAACTAAGTAGATACAATTGCATAAATAGGACCTAAGCAAAGTTGGTAAATAGATCTATGAAATCACACCTGACTAGGTCTGAGAGTCACAATGATAACTGTTTCTAAGATGAGGCCTCAGAGAAGCTAGGTAGGGGCTATAGAACTCTAGACAAGGAGGATAACTATTACTCAAGGTGAAATAGAAATCAAAGTTTTAAAGTATAAGAGGAAAAATAAATGTGATAGATGTCATAAAAGAGTCTCAAAATAAACAATTAGGGAAACTTATTCTTGAAGCAATGTTAAAAGGTTTGAAAATAAGCATGTCTTTATATAATCCTGATAAGAATACAAAATGGTACAATTTCCTTGAAAAATAACCTGAAGGAAATTAAACATCCATACCCCTGTAACCCAGAATTTCCATTCCTACATATTAATCCAAGATAAAGGAAAATATATGCTCAAAATTCTCATACAGAATGTTCACAGATTTATTTATAATAGTCCCAAACTGGAAACAACCCATATAGGAGAATGCATAAGCACACTGTGACTAATTCATATTATTATTATTAAAGATTTTATTTATTTATTATTTATTTATTTATTTAGAGCATGAGTGGGGGGAGGAGCAGGGGAGAGAGAGAATCTCAAGCAGTTTCCACACTGAGCTGGAAGCCTGACAAGGGAGTGCAGAACCTCATGCAGGAGTCAATCTCATGACCCTGGGCTCATAACCTGAGCCAAAATCAAGAGTTGGACATATTCATATTATAATTCATGTTGTTTCATATTATATTCATATTATAAAATTCTACTTCATATCATAAACTGATACTGTTCGGTAAAAACAAAAACCAAAAAACAACTGATACATACAACACGGATCGATGTGAAAATAATTTGCTAATCAAAGTAAGTCAGAAAAAAAAAACTACATACTGTATAATTCCACTTATTTATCAAGAATAGACAAGAATGGTGCACCTGGGTGGGTTGGTCATTGAGCATCAGACTCTTGGTCTCAGTTTAGGTCATGATCTCAGGGTTGTGAGACTGAGCCCCGTTGTCCTGCTCCACACTCAGCAGGGAGTTTGCTTGAGATTCTCTCTCTGCCTTGCCCCTCCCCCGCTCATTCCCTCTTCTGCCCCACCCTTGTTCTGAAATAAATAAATAAGTCTTAAGAAAAAAAAAAGAGTAGACAAGAATGACCTGTAATAGTAAAAATCAAAGCAATTTTTGCCTCTGCAGTATGGGGTGAGGATTATCTGTCAAGGGACACAGTGGGTGGGACTCACAGGTGTGACTGTTGTCTTGATTAGACTAATGATGACACATATATACATTTGCCAAAATTCATTAAGTTTTCTCTGATTACTTATGTAAATTGTTCTTCAATAAAGTTTTGTGAGCATGGGAAGTGTAGATAAAGAAGAACTCAAGAAAAATGCAGGTATATAGTCTAACAAATTAGAAGTCATGGGGAAAAAAGCAAACAAAAGGACTAACTGAATGTTTAAAAAATTCAAGCACTTGATTGATAAAGTTGATGCAATACATTCCAGACGGGACCTGTCAAAAAGAGATTTTGTTAACTAGAATATTATAATGAAGGATTCATTCAAAAAGTATCCCAAAATGATAGAGATAAAAAAAAATACATGTCATGCTAAGAGATATGGAGAATAGTATGAAGAGATAATCAGGATTTCTAGAAGTTAGAACGTGAGAGAATAGAAGTAACCTCTATTCAAAAGCATAGCATATCCATTTTTCCAGATCTAAAGAAAGCTGTGAGTCTCCAAATACAAAGTGTACCATGAGGCTAAGCAGGATGAACAAGAATCCACACTTAGACACATGGTGTGAAACTGAATATTATATAAGTAAAATATTACAAACTAATATTAAAGAAGGAAGAAATACTGTAACAAAAGTTCCAATGTACCTTGAGAACAATGTTTTATTTGCAATAATAGACCACAGTAATACTAGATCATTATCTTAAAAACTATTAACCAATAATTCAATATTCTCTTATAATTGAACAGTGAAGATAAAACAGAGGTACTATCAACCATACAAAGACTAGGAGTTTAACTTACATGAGTTTTTCTTGATCCAGAGGGAAGAAAGAAAAAAGTATCAGTGCTCAACACCACCACCACCAACAACAAATAATGTTCATTGGTAAATCTAACATAGCAAGACCACATTATTTATAATAGGAAAAATGCGAAAGAATCTAATTGTTGATTAATAGAATAATGGATAAATAATTGTATAATTACACAATAGAATACTATACAGTAGTGAGAATCCATGATCTAGAATAATATATATAAAGTTGGATGAATCTCACAAAGACAATACTGACTAAAAGAAAGTTGCAGAAGAACACATATATCAAAATACCATTTATATAAAGTGTAAAAGCTCTTATATAAGCGAATTTAAAAGTTTATGTATAAAAAGCTTATATATAAAATAATATATAGCATTTTCTGAAAGCTTTCAAACTTTATAAGAACACAACTTACAAACATGTAAATAAAATCATTAGTTATAAAAATATTTATTGCGCCAGACACAATTCTAGGTGTTTAGCCATGCACTAATAATACAAAATTCATGCTCATATAGACCTAATATTCTCCTGGGAATGGTATACAGGAAAAATTAGCATTGGCACTGTGAAAATTTTGGGTTACAAAAGAGAAAGTGTACAAAGAGGGATTCAATGTGATCTTTAACATTGTATTTATTAAAGTGGTAGAAACATGAATGTTTATTATGTTTCCTATCTAATTCTTTTCCCATTTAAATGTTTCCTAATTATTTTTAAAATAGTTAAATGTGTATGAAGAAAATTTGAAGCTTAATGCTAAACAGCAATTAAAACAGGTCATCCTATTTTTCTAATCTTTTCTGGAAAGAAACATCCTAAATAACTTTAGATTTTATTAGGAAATTATGAAATTATGAATGGCTGATTTAAGAGTAGCCTTAAAAGAACAGAAGTATAACATTTATGTTTCAACCAGGAAAGAAGAAATAAAAAGTACTTAAAAAATGTTTTTATCAATACAACAACAAAATAAAGAAAAAAAAATAAAAATGCCATGTATGCTAAATGGAAATCAGGTTATAAGATGAGAAAAATAAGTAGTTAAAGTACACTTAAGTAGATTCAATTCAGAAGACCTTATCAGACAGCGTACAGTAACAAGAAAATTCAGCTATTGCTTATAAGATTTAAGATACATGGATGAATGATGACACACCAGACAAATGCTAACAAAAGAAAATGGATATAGCAATAGTAATATTAGTGAAAAATAAGATTTAAACAAAAAGCATTAATAGAAGTTAAATTTTTAATTATTTGATCATAAGTAAATAAAACACTAGAATTGACCTGTAGGGAAATTTGTATATATAAGTATATTATTGTATGAATGGATGCAAATATGAAAACATCATCCATATATAATTTATTCCACATTCATTTGTGGTACACTTCACAGAATTTAAAGTGATATTCTTAGTTATCTTCATTATTTTAAAACCAACCTAAAGAGAAATTATCCATTTGTTTACAAATTACAAAACAAATAAAACATAATGCTTTTAGCAAGCCATAGATAGCAAGGTATCACAAAAATGCTTGGTAATCCTGATGTGCAAATATGGAACCCATGCAACTTAACTGGCAGCAAGTTTTTTAAAGGATAGCTTTTTCCTTTTTATCTTTCTTTTAATCCAGCTTCCTAACTGACAGAAAATTATTCAGTCTCCCTAGACACAATAAAAATTTATTAGGGTGTGTGCTGGGCTGCTATAATAAAAAAAATACCAGTAATCTCTCAGGTTTTTACATGGTAAATCAGATGAGAAAACATAAAAAAATAATCTTAGAAAAATGCATTCTGAAGTGTATTTTTTAAAGATTCTGAAAGGAAAATGAGAAAATGAATACTGTAGATTTCTTTTCTTCTTTTGAATGTTTGCATGAATTTATAAGAATGATTCTACCCTAAAAATTCAAGACACATTGTAGTGTCAAGATATATATTATATTTTTTATTTACATAATGCCATTATTCAGGAAATATAAATCCTATGAATACTGGTGCATTTATTCCCACATCATTATGAGAACTGAAGATACTTCAGATGTCAGATCTGGAATCAAAGTTTAGGGGGATGTTGCATGAAAGTAAGGTATATGCAAAATGACCTCCAAAGGCCAAAGGACATGTAAAACTAAAGTAGAAGGTCAGTAAGTCCAGCTTTACAAGAAATGGTTTAAGGGGGTTACCTACAGACAGAAACATGTTTTAGACAGTGGCAAGACAAGTAGATCTCTGCAATCCCACCTCCCATAAGATCTGCTCTTATACCCCTAAAGCCTAGGAAGATACTTGAGACCACCCCTGGGAGACCACCCTAGAGGAAAAGTTTGAGAATAGGTGTGTATCATAGTTGTAGTTTCAGGGCAGATCAAGGATGTCATGCCCTTAGGGTGTAGTTAAGGGTATGATTAAAAAAAGGAAAGAATGTATGTGTGTGTTGGGAAGATGGGGGTGTGAGTTATATTCAAAAGGGCTTCAGGTCAAAAAGCGGTCATCATGGTGGATTTGTCTAAGATGGCACCAATCTGATTCAGACAGAAGATGAAATTTATGTGGGGGGGGTTCTGTGTCTGAAATCAGACCCTTACATTCTATTGCCATGACTATTTTCCTGTACAGTGTTAATAAATCTTTTTAAGAAAGGTCAAATAGACAAACTTGTACATTAATTATAAATAGAAAGTAGACAAGTTCATATAACTAAAATACTTCATTTTGATTTTTTTTGTTTACTAAAAATATGTACTATATTCTGTATTATACCACTAGGAAGTAGGACAATTTTCCCAAGGGTGTCTCAAATTTGTTTTGAAGATTACATCTATTTAGTAATAAAGATAACTGTTTTTTGGAAAATTAGATTTTAAATTAATTT
This sequence comes from Ailurus styani, assembly GCA_002007465.1. NCBI lineage: Eukaryota > Metazoa > Chordata > Mammalia > Carnivora > Ailuridae > Ailurus > Ailurus styani. The sequence continues at coordinate 4,807,559 of LNAC01000034.1, read as the reverse complement.
TTAAAAATTCATTTTTATTGAAATAAAAGTATGGTGGAATAAAGACATAGTCAAGATAATTAATAAGGTACAAATATTTAATAAAAAATGGATAAAAGGATTTAAGTAATGGTAATACTAAATAAATAATTTTATTCAGCAAATATGTTGAAATAGTGGGTAAAATTATCATTAAAGCTAGAGATTATTTAGTGCTAGTTATTAATATTATTGAAAACTTCAACTTTTAACTGATTCAATAAAGTAAAACAACATCCAAATTTGAATGTACCAAGAGTTCTTATTAGGCTTTCCCATTGCCCCCCATTTTATCATAATATCTAGGGGAATAGAAAATGAGTTAGGAGAGAAAATGCTATTCTCAATAAAGGGGGATTTTTAATGCTGCTTTCCAGGAAAAAGTTTGGCATAGCAAGTCTCCCATATTACCTATGGGGACATGTGTAGACTATGTCACATCATTCTTGGGATCTCCTTTGTAGTATTCATTCACCAAACACCACACTTATTTCTCTGACCATTATGTTAATCCTTCAACATTATTTTGTGAACATGCTTTTAAGTTCCCTAAAACTTTAGTTCTTGACTCTCAGTCTAATTTTTTTACTAATTTCCCTGGGTATATTTATTGACTCTTAAGATTAACAATTATTTTTAATTTTCATCTCTATGTCTGATCTTTTACAATAAATATAGTTGCCTTAACATGCATTTTACTTTGAGGATTAGCCAACTTCTGATAACTGACATTTATGTAACCGAGAAAAGACTTTTTAGTTCCTGTCAATGTGGTAGAATAGATAATCCCCAAATACTCTTTCTAGGAAGATATGGATAAATGATGGATAAAATGTAATTTCAAATTTAATTTTTTAATTTTTAAATTTTTAAATGTTAATTAAGTTAAAAAATAAAATTTAAATGGCATAGCCGGTTGCCAAAAAAAAAAAAAAAGTTAGAAAAATGGGCCAAAGAGCAGCAGAAAGCTTAAAAACAGCTTAACACATGAAATATTGATACCCTGGTTTGGTTTGCCAGTCTTGGTAACCAAAGAGCTTAATTTTCATATGGAGGTAAGAAATGATGCTTTGAGTTTACATAAGGTTGGGAGTTAGAAATGAAACCACTGCATGAACTAGGACTCTTGAAAGGCTGTATTGTCTGTGAAAGGGTGTACTTTCATAGAAGAAAGAAAAAAAATTTCTTCATCAATTGGGTTATACTGTTAGTTGAGTGGTAAAAGGAATTCCCCAGATAATTAGTACAATGGACTTTACTTACAGTGGTGTTGATATTTGTGTAAGGACTAGTAACACTCAAGGTGGTAACTTGCGATGAGTTATTATTGGTTTAACCTTTGTATAGGCTATACATAAAGAAAAAGGAATATTAACTGGTAAAATGCAGTACTTGTTAGTGGTGAAGCATATTAGTAAACTAGAACTAAAAGTGAACTTTCTTAACTACATACTGGTAATTACTCCAAGCCTACAGGAAAAAATTATCTTGATTGCTAGAACAATAGATGCATTTCATTTAGTCAGTGTGGGAGGTAGAATTCTAAAGTGACTCACAATGACCATCAGCCTTATATAATCACTTCTCCTTCGAGTGTGGGTGGAACCAATCATTATGTCAAGATACCACTCCCATGACTAACTTCTTTAGCAAATGAAACAATATCTTTGGTGGTCCTTACCTAGCCAGGAGACTCCTTTAAAAGCATAGTTTTCACCCACTGGTTGCAGAAGAGGAAATAAGAGAGATGCACTCTGGGCTGAAAAAAATCAGCCATCTGTGTTGTGAACTAACTGTGGGGCCACATGGGATGGAATTGCAGGTAGCCTCTAGAAGCTGACAGTAGTTCCAGCAATAGCTACTAGAAAACTGGGGATCTCATTCCTGCAGCCAAAAGGAATGACTTCTGTCAGAATCAGTCAACTTGGAAGTTGCCAATCTCTCTGTGAAAACTGCCCCTGCCCACACAACCCCATAGCAACCTGATAGGACCCTGATCTGAGGATCCACTCACACTGTGCCTGGAGATCTGACCTGCAAAAGCTGTGAGATAATAAGTTTGTGCTTTATAAGCCACTAAGCTTGTGATAATTAGTTAATAGCAATGTAAAATTAATACAGTCAGAAATCATATAGGTATATCTGTTATCCCAGCTTATTCTATTCCATACCATACTGGAGATTCACATGTAGCTATGGAACAGTTAAAAGGTTGCTTTAGCAATTGAAGAAGCAACTAACTTAAATTTAAATAGCCATACATGGCTGGTGGCTACTATAGTGGACAGTCCAATTCTGGCCAATGCAGTAAGTAAGTAAAAATAAGTCAGTGTCATAATTTTTATAAAGTAACACATTTTCATAATGGTAGGATTGCTTACACAGACAACCAAAAAGAACCAAAATGCAAACTATGAGAACTTCTCAGGGAGTTCTACAGTTTGCTATGTGTAGAATAAAGATGCAAAAAAAATCAATGGTGCTTCTATTCCCCAGTAAAAATCAAATAGAAATTGAAATTGTGAAAAGATTCAGTTAAAAATAGCACCTGAAATTATGATCTACATATAAATCTAGCTAAATATAAAAGTAGTCTTTTATGTAGGATATTGTAAAAAGTTTTTATAGAATATGAATACAGGACTAAGTAAATGCTGAGATACATTGTTTCATAAATGGGAAGCCTCAGAATCATAAATATGTCACATTCCCAAAATCAGTCCATAAATTCAACATAATCTAATCAAAATTACAGCAAAGTTTTGGTAAATATCAGTAAGTGGTAATCCTCCTAATACTTATGATATTATAAAGATCAAAATATTATGGTAGCGCAAAAATGACAAATATATTAGTGGGAAGAAAAAAATCACCCAGATAAGAAAACTTTCTATATGATAGAGGTGGCATTAAAAGTGGAGAAAATATTGAGTGTTTAATAAATGGATAATCGGTTAACCATATTGAAAAAACAAAAAGTTATACCCCTTACTCATACAATGTATTAAAAGTAAATTCCTGTTTAACTCCCAAATTTTAGAAGTAAATTTAAAACAATGAAACAAGATAAATAAATACCAAAACACTATTACTTCAAGACAAGAAAGAAACCTTTAGACAAAACACAAAGTACAAACGCTACAATAACAGATTGATACATTTTGTATTAAAACTGAAAACTTGTGTAGGACCAAAGATACCATAAACAAAGTCAATAAATCAATCACAGTGAATAAACTAGAGTGAATGAATGAAACTTGTTTTACAAATATTTACATGGGTAACTGAAAACGCTGAGTTTAAAAAAGCAAGCTGCAAGTGGAAACATTTAGATAAATCTCCAGTGTCATAATCAATACTTTCTGGAATCACAGAGATTTAATAAAGGTACAAAAACACAGACTGTAAACATGAACCAACTTTAGTGTCTGCCTTTGATGACGAGGAGAAATAAATGGAATAAAAGGGGTTCAAAGGTATCTGTATTTAATTTCTTTGAAAGAGAAATAAACACATGTAAAACAATTACGGTATTTGTTAAATCCGTGCTTGAAACAAGTTGTACTATTAAAAATTCAGTGTGTTGTCTTGTCCCAGCTATCTCCCCATCTATATAACACTTCTTTCCTTGCATTCTTTAGTTATGATCTTCATTGACTGCTTAGGATCTCTGGTCTAGTATTCTTTATTTTTATTGTTTTTGTCAATTTTTACATGGAAGTTCTCACAGACTGTCTGATCATTGTATTCCTTTCTGATAATATACAGTAATCCCTCTTCAACTAGTGCTAGAATATTTTCAGGAGTATTCAAGTAGTTTTTCTACCTTCTGTCATTCCTGTTAGAATTCAGGCTATATATGGCTTCCCTAGAATTTATCTCTTTAGTCACTTAAAGAAACATGATACCTACCTTTGCCTACGGTCTTGAATTTAAAGTCAGTGGCTTAGGCTATGTTTTTCATATTTTTGCTTATATTTCATATAAGCAAATTTAAATCCTATATATAATTTGCCCTGCATTTTCCAACAATTTCTCCCACATGAATTTTTCTCCAATTTTTTTTTGCCAAATCATGTCCATTACTCCTTGCAAAACTAGCCAAAAATAATTTTACTCTAATTCAGCCTGTTTTGTGCTTTACCTTATTCAATGAATATTCATTAGTCACCTAATAAGGATTAGCACTAGAGCCATAATATCCATAAAAAAGACATGATCCTTGCCCTTAATAAGAAACTTAAATTTTTATTTGTACAGAAGTACTTGTTTTCTATTAATAGGATGCTACTCTCCCTTGTGTACATGTGTTAGCTCCCAAATCAGAGTGTTATTTAGTTTAAGATTGTAAGCAGAGGGGCACCTGGGTGGCCTAGTGGGTTAAAGCCTCTGCCTTCAGCTCAGGTCATGATCTCAGGGTCCTGGGATCAAGCCCCACATCGGGCTCCCTGCTGAGCAGGGAGCCCGCTTCCTCCTCTCTCTCTGCCTGCCTCTCTGCCTACTTGTGATCTCTCTCTCTCTGTGTCAAATAAATAAATAAAATCTTAAAAAAAATTGTAAGCAGATTTCCTATTCTTTCCTCTAACTCTTAATCCTGTCATCCATTTTTAAAAAGTATGTGTAATTAGTAAAGTATGTATAATTAGTAAGTATGATTGATTTAACAAATCGAATTCACCTCCATATGTGTGCCACGTTTCATGTTTCCTGGGAAGTATGTGCAGGGAAGTAAATCTATTGAATCATGACTGTGTTCAGCCTCAAACTTCCCCTAGGCACCTATTTACCTACCATTTGTTAAATCTGTATGCTTGAAACAAGCTATAATATTAAAAATTCAATATACAGTAAAAATTCAATATACTGTTCATCCCAGGTATGTCCCTAAACAATACCATATCTTTTCTTGATTCCTCCAATTATGATATTGGCTGACTGCTTGGATCTCTGATCTTGTGTTATTTCATTTCTTCATATTTTTTTTTCTCCATTCTCACATGGAAATCATCTGGCTCCAAAACACACACCTTGTGGCAGATCTTAAGTGGATGAGGTGTATCTAAAATTCTTATTCTCAAGATCTATCATTTTGGTTTATATCTTGGAATGCCATCATCATTAAAATCTGTTCAATCTCTTGGAAGGGGCCTCAACTTCCATTCTAAATAGTCACCAAGTTCTCTTGCTTATACATAGACAAAATGTTAACAATGCCTCAGGAAAAAAAAATGTCATTGCTTCCCTGTGAAACTTGTTATCTTTAGGCCCATTTTATTTCACTATTGAGTAATAATAAAAACAAACAAAAGCATGCTTCAATATTTTGAGTAGGGCCTCAATATTTTCAAGCCCATTGCACAAAGTAGAGGATGCAGACAAAGGGTCCAGCTCTGGGCACAGCTGCAGAGCCAGCGTCTGGGCTCCATGATCATTGCCTCGTGTGAAGCATGCCAGAGAACAGACAGAATCACGGAGCAGGGAGCCTCAGACATCACCAGCACTTTCTCAGGCTGCTCCACCCTTTTTCAGACTGCTTCAGCCCTTTTTCAGACTGTTGCAATCTGGCAGTTTTTCTTATACTTGGTGTATCTTTGATGTTTTTAAGGATCTCACAGATACCAGTTTTTTAAACACTTGCACCTAGAAACATGTTTTTACATCTCACTGCTAATCATAAATAGATTAAGTCTGAATGAAATTCTTAGGAAGCCATCTCCAAAATGTCCCCATAATATATTGTGGATCTAGATAAAACTTGAGTAGTTTTATCAATTTAAATCCTCTTTTAAGAACTACTTATTTTTATTATTTATCTTCGCATTGGATATCTGACTAAAACAATAGCATCTTTTTCACAGGCATATTGTGAATTAGGATTTAAGAGTCCATGCAGACTAAGGCTGGGCTAGCTTTCTTGTATGCCCTTTGGGGTCTCTTCCTCTTGTTAAATTTCACACCTGATTTGCATGGGGATCAAGAAGGAAATCATTTTGCTTGGCAAAATGGCCACAGCTGCTTTAATACTGGAACATTGAAAATGACATTGCTGTCTTATGAGCCCCAACTAGTGTAGAGTAACTAAGAGAAGGTCAAGAACAAGGAAGATTTTGACATAGACAAATATTAAAAGAAATTTTACTTGCTTTCTCAATAGCAAGGTTTCAGTTATTGAGAAGCTTTTAAACCAAAAGGGAACCACTTTCAAATGATATGCATTGACATTACCGGATAGAGTCAATGAAAGCATAATCAATTTTATTTTTTATTTTTTTAAAGATTTTATTTATTCATTTTGACACAGAGAGAGAGAGAGATTACAAGTAGGCAGAGAGGCAGGCAGAGAGAGAGGAGAGAGGAGGAAGCAGGCTCCCTGCTGAGCAGAGAGCCCGATGTGGGCCTCTATCCCAGGACCCTGAGATCATGACCTGAGCCAAAGGCAGGGGCTTTAACCCACTGAGCCACCCAGGTGCCCATTATAATCAATTTTATAATGCTCAAATTTTATATTTTGATTACTGTTGTTATTTATTGGTCAATTTAACATTTGTTCTTTTCACGTTAGTTGACTTTGGCTCTTTAAAGTTACTATTCTGTTTTTTCTTTCTTTTCCTCTGCTCTTGTAACACATACCATGTGTGTTGTTTTATTTATAATAAGGAATACCAAATAGAGTAAGAGAGTATAATTGAAATGCTCTACCACTATCTTTGACTTTACATCAAATTTTATGGGTAACAATGGATTGTCTTGGAGCTCTAATGATGTTTACTAAGAGAAATATTTGTTGTACTAGAATCATTGCACAGCTAATGTTCTGAAATGTACTCTTTCAGGTCTGAGGCTCTACTTTTCCAACCAATACATTAGGACACATCAATCACTGAAAACACTGTGGTATGTCAGTACATTGTGTTCCCCTTACTACACAGGGGATTTTCTCCTGTGGCCTCCTGCTTCTAATACTTTCTCTTCACTTTCCTCACTGCTATCACCCTTTCTTTCACTCCAATCCATGCTCATTTAAAATTATTGAGTAACTTGGAGTTCAGATCCCAGGGAAACTAAGTGCATACATTCTGCCCAGTCTCTTCCATGATGCAAATCTAAATCCTGGACAGAATGCTTAAGGCAACAATCTGAGGGTACTAAAAAAGTACATGGTAGCAGGTGGACTACAAAAGAAGACTAGAATTTCAGAATTCTAAGTTTGACAAAACCAACGATAAGTTTACAGGTTTTTTTTTAATTCCTTCTATCACCCAACCTGGGCTAAAAGCCCAAATCTGTAAATGCATATCGAGAGCAGACAAAAATTGCTTCCTGAGAAACACTCATTCTGATCTAAGAACAGGAAAGAGACTACTAAGGGTTGGAAAAAGTGGGAGAAATGGTCTATTTAGTTTTTCTTTTTTCCATTTTCTCCTGCTCCAGCCCCAAGACAGTACTGGGTTGGTGGGTGGTGGCCACTGTGAGGGGCCCTACAATCAAAAAGGGGGAAATCATCTGATGACAGGAACTGGTCCTAACAGCATGAAGCATATCTCCATTGCTTCTTTTCCTCTCTCTGTCTTCCCACCATTAGGTTCTGAATACAGTTTTAGGAAGTGTCTGGAAGAGCAAGAAGTTAGGTTTCTGGCCAGAGAAGAGAAAAGGGAGGACTCAGGGAGGTAGGAAGTGTTACGGGAGATCACGGAGAGTAGGGAGATCAATAGCAACCCCATAAATTGTATATCAACTGCTGGGTTCACCTCCAAACTTCCCATACAAAGATCTCACCTGAAGGTTTTGAGAACTGAGCTACAGGGTAGACTTCCATCCATTCCAGGATTGGCCAGTGGGTGACGCAAACGTGGGGTTGATCTGAATAGCACTGCAATTGCTTTCAAAATTGAACTGACATTGGAATAAAAACCCACCGAAAGCAAGTTGGAACTTGTGGCCTGAACCTAACCTAGTCAATTGCCTCATAAAATAATAAAAAATCAATATGCTCTGTAGGACTTAAACAAGACCCAGAATGTCAGCATAATATTGAAAATGTACACAATTCAATCCCAAATTATTCAGCCTACAAAGAAATATGGAAATTCAAATCCTAAGGGAAAATACATGGCAAGATGGCCCAGATGTTAGGATAATCTGACAAAGGCCACAAATTAGCTATTATAGATATAATCCACTCAGCTAATAAATGATATAACCAAGACCTAAACTCAGTTCATGCCCTTACACTCTATACCAATTATCTTCATTATTCCCTGCTCAAGATAAACCATCTCGGAAGTACAGATTCTGTGTGAAAAGTTGAGCATGAAGCTTATATTTGAACTGTATGTCCCTAAAAGTAAGGCTGAGCAACTAAGAGAAATGTATTTGTCATGGTTGCATAAACTCTGTCTTAAGTACTTTTTTGATATAGAGGTCCTATATAGTTCACCCTTGAACAACACTGCACAGATCCACTTATGTGTGAATTTTTTTCAAAAAATAGACTACCATAGTGTAAATATATTTTCTCTTCCTTATGATTTTCTTAATAACATTTTCTTTTTTTCTAGTTTGCTTTATTGTAAGAATGCAATATATAATACATATATAACATCCAGTATATGTATTAATTGACTGTTTATGTTGCCAGTAAGTCTTCTAGTCAACAGTAAGCTATTAGTAGTTAAGTTTTGGGAGAGTCAAAAGTTATGTGAATTTCCAACCATGTGGCAGGTCAGGGCCCCTAATCCCCACATTATTGAAGGGTCAGCTGTATTGTTCTCTGTTATTGGAGAATTTTTGCAACTAAAAGAGAATTTACTTAAAGATTTATAGGTTAATCAAACTAGAGTATATGATCTTATTCAAAATGATAGTATTTGTCTAATGTGAGTAGTTTTATATGAGTTGCCTGTTGTATTTTTGTAAGCAGGTGGTGGCACATTGGCCAGATTTGGCTAAGGGTGCATCTTTGTGCAGTTGGAGAGCTAAGAATTTTTTTCCCTCCATATTTAAAGAAATGTTAAAAGAAGAAAAAGGAGGAAGTAGGAAAAGGAGAAAAAAGCCACCACAGAGACCATGTGTGACCCACGAACGCTGAAGTATTTGATTATTTGGTTATTTATAAAAAATATTTGCCAATCCCTGGCCTAGAAAAATAATTTAAAAAAAAACATCTTGACAGGGACAATTTTGTATGTTTTATTATTTCTTTCCAGTGTTGTCAATTCATGTCACAAGGGAGTGCTTAAGAGGTCCTGATCCACAGTAGTCATTTAAACAATATGTGTGTAAATTAATAGGTGGATGAATTGTTGCCTATCTACTGCACCCATAGTAGAGTAAGTCAGCTTCTTGGTTAACTCCTGTGGTAGATAATAATATTAGTCAACATATATTCACCACCCACTTACTTACTCCTGCCCCCACTCATGGGAGAAGTATAATTCCAGGCCCCAATGATGTTGAGGTTTGACACATGACTTGTTTTGGCCAATGGAATGTAAACAGATATAAACAGATACCACATCTTATCAAAAGGTACTAGAAGTATTGCAGGTTTCTGTCAGTCACCTTCTATTTCTGCCTCTGTCATTGCAACAGTATGTTGTGGAAGTGGTTGACCCTGGAATAGAAAACACATGGAGCAAAGTCACACATACTAAACCTCAATGGTAGCCAACAAAATCCAGCAAATTCCATCCAAGCTGAAGTGACCCTCAGCATTCACATAACATAAGTGAAACTAAATGGTGTTGTAATCTTTTGAGATTTTTAAGATTATGTCATGCTGGAGGAAAAGCTGCTTGATATATTTCTATAAAACAAATGACTGAGAAGGATCCAAGGGATCAGTACTTAGTATATATGTATCAGTGAAAATTATAATGAATTCTTAAGCACATTTTCAACCCTTAATGAGAAAGGTATAAAACTCATATTTACAAAGTGATTTTTGTATTTTCAGTTCATTTTATATGGTGTAGAAATGAAATGGTTTATAATGTGGTGCTCTTTTGTGTTCACTAAGAAATATTTTATCTCACTAATGAAGGGCGAAAGTGATGGATATATGTTGTACTAGAGTAAAAGGCACCTTACGCTACAGAAAATTATTTCTCCAGATTTACTATTTATAATGAACTACACTCAGTATCAAATGTGCTCAGTTCAATAAAGACAGATGTGAAATAAAAAAATTATAATCAAAGATAGGTCATTCTATAAAAATTATATATATAACACTGCACAGAAGAAAAAATTAAAATCTCCAGAAATTGTTCATGTAGCTTATTTGAAATCACAAAGTGTGAAGAAAATAAAAGTGTATTAGTTCAGGGGTTCAGAAATGGTTGTGGTACTGGTACTTCACAGCTGCTGGTTTTGCTTGCGCAGCACTCATTCCCACTTTCTAAGTTAAGAAAATTTTAATTTTGTTTTAGGAAACATTCTCCATTCTTCCAGTTCAGGTAGCCTAGGTGCTATGATGGCACTCCTCTCTTATATTTGGAAAATGTGAGCCTGGGAAATCAGGCTCACGTGTCCCCGGCCGCAACATTTTCTTCAGAGTTGGTAGCTGATCCAAGAGGGAACAGTTAAAGCAGACAGGAAACTATCTTTAGTTATGGAATTGAGAGAGGATAGGAGTAAGACTCGAGTTGCCAGGATATACCTACCTGGTCAGCATGAGTGGAAAGTCAGACTGACAGCCTTACTAATACAAAGGGAAGCAAAGCTAAGAGATGGAGAGGCCAAGGCCTAGTTCGGATGATGTCATATGACCCCTCAAAATCTAGTTATTCCTGATGTTTGGTCTTTGTTTTTCTTTCTCTTACAACTCCAATCCCTGAAAGATACAATGTTCCTCAGGGAAGCTGAGACACTTGGGAGATAAATGTTTTGCAATTAGACTTTCATTGACATCTATATCTGAAAATAGTTTAGAAGTCGCTTAATTTTTGTGATGTTTCTTAACTTAAATTTCAACTTTGCAACCATGTCCTCTACAGGGATTTCAGCTAATGGCAAGATAGGTATTGGGTGGGGGAGAAGCATATATATTAAGATTGTATCTGAAAAAAAACCCTTTTGGTATAGATTCACTACATAAATGATCTTTATTTTATATTTTAAATTTAAAAAAACAGGCTAAGTTAGCAATTCCAATACAGGTTTTTCTATTTTTATACATTTCTATTTTTGAGAAAAATGTCAAGCCTATAGAGAAGTTGGAGGAATTTTATAATAGGTACCTATTCAATCTGTACCTAGCTAGATTTACACATCCATGCTTTTTCCTAACTTGTTTTCTTTCTCTAAATCCATGTACATTTTTTCTTTTGCTGAACCATTTAAAAGTAATTTATAGTCATTCATAATTTCTTTAATAAATATATTGGCAGGAGTCTCATAAAAATGAAAACATTAAAAAAGAGAATACAAATATTCTTCCATATAACCACTATTCCAAGGTCACATCTAAAAAAGTTAGCACCAATTTAAAAATATTACTTAATATACTGTTATATCCATATGTCCCAATTGTTCTTAAAATGTCTTTAAATTTTTTTTTTTTTAAATAGAACTCCAGGATCCACTTGCGGTCTGCAAATTATACTTGGTTTTGTCTCTTCAGTTTCTTTCAATGTTGAACTATCCCTCTTTTATTTACTTTTTTTTTCTTTAAATGATTCCAGGACTTTGTTCTATTAGAATGTTTCTGGTTCTTGTTATCTCTTATTGTTCCCACATGAATAGATTCAGGTTAATGATTTTGGCAAGAATAGTACATAGGTGCTATTATGTATTTCTTACCATTTCCATTAATAAGAGCATTGTATTAGGTTGCCCTATCATTGATGACACCAAGTTTGACCACCAAATCTTTAAATTACAAAGAACCATTTCTTTCCTGTTAGCAATTAATGAGAAATCTCTTGCGTTACATCTTGGAGATAAGAATATCCTGTTTTCCAACAACTCTTCACAATGGTATCTATTGATAAAAGTTGTCTGATTCAATTTTTATGTTAGAAATTAAAAATGTTTATTTTGAAAATGTTATTATTCCTTACACATTTATTAGTTGCCATTCACCTTTGAAGAAGAGCTTACCTCCATCCCTTCATCCTTTCCATCTTCTTCATACCCACCTTGAAATTAACCACTTTCATTGTTTACTGTTTACTCTCTGTGTGTGTATGTAATATATTATACAGTACATATTATATATACATATATAATATATATGAAATTTTAGTATACATAATAAATTATAAGTAATATAACTAAAGTGATAAAAATACAATTATATAATTATTAAAAATATAATTAATTATAAATTAAAATATAAATTATAAGTTATAAACATAATATGTATAATTTCCCATATATTCTTATACAAAGAGTATAAAATACACTTTTTTAAAGATTTATTTATTTTAGTGAGAGAGAAGGAGAGCAAGAGCAGAGGGAGAGACAGAGGGAGAGAAACTTAAGCAGACTCAGTGCTGAGCAGAGCCCAATTCTGATCCAATGACCCTAAGGTCATGATGTGAGATGAAATCAAGAGTCAGAGGCTCAACCATCTGAGCCACTGAGGCATCCCAAGTATCCTACACTCTTAATAATGTATCCAAATAAATTCATAGCTAATTATCTTTTATTATATGACTAATAGTACTTCATTGTGTGGTTATTCCATAAATTATTTAGTCTGTGTTCTTTGGATGGGCATTTGGTTTCTATTCAAAATTTGCTATTTATTATTTATTTATTATTTATTTTCACAGTTGTAGAAGTTAGTGATTTATCACTTATATATAATACCCAGTGCTTATCACGAGTGCACTTCTTATTATCAACCACCTATTTAACACATTCCCCTGCCCACCTCCCTCTGGTAACCATCAGTTTGTTCTCTAGAGTTAAGAGTCTGTTTCTTGGTTTGTCTCTCTTCTTAACCCCCTATGTTCATTTGCTTTGTTTCTTAAGTTCCATATATGAGTGAAATCATATGATATTCGTCATTCTCTGACTTTTTTACTTAGATAATACTCTCTAGCTCCATCTGCCTCTTTGCCAATGAGAAGATTTCATTCTTTTTTATGGCTGAGTAATATTCCATTGTGTATATATACTACATCTTCTTTATCCATTCATCAGTTGACACACATTTGGGCTCTTTCCATAATTTGGCTATTGTTGATAATGTTGCTTTTTACCCTTGCAGCCCAGGAATAAATCTCACTTGATCATGGTGAATGATTCTTTTAATGTATGTACTGTTGGATTTGATTTGCTAGTATTCTGTTGAGAATTTTTGCATCCATGGTCATCAGGGATATTGGCCTGTAGCTCTCTTTTTTAGTGGAGTCTTTTTCTGGTTTTGGAAGTCAGGGTAATGCTGGTCTCATAGAATGAATTTAGAAGTTTTCTTTCCATGACTATTATTTTTTAATAGATTGAGAAGGATAGGTATTAACACTTCTTTAAATGTTTGGTAGAATTCACCTGTGAAGCCATCTGTCCCTGAACTTCTGTCTGTTGGGATATTTTTGATTACTGAATCAGTAATTGAATCAATTTCTTTGTTGGTTATCAGTCTACTTAAGTTTTCTCTTTCTGTTTCATTATTTTCAAAATTTGCTATTTAAAATAATTCTGCAAAGAATAACCTTGCGTAGATACCATTTGTATTTATAGGCGTGCACACACACACACACACACACACACACACACACCGGTTTCACCATTCCATGTTCCCACCAGCAGTTTCAACAGTGTTTGATTTCCAAAGCTGGGCCAATACAATGTTTTCAGAGCTCTAGTTTTCTATCACTCTGATAAATAAGAATTGGCATCTTGGTGTAGTTTTAATTTGCATTCCTAGTGAAACAGAGTACCTTTTCATATGTTTAAGGACAATTTTCATAGATTTTCTATAAATTGCTCATATCTTCTGATCATTCTTCAATGTTATTTTCCCTTTATTTCTAAGAACTCTTTTAAAAGAGATTAGCATTTTTTTCTGCGTAGTAAGTAGCTAATATTTTTGTTCAATTTACCTTTTAATTTTTAAGATTTTTGCCATGTATTTAAAATTTTTTAATCAAGTTGAATTTATGTATTTTTTGTATAGCTTCTGTATATTGAGACATAATTATAAATGTTGCCTCCACATATGTTATAAAGAAATCCAAACATATGCTCTTCATTTAGATTGTTTATCCATGTGGAGTATTATCAGGTATAGGTTATAAAAAATGAGTCCAGTTGATGATGGTATATAGGAATATCCTCGAATTAACACTAATGTATTAAAAAAATCACGCACAAATAAAAAAAATAAACTACTCCCAGGAATAAATTGTTTCAACATGTTACACTTATTACAAATTACCTGGGTGCTTGGGACAGTGTCATTAAGAAACACTGTTCTAGAAAACTAATTCTCCATCATTCATACTTGGCTTTCAATGCTTCAAAAATGTGCCTGCCATTATAAAAGCTTTAGCAAATGTTTTAATTATATTCACTGGGATTATTTTGGATTCAAGTCATTGAAAAGGTGGCTGAAATTGACTTAAGCAAAAAGGAAAACTCATTGACTTCTATAACTGAAAAGAACCAGCTTCAGACAAAACTCAATGTGGCTACTCAAATATTAATTATCAGTGCTCTTTTTGTTCTTTTCACCATGTAATGGCATGATACCTCAAGGGCTCTGATTTCCCTGCATACTCATTACTTAATAATTCTAAGCCTAAGAAATCAAAACTGACAGATATGAGAACCTTGGTCATGTGCTCATCAGAGGGCAGAGAGTGAGAGTGGACTGGTGACCAGGATGAAAGAGAATTTCCATGGAATATGGGAGGGTAGGTTACATAATGTATATGTTTTACAGATCAAAGATATTGTGCTGACATTGAAATGGACAATAAAATTCATTTGTGTTTTATCCTGATTTCATAAAGATCATTATCCTAGTTTCATAAAATAAGTGAAGAGTTCTTTTATAAGGAATTGTGTTTATTAATGACATTCTGCATGAAGAACCTAAAAACCTAAAGAAGGAAATATTGAAAGACACTGAACTATGCATTAGGGAAATATCAAAAGTATAAACTATTGTAGATTTTGTATTTTAAATAGTCATAATTATGACTGGGAGTTTGAGAGAAAGTTATTAAAGAAATCTTTAATTCTTATAAGAATTTATAATCTGTGATTTACATTTCAGAAAGGTTATTGAGATTTTTAATATTAGAGATTTAGTCAAGAGTGACTCAAGTCATTTCTCAAGCAATTAAGAGTAGTGTTGGGCGCCTGGGTGGCTCAGTGGGTTAAAGCCTCTGCTTTCGGCTCAGGTCATGATCTCAGGGTCCTGGGATAGAGGCCCACATCGGGCTCTCTGCTCAGCAGGGAGCCTGCTTCCTCCTCTCCCTGTCTCTCTGCCTGCCTCTCTGCCTACTTGTAATCTCTCTCTCTGTGTCAAATAAATAAATAAAATCTTTAAAAAAAAAAAAAGAGTAGTGTTAAGAGAATGAAATTATTTTACCTCCTTTATTAGTGAATTTGATTTTCCTTATCATTCTTAAAACACATTAAAAATGGAAGAGAAGAAAAGATTTGTAGTCATATACTAAATTCAACATAGTCATATAATTTCAGAACAATCTTGCTCTTGGTAGTGACATATGGTCTTCTCTAATGGTATGAACTTTAGGCATTTTATTAGCATTCAAGTTTAAATATAAATTACTATCAAGAATTTGGTCTCAGTTGAAGGAATCCGATCTGCAAGAGTATATTTATAAGATCTACCTTTACAACATTTATAGTATAACTTTTTCAATAAAATTACTAATATAAGTTCATTGTATGTTTTATTCTTTTTCTAAGGCTAGTTTTTATTCAAAATGGTATGTATACATATATCAATATCCGAACAGTCATTACCATATCTCAAGCAATTGTCAAGGTAAAAGGGATCAAAGAAAAATCCATCACCTTCATTAGTACTTCTATTAAATCTATTTAATTAATTTATTTATGATTTTATTTATGTATTTGAGAGAGAGAGAGAAAGCAAGAGAGAGAGAGAGTATGAGCAGGGGGAGGGGGAGAGGGAGAGGGAGAAGCAAACTGCCCCATCTGGGGACTTTGGGATCATGACCTGAGCTGGAGGTAGACAGATGATTAACTGACTGAGCCACCCCGGTGTACTCATTAAATCTATTTTTAATGGTAAAATAAAACTTTTTTTATACTAACAACACTTTTCTAATCTTATGATCTCACACATGAAAATAGCTTATCTAAACTTTCAATGCTATTGATTGATTGATCACTTGCTTATACCGGAGTTATATTTAGAATTTTAATGGGGAAAAATGTTATATACTATGTCAATCCTTATAGTTGTCTATAATCTATAGGATGGCCTATAGATTTCTAGAATTCCTAAGTGACCTCAGTCTTTAAAATGTGCTAATGTCATCCTTAACCATTGACAAACTGGCACATGATGGATTTTGCATTCAAGAATGTAGGTACCTTGTTCTCTGTTCAAGACACAGACAGTTCTAATTTTCCTGGAATTTCACTCCTTGCATAACTTCTATGCCTTCAAGACACTGACTGCTTTGTACTACATCAGTAGCTTGCTCCCATACTCGTGCTCAGCACACACCAGCTAATGGGGTTGGATGAGAGAAGACTTTAAGTTCCATCTCACCTGACATGCCATCTCCCCTCCTCTGCCCCTAGTCCTATGTCATTGCTCCTTATCCTTCACTTTCCAATTTCTAAAACTCCCCACGGAGCAGTGTCATAGAGAAGCCACTATTTGTTGAACTTGTTCCCAAGTTTTGTCTGCACATTCTTAGACATTTTCCAATTGCCAAACGTAAAGAATCTTAACTCATTTTACTATAAGTACTACATTGTTGCTTTCTTTAATACTTTGTTCAGCAGAAAGTAATTTTCATCCCCTTTTCATTCAGCTTTCCAAGGCTACATTTTTAGTCCTCTGAGTCCTTCATCTACTTTATGGGCATTTTAAGTTTGGGCTTATGAGCTGCTGAATCAAATGGGAGAAGAACATTTGGTGTCAACTACATTTAAGAACTCATGGAGTGAATAGGATTTTAACCATACACCCATGTGGAATCCACAAATGTGAGTCCTTCATAGCACCTTTCTCAAGTAGGACTCTATTTTCTAAATCTGAGCCTTTTTTAAGAAATGTGAAGATTCTGAGATTGATTGGGATATTTAAATGTCAATGATACGTTATAACTGAGGAGTTTGAGACTAAATTAACTTGAATTAGATATGATCATATTGGAAATATCAACACTATTTATCTGTTCCATTATAGGAGTTATTATGTAACAGAAAATACCCAAGCCTGCCACAAGACTCCTGTTATAGCAAAGACTTATATCTTCCTGATGTCTTTTTGCTCTGCAAATGCTTCAGAAGTTCCAGAACTGTTTGGGCCAGGTCAGGCCAATCCCTCAGTATGAGAAACACCTAACATGCTAAGATTTGGGCTTGCAGTATATACTTTTTAAAAAATGTAGTTAGTTATTTAATTTCTCTTGAGGAAAAAAAACCCCTATCTTCTTTTAAATAATTTTAAAAATATGGAGGCAAGAAAAACATTATCCTTAACTCCAAAATAATGATAATATTTCTAATATGATTCACAAAGAAGAAAGAGAATTCCTGCTTTCACGTCTTCAAAATACTTTCACATTTTCCTTCTTAAAATCACTTCCAAGAGAACACACATTATCAATTACATTGGTCAGAATGACAAATACTGATAGAACTATGATTTTAAGTAGGTAGGATTTCTGTGCTCAAAGAGCAGTACCCAAATGTTGCTCTTTGTTGGTCACTCTTCATCCATGCAATGAGGATACCTAGATAAGGGCTGCCATGGGGCCCCTGGGTGGCTTAGTGGGTTAAAGCCTCTGCCTTCAGCTCAGGTCATGATCTCAGGATCCTGGGATCGAGGCCCACATTGGGCTCCCTGCTCGACAAGGAGCCTGCTTCCTCCTCTCTCTGTCTGCCTGCTTCTCAGCCTACTTGTGATATCTCTCTCTCTCTCTCTCTCTCTCTCTCTCTCTCTCTCTCTCTCTCTCTCTCTCTGTCAAATAAATAAATAAAATCTTAAAAAAAAAAAGATAAGGGCTGCCATGGACGATGGCCCTCCTCACTTCTATCTCAACCTCTTCCAGGGAGACAGTTTTTTAAGAAATTTCTGTGCATATCCATGGTCTATATATTTCTGTTTTCCCTCACAAGTAAACTTGAGACTGATGGGCCCAAGATTTAAATTTGAGTAAAGTAGTATATAGAAAGCCTTACTTATCCATGAATTACCTATACCCCAACCTTATATGCATTGCATAGTAATATGTATTGAAGTTTCCAACAATTGAGTAGCTTTTTAATGTGGTGCTTTGATTCCTTTTGTTTTTTAAAGATTTTATTTATTTGTTTGACACAGAGAGAGAGAGATCACAAGTAGGCAGAGAGACAGGAAGAGAGAGAGGGGGAAGCAGGCTCCCCGCTGAGCAGAGAGCCCGATGCAGGACCTGATCCCAGGACCCTGAGGTCATGACCTGAGCAGAAGGCAAAGGCTCAACCCACTGAGCCACCCAGGTGCCCCTAATGTGGTGCTTGGATTCCTATTCAGCAATTCTTTCTTGCAAATACCTTCCTTAGATCCTTGCATTGGGAATGTGGGCTGGAAGGGAGGTAGAAAGGTAGTTAAGATAATTGGCAGGGTAAGATTATGGCATTACTTAGTTTAGGGCCATAAAGTCATCTTTTACCATCAAAAACATCACCTTTGATTGGTTATATATAGCAATCAGTGATGGAGAATGCCAATTTGAAGTACAAGTCAAGCATTCTGTGAGGAGAGGCACTATAATGCAAATGAAGTAACAGAATCTGCTTTCAGACCCTCTGGAAACATGGATAGAAAAATGAGATATGAAATAATTATGAAAAATGTGGTGACCAAACCACCTTGAAATAGTAATTTTCTAGAAGATAATATCATGAGTTACATTGCGGTTACATGTATTTTAATAAAATGCAATCCTATTGCCAAATGCTCCTAATTTATGATTGATCTTAATAATAACCAAGTTAGAGTTATAATAATTATATAATATATAATATATTATGTAATATATAATAATAACCAAGAGTATTAACTGCAGTTTATTTTAAACATAAATAAGTTAAACAGCATGCCCCTTGAATTCTTGCAGTTTTAGTCCAATCTCCTGTAACTTATTTATCTGAATTTGAACTTGAGAAATCACATAGCTTCTTGTTATCAAATCTTGCTTAATTTGAGTGTGGAATATTGCTCTTGCAATGCAAGAATGTGGACTGATGTATTCCTATAGAAGCATCTTTAATACAGCCATCAAAAAGTCTTCACATTGCCATGGTGAAGATATCTTCACATTACATTTCTCCTTACCCATTAAATATCCATTTTCTATATAAAATAAGAATATTTTAGGTACATGGCAAATATGTAAGTTTATGGTCAAATATAATATCCCTTCCACCCAAAACCAGGTGCTGATATCAGAGAACGCTTGGAAAGCAGGTATTTGATAAACAAATTATTGAAAAGAAAGAAAATTGAAGAAAAACTAACTTGAAAAATGGTCAGCAAAATGAATGATAAAACCGAATCTCAAACTCCAAGAGTTTTAGGTTTGAATGTAATGAGTTTGCCAAAACCAAACCAAAATAAACACGCCTGAACAGAACATTCAGGTGGCAGCCATTTACCGATTTTAACTTATCTTGATCAGACGGTCCTTCATAATTTGTGCCAGGTCAGTATGCTGTGCATAGGTGTGCTGGCATAACATATGCTCACCAAGTTGCATGATATATATACATATCATATTTTTTAATTTGAACCCTACAATAATCCTGTCAGGAAATAAAAGGAACTGGGAAATACTCAGCCTGGCAGATTGTCTCGCATCTGTAAGAAAAATAAATGTCACCATAAAAACTGCTAATATTGCTAGAGCACTTACTATACCAAGAAATTCATATCAATCCTCTCATTTTATCCTCATCTCAGCTCTCTAATTTGGGGACTTTCACTTCACATGAAAAACCTGAGTTTATGGCTGTGTGACCTCACACAGTCCCTCCTGGGTCAAGCGCGTGGTGAGTGCCAGAGCCAGAATTCTGGCCTATGTGTCTGGCTCGCTCCAAAGTCTTTCGTGCTTAACCACCATGGGTACCACCCCTTCCCCCCATATCATTTATGCTTCATTGTCATAAGTTTTCTTAGTAATCAGAATCCAATACAGTTCTCAGCTCTTATTGCCTCAATTTTTTTCTGAATTTCTTTCTGTTGACTCAAAGAGAAGAACTGACTTTGGAAAAGTGAAGANTTTTTTTTTTCCTCCCCCTCCCCCTCCTCCTCTCCTCCTCCTCCTCTCCCCCTCCTCCTCCTCCTCCTCTTCCTTCTTCTTCTTCTTCTCCTTCTTCTTTTCTTCAGTTTATTGCACTGTGAGGCACCCAGTGATATTTAAAATGACTTTCCTTATCTCCAGAGAGCCCTGGTCCAAACAGTAGTAATCCCTTCAATACTAGCTTCTTTAACGTGTGGACTATCTACCTGTCTCTGAATTTATTTATATTTTCTCTTACTGTACATATTAAAGCACCATGATTGGATCTCTTGACTGGATTTTCATTGAGTAAGAACAGTTGAGAATTTTAGTGCCACAAGCTCAATTATTTCTGTATTTCTCTCAAAATCCACAACAAAAGAATGAGTATTGATTGTCCTTCGCTTCATCTTTTCAGATCACAGATTTATCTTTTTACACATGTGAAGCTTTACCAGATGAGACCTTTACCAGTATACAGCGTCAATACCTTTTTGCAAACAATTTGAGTTTCAAATCCATTCAACTCCTGTGTGGAATATGAGTCTTAGTTATTATTTTGATAAAATCAAGATCTATGATTTTGTCAATGCATCTATTACTTCATTTCATTTCATTTCATTTTCCCTTGTCAATTATTCCTTTTAAAGGGTGTTTTTGAAAGCAAACAAAAACATTTAAAAACTATTTACTGTCATTAAATTAAACACTCATCTGTAAGATTATCTCTATACAATGTTATATGTTTAGAATTTGAAGGAAATTACATTTGTTACAGTTTTGAATATTAGATTTCTTTTCTTTGTATCTAAGTCCATGGTGACATGTCATTGCAAACGTAGAAGATAGTTTGTATTTGTCAGTTTACTTTTTTAAAAGGAAAACATGCCAGGACACCTGGGTGGCTCAGTTAGTTAAGTGGCCGCCTTCAGCTCAGGTCATAAACCCAGGGTCCTGGAATCCAGCCCCTCATTGGGCTCCCTGCTCTGCAGGGAATCTGCTTCTCCCTCACCCTCTGTATTCTCTCTCTCTCTCTCTCTCTCTCTCTCTCTCTCTAATATAAATAAATAAATAAATAGAAAGCATGCCCTTAATATTAAATCTCAAATTGAATGCGATTCCAAGAAAACCTCATAAGAGTAAATTCTAGTTCTTTCCTAAAGATCGATAAAGTCATTTCCATGCTGAGATATTTACAGTGTTCTTCAGCTATCTTCTCCCTTCAATTGAAGAAATAGGCATTAATTTGATTTTATAAAGTACTTAATTGTATGAATTGTAATAAAAATATATTAGAAAATAAACCATCTTTGTAAGATATTACAATTTAAAGTTGCAAAGAGAATATGCTCCAAAATATTTGGGGAGTTGCCATAAAAAAAAAGTTGAAGATACCTCAACATACCTATTAGAACGACTAAAGTTAAAAACAAAGATACCAGCAATATCAGTATACTAATGAGAATATGGAACACTTGGAACTCATACATTGCTAGTGAGGATGAAAAATGGTACAGCTACTTGGAAAAGAGCTTTTAAGTTTTTCATAAAATTAAATGTACATTTACTTCATGATCCAGAAATACACCTCTGAGTATTTAGAATAATAAAAACTTACATCCACACAAAAACCCATATATGAATATTTATAGCAGCTTTATTCATAATTGACAAAAAACTGGAAACAACTCAAATGTTCTCCAACAGATAAATGGAAGAGAAAAGATAAGGGAAAAAAACATTATTCTCTGTCATCAGAAGTGGGAAGACACATGGCTCATGGGCTCTTCCTGAGAATCAGCCTCATTTGGTTCTTAAATACCAGTAATGAATAAGCAGTGTTTTTGTGCAGTTCCTAGTATCAGTGGCAGTAGTGACATCCAGATTCTCTGAAAGCTTAACAGTGTACCTGAGAAGTAGGTATTCCTGTACTTTTGTTAAATACATCATTTACTAAATTAAAGCTCATCTTGTTTGAAATACCTGGAATGCTTACTGTTTTATTGACTAAATGCTGCTCTCGTATAAGAACATTTTATCTTCATTTTACAAGTGTAGATTCTGAGGCATTGGGAATTTCAAAGCAGAGACAGAGACACGTTAGGACTGTGATGTCAGTACTCAAAATCATTCTGGATTTCCAGAGTCTTGGCTGCTTGCTGCAGAGGAGCCCTGCTTCCTGAAAAGCAGAAGAGTTGCTGACTGGGGTCCTCATCCATTGCCCTTTGAGCACCACAATATGAACGTTGGTTGGATTGTGCATACAAGAGAGATATCCAGTTACCTCTAGATAAATTGTACCAGACAGTATTGTGGAAATAAATGATAGACATGGGCTGTTTTTAAGATCTATGTGAACAGAGTAGCTGATGGAATATTGAAGGGGATGACAAATTATTTCTTTCCCAAGACAAAGACATCAAGGAGGATAATTTAGAAAAGATGACAACCACCGGGAATTATAGCTACCTTTCACATATAAAAGAGGGCCTGGGAACAAATGGTGCTTCAGGTGATTTTCTGGAAGTTTAGAAGAAAAGAGATTACAAGCTAAGCAAGCAGGGATCCACATGGATTTGAGAACCACGATGGGCAAATATGATAGAAAAAAGACCAACTGAGGCACTGATGATAGGGACATTTGCAAAACTCAACACATGCAATGATGTGCTAGGGAAACTGGGAAGTGCAGAGGGAAATGGACTGCTAGGTCCCATGTACCCCTTTAATAAGAAAAAACAAAACAAAACAAAGTGACAGACTGTATGAATGGATTTTGCTGATTGAGTTCCAAGGAAATGTGAGTTTCTGCATACATTTTTTACACATTTAATGTGCTTTATTTTGTTTTTCTGCTAAATTAAGATGTCAATATCATGTCATGAGAAAAAAGTTCTTCTTCTCCTCATTGAAGTTTTCTCATAAATATACAATCTGAAGTAATTCTTAAAAAATGCTTGAAATGGTATAAAAGTTTCTGGAGAAATACATTTTTTCCACTATAATTTTGTGAAATCATGTTATATTCTCTTAGGCAAGAAGCTTGAATTAAAAACATAAATCATTAAAACTCATTAGCTTTACACTTAACATACATCATTAGTGACAATTTATGTACTTTCATTCTTACAACTACTTTTGATGAAGGTGAGTTTAATCTTATTTTATAAGAAAGGAAAGTAAAGTGGTAAAGATTTTAGATTTCTAGTATACTTCTATAAGGATAGTATGATTAATATGAAAATTCTGGCTTTCCCATTTTTATATTCTATTTACATTTCTCACAAGAATTTAAAATTAAGTTTATATTTCATATGCTCATTTGTTACACATATTATCAATAGAAATATTTTAAAATTTTTATATACTCAACACTTATTGAAGATCTGTTTTTATTCAACACTTCAATATGAAGAGTGGAGGAAATAAATGGAAATACACTAATAGCAGGTTGAAATATCCCTGTTACCTGTGGATAACAAGTACTTTATTTTGTTTTTATTTTAAAACAGGTGCTACAGAATTCAATCTAATATCTGTTTTTGAGATACGCTCCTAGGCTGTTCTACATTTTTAAGCCATATGGTTTTGTCTGCAAATCTAGTTATTTTGGGTAAAATATATGCAGTATAAGCAGTATAGCTTTGATGCACTCACATTTAAGACTTAAGAATACAAAATCTGTATGTTTATAGATCTATTCATAAATCTCCTGAGATCAGTGATAACTCTATTGATAGATGAAAATACCTACAACAGAAAAAAATAACATTCTTTTAGAAATGAATATTTTATTTTACAGAACACCATACATAGAATACAATGTGAATGGTTCTTCCCTCTCTGAGCTCAGTAGTAAAATTAGAAATCAGTTAAAGAAAGCAAGAAACCAAAATGTAAAATAACTTCGTATGTTTAGAAATTAAAAATCATATTTATAAGAAATTTGAGTCAAAAAATGAAGTAGAAATTAGGACATACTTTAAACTGAACAGCAATGAAAGTATAATACATTAAAACTTTTAGGGTGACTCTAAATAGTAGTTCAGAGGAAAATTTATAACCTTAAATGCAGCTATTTAAAATAATAACTTTTGAAAGATTGAAAATTATTAACATGAGTACTCAACATATAAGTTTAAGAAAGATAAACAGAAAAAAAACATAAAAGTAGAAGCGGAGGAGCATGTGGGTGGCTAAGTTGGTTAAGCGGCTGCCTCCAGCTCAGGTCATGATCGGGATCCAGCCTGGCATGAGGCTCCCTGCTCCGTGGGGAGTCTGCTTCTCCCTCTCCCTTGCCTGCTTCTTTCCTTGCTTGTGCTCTCTCTCTGTGTCAAATAAATAAATAAAATCCTTAAAAGCAGAAGTGAATAATGATAAAAGGCAAGTATTAAGAAAAATTTAGGGGCGCTTGGATGGCTCAGTTGGTTAAGAATCTGCCTTCCGCTCAGATCATGATCCCGCCTCCAGCTCATCAGGGACTGTGCTTCTCCACCTCCTCCCCGCTGTATTCTCTCTCACTATCTCTGTCTCTCTCAGATAAATAAATAAAAATCAAAAAGAAAAATTTGAGAAATAGCAACGTTTTTTTTTGAAAAAATGATCAAATAAGTTTTTGGCAAATAAAATAGTTTGGCAAATAAAAACCAAAAGCAACAGAAATGAATGAAAAAAGAAAGTACACAGATAACAGCTTGTATTTCACATGTATTAATTCATTTAATCTGCACAAACCTAACAGAGTAGAGAGTATTGCTAGTCTCAATTTTTAGTTGCCCAGTCACAGGACTGACCAAGGTCTCACAGTGAGCCAGAGATTAACTTCAGGCAGTGTGTCTTTATTACCTTTTTGCTTACCCACTATGTGTACTTCACCACTAAATAGTATTTGCTTCCAGAAACTTTTATAAAACAATAGTATAAAACATTTCATGGCAATGAATTCAAAATTTTGAATGAAATGGATTCTTGCGGCTAGTGAATCTATCTTGCCTAATTCTATCATGAGATTTTTTTTTTCTTTCCTAAACATGTCTGGTTTCTCCCTTTCCCCTTCATTCACTTTTTCTAGGCAGGTAGGGATTATTTGGTTGATAAATTTGGGCAGAATAAATGGTACATGTCAGTTCAGTTCCTCCTGATTTTCTTGGGAGCTGACCTGACAAGAGAACATGTGCCCCAATTCTGTTGGCCATGTGGAGCCCTTAGGGGTCTGCCCTCTGTATTCAGCAGGGTCTGCCCTAGTGGACAGGCTGACCTCATTCTGAATTTCAATATTAGGAAGCACATTGTTGATTCCCTCCTCAGCCTAATCATCAAAATCAGCTTCATCAATGATAAAGGTGATAGTCTGATTTCCATTTGCCTTTATCTCTTGTTTTATCTTTTAATTTCTTCAGAACATGAGGGAATGGGGTAGGAAAGAGAACTGTTATGTATTGTCCTTCTCAAATATCAATATCTGCTGCTTGGGGAGGTGGTAGGAAGTGCAGTTCTGCGGAGGAAAGATAACATGTAGAGATGGGCTTTCTGGCAGTCACAATAGGAGGCTTTAAGCACTGGAAACAATGTTCTCGCACAAGCTTTTTGACCTTGGTGGTTTGGAACAGCTATGTTACAGAGTGTAACTGCTTTCCCACGTGTGTGGGCGGAATGAACATCAAACCTTAGGTTTTATAAGGTTTTCACCGGGTCACTGAAAGTTATGGCAGATGGTAAGATACGATAAGGAACTAATTAAGGATTCTTCTTTCCTAACCCCTTCTTTTTCTAATAAGCCAAACAAACACAGCTCTGTAATGTGTGTTCTGCTGCTTCCTGCTGTGATGTAAAAGGAACTTGCTTTTGAAAGAGATGTCTATGTTTCCTTTTACCTCCTGTGACAGGCAGATAAGTATTTAACTTTGGCAGTCAGGATTAGGCAGTCATACCTACAGTTACAACCTGCATCTTTCAACCCCTAAAATCTATCAATTAAATAAAAGTGTTATTTTGATCTCCCATTTCTCCATTCATTTATTTGATGTATCAATTCGTTCAGAACTCAGATATGGAAGAGAACTGATGTGTAATGGTCACTTTGAACTCCAGTATCTGGTATATGAGCTGAACTTTTAAGATACGGGCAAGGAGTGAGATTGGGAGTTCATAAAAATATATGAAAACTGAAGCTTCTAGCATGGCCAGGGAAGGAGATTTTGGCCTTGGCGATACCTTTCTAAAGGTATAGACATGTGTAATTCTGATTGGTGAGACTGCAGTATATGGCAGTTTTGTCCCCACTTGGAGTTACATACCTGGAGCCCCCAGCATATGCAGCAGCCTCATCAAAGTGCAGGCTGATGGGGCACCTGGGTGGCTCAGTCTTTAAGCATCTGCCTTAGGCTCAGGTCATGATCCCAGGGTCCTGGGTTTGAGCCCCACATCGGGCTTCCTGCTCTTCGGGAAAGCCTGCTTCTCCCTTTCCCACTCCCACTGCTTGTGTTTCCTCTCTCAGTGTCTCTCTCTCAACCAAATAAATAAATGAAATCTTAAAAAAAAAAAAAAGGTGCAGGCCGATTAGCTCTGCCCAGGCATCCGGCCATGGGTAACTACAGCCTGACATTGGGCACAGGATTTTCCCAAGCAGAAAGAGCTGTAGAGAGCATCATGATATAGAGGAAAATCATCTGCTGGACTTAGTAGAAGCTTACTTTGAGAGGAAGAGAATCTCAGAAATTCTTTTCTGTTTTACTATGTGACTTAGTCATGTTTACAAGAAACTTATAAGTGTCAGATGTCAGCAGGCACTATAGATTGGCTGTCCCAAATCCTTCCCCTATTCTTTTTTTTTCTTTCTTTCTTTTCTTCTTTTCCCTGAACTGTCTTCAAGGTCTGATTCACATATTTTGTCCGCAGTCTCAAGTGTCACTTGTCACCACAAGATATCAAGCTGGTTTGGGATTTGTTAAATTATAAAAGCTCTGAGCATTTCAGAAATCCAACTTATGGCTTATTCATAAAAGAAGGGTAGATCTGATTAATGAACAAATGAAAAGGAACAGGGCTCCTTAGAGTGAAGAAAGTACATAAGTTACCCACACAATTAAATGATCATGAAAAAAAATTAACAAGGCTTAGTATGAAATTATCTGTTTCCTAGAGTCAAGTTTACCCAAGAAATCAAGGAGACACTGGAGTGGGTTTGAAAAACATGCTATTACCAGACAGGAGTAGTAGAAGAATAAAAACAAAATAAAGGATGGTAAAATTGATTGAACTGGAGAAAGACAGATTCCTTTAGATGAGAGTCTGATAAGGTAAAGTTGGGAAAATAAATCTTGAAGGACAATACAAACTGATGTCAAAAGGAAAATGACAGTTTATCTACCCAGTTTTAATTTTACTAAATGTTTTTCAGTAGAGTGGCAATGGTTTAGTTGTTATGAGTTTGGAAGTCATGCTTGGTGCTCAATAAAATTTGAGGGAGAAAGAGGTATAGTCTTAGAAAGTAGACTGGGATGAGTCTTTTAGGAGATTATTATAGTACCTAATAAGAGCAATATAGAAGCTATCATTTAAAAATCAGGACAGATAAGTGGTATGGTTACATAAAATTTGAACAGATTTGAGAAAAGTTGAGGAAAAACAGAGAGAATTACTGAGCGTGCTTCAAAGTGTCACAGCTATTTTAATGCTGTTATTTGAACTTATGCTTAATAAATTTAAAATCTTTGATTTTGGACTCAGAAAAAAAGATAGCACAAAAGTGAGTCATATTAAAATGTAACTTGGAGTACAATAATAGGGCAAGACCTACTGGGCGAGCTGTTAGTTTGATGAGAGCACATCCATTAAGTATATTTATTCATCATCCAACTTAGTAAACTGCAGATGGACAATTTGTTTCCACAGTGAATGTTTTTGCCCTTCCCCGAATTCAATGACTTCCTACCTCTCATCTTAAAGAACCAATAAGACAAAATCTAGAGATATATTAAAAAGTAAACATCTAGGTAAGACACCAAAGGGAAAAAATAGAAAGAGCTCATATCTAGCCAACAGTACTTGCCCTGCCAGTATCAGATAAAGGGACATGTAAGAAGCAGATTAAAATTAACAACACTTTCATTAGCATCATAGCTCAATGCCACAGAAAAAGATATGGCAGAAATGCAAAGGCTGGGGTATTTGAAAGCTGAGGAAAGACAATATCTTCAGGAGCACACGGCAGTGGTACCAGTCCTCCTATGCTCTTTGGACACTGGCTTCAGAAGCTTCAAAACTGTTTTATTTTAGGAGTATGCTAAAAGTCACTCTCCTGTTGAAATATGTGGAAACCATCCCTAAAAGGATAAGCACAGCAAGTGGTACTATCAACAGAGGAATTGAAAACCCCTTTGTCCCTAGCTAGATGCCACACTCAAGTTAGCAGGAGTTGGAATATGATGCATGGAAAGAAAGACACCTCTAGTAAAGCCTGGTGATGAGAGATGCCAATAATGCAAATTTTTAAAACATTGCAGGAAGTAACCTCAATTACCAGAGACACAAAGCATAGGTTGATTTTCCTTGTGGATAGGGTAAATAAGGCACTTGTTATATTTCTCCCAGTTGAATTTACTCTCTTGGTGAGTGGACTCTGGAAGTTACATAGACTCTGGAAAACTCCTGAGGCTGAAACACAGGTCAAACTTCCTTCCTTCAGACACCAGTAAGTTATTGCTATCACTTTAGGCAATGTTAAGTACTACTTTCCTGGAACATAATTTTGCTGGAGCAATTGCTTCAAGGTAAATATATTGTTTTCTAAATTTGGTGCTAGTGGTTTCAAAGCTATGATGATCTTTTATGTCCTGTAAACCCTCTGGATTCTCTAAAAGTGAGGCACATCAGAAACTTGGCATTAAACTAATTTCCCTTCTCAAGACCAGAAGGAATTTCATCCATCCTCATGAAAGATGGTCCAGGCTGCAGCTTCTCAAGGAAGTTCAGCTCCATTTAAGAGCTCCTCTGGCTAAGACTAGGCAGAACAAGAACAATCAATTTAAAGGATGTATTGAGTTTTTTTATACTTAAAAGGCAAATGAATTTGATTCTGGATTTTAATGACATTAGACTGAAGTTTGCAAGGAATTTTCAAATTTTCCAAATACTTGGAATTTAATTTTTCCAATGAAACTTTATCATTAGAGAAGGTATGTTTGTATTTAATTTTTTGACCCCTCTAGTGTTGGCATTTTATTACTAGAATGTCTTTATAGTGTTATTTGATTTTATTGCAGAACCATAATTAGATGCATTGAAAAACACAGCCATATTTAATTTGGAATGGAGAATAGATTCAGAAATATACATTCAGCTTCCTGTGCAGAGTAACCGTGAGGTTACCTTAAGTAATTTATTCATTTCAGAGACCCCTATTTCACACTATTCTGAGGCAATGGTGCACACTGTACCCTAGTGGGTTTCATGCAGACCCACACAAGCTCATCAGATCATATGGACAGAATGGCTTCACAAAGTGGATAATAAAACTGCCTTTATACAGACTAGATGTCTAAATGTAAAGGGATGGCCATGCCTCAAGTTGTGTATAGACTTCACGGTTAAATTTAAAGTTGTAAGTAAACAAGTTAGGGAAACATTTTTAACTTTTAACATTATTTCAGAAGTTTAAAATTTATTTTTCTAGATAAACTATAAGAAGTCAACAGTTCAAGGGCACTTGGGTGGCTCAGTCTGTTAAGCATCTTTCTTTGGTTCAGGTTATGATCCTAGGATTCCAGGTTGGAGCTCCATGTCAGGCACCCTGCTCTGCTGGGAGTCTGCTTCTCTCTCTCCTTCTGTTCCTCACCCTCTGCTCCTCCGTCCACTCATGCTCGTGCACTTTCTCTCTCTCTCAAATAAATAAATAAAATCTTAAAAAAAGGTCGTTCAGGCTGTAATATTTGGAATTAGTCACTAAAATAAGATTGCAGGAGAATAAATGCATGACTAACAAGTTAATAGAAGTATGTATACAAAATGCAAGAAGTAAAAAAGAGCATTAAAAAGATTGATCAAATAGAAATAAAAAGGTAACATGATGTAATAAAATCAATTATTTAAGCAATGATATTTATACGTTAAAAGGATTAAATACTACAAGGAAAATACTACTGTCAAACTATACTATCAAAAAATCAAATAGGTACTGCTTAGTAGAGGCTCATGTCTTATATAAGAATACAGAAAGCTTTTTTTTTTTTACTGTAGTGAGTTCTACACCCAATGTGGGGCTTGAACTAAGAACCCTGAAATCAAGAGTCTCATGCTCTACTAACTGAGCTAGCCAGGTGCCCAAGAATACAGAAAACTTGACAACAAAAAGAAAAATGGAAGAGGATGTAAATGCATACATTAACTGAATAGGGTTAATGTAGCTATATTAATATCACACTAGGCTTCAAAACAAGATGAATTATAGAGATAAAAGACCTTGCTAATAATAACATAATGATAACATAAAGCCAATAACTTATCTTCAAAACAAAGCAAAAGTTGACAAAACTAAAAGAAACATTTATAATTATATTTGTAAACGCTAACTTACCTTTCTCATTAACCAATTGAAGAAGCAGACAAAAAACAGTGAAAATATAAAAGATCTAAAAAAAAATAAGCAAACTTGACCTAATGATATTTATAGAACAACGGATTTAGCGGCTACCAAATAAAATTATTTTCAAGTACGTATGGACTATGAATCTATAGAACAACAGATTTAGCTGCTACCAAATAAAATTCTTTTCAAGTACATATGGACAATAAAGATAGTCCTCAATAAACATTTAAGAATTGAAATTATTCAGAGAATACTTTCTAAACACAAAAGTTAACTAGATTTAAATGACAAAAAGAACTAGAAAATTTCCATCTACCAGGGTATTAAACAAAACGCTTCTAAATAATCCATGGTTCAGTGATAAAATCAAAATGAAAAGTTGAGTATATTTTAATCTGTATGAAACTGAAAACATGAAACTTCCAAACTAGTAGGACATAGCTATGAAAGAAATATCTTTTGAAGAAATTGAATATTTTTCACAAATACACTAGCTCAAAAAGCTTTACCAATTGATTTTTTCCAGACTCATTTAAGAAATAACACCAGTCTTTCACAAATGATTGTAGACAAAAAAAGAAAAAGGAAGCACTCCTCAACTTTTTAAAAAAAGGCAAAGAATAAAAATTAAATTAAATTAAAAAAAATAAATTAGAATGCTGTTCCCTATAGACGCCAAAAAAAAAAAGTCATCATAAATAAGTCAAGCAGAGAAAGCCAATTATCATGTGGTTTCACTTACTTGTGGAACATAAGGAATAAAATGGAGGACTTTAGGAGAAGGAAAGGAAAAGTGAATTGGGGCAAATTGGAGGGGGAGACGAACCATGAGAGACTGGACTCTGAGAAACGAACTGAGGGTTATGGAGGGGAGGGGGGAGGAGTAAACCTGCTGGTGGGTATTTAGGAGGGCACATACTGTACAGAGCACTGGGTGTGGTGCATAAACAATGAATCTTGGATCACTGAAAAAATAAAGTAAAAAAAAGTCATCATAATTTTGATTCCAAAACATAGCAAAAATATCATAAGAAAAAATATATGCACATATACATATTTCTACAAATATATTTTCTAGTATACTTATGTAAATATACAGACTTAGAATTATTTATTCTATCATCTATCTATAGTCTAAAGAAATTCTAATATGTGCTCAAAATAAATTTGAAAGATGTTCTAAGAATCTTATGCATATATAATTGGAAAAGAATTGGAAACAACTTTCATCAAAAGTGAAATAAATAAATAAACTTTAAGATGTATAATCAACATTATAGGATGGAGTTTATCAAATAAATATTTGCATGTCAATGGTAAATCACGAAATTATAATGTTGATTGAGAAAAGCATCTATTAAATATGTAAACTATTAAAAATAAAATTCAACTGATTTAATTTTAAAGATCATATTGACTTAATTCGATGTTTTATGAATTAGACTCTAGGAGAAAGAAAGAAGCTCTGAAGAGCTATACAAAATGAAAGACATTTGTAAGTGGAAGGGAAAAAAAGATGTTAGACTAGAAAAGAATTCATTGGTTGTAGCAAGGTCACCTTTTTTAGGAGATGCCAAAAGTTTTTCAGGCAGTTATCTCACTAGTCCTGACCAGGCAATTTCCAATGACTGATTTAAAATTCCATTTCTGGGAAAGCCAAAACCATAATTAAGTATTAAGTCTCCAAGTAGTGAGGTGGGGCTCAGCGTAAATGACTCACTTTGGATCTGTTGTCTTGTTTTAGCAAGAGTGTGATATGACTTGATTAATGCCAAAAATCATGCAAAAAAATTCTGTTTCTTGTTAATTCTTATGTAATAATTACAAATTATTATCTTAAAGGTGAATAGACTCATGAAAATTTAGCAAAGAGCTTTGGAGAAAGGTAGGATAATAACTAAAACATGGGTGAATTTTAAGTGTATATTGCTAAGTGTAAAAATCAGCATGAAAGGACCACATGCTATATGATTTCAATTATATGACATTCTGAAAAGGACAAAATTATAAAGACAATATGGTGATCAGTGATTGCTAGGGGATTAGAGAGAGAAGGAAGGGTTGGATAGGTGAAAGATAGGGAGTTTTTAGGGCAATGAGACCATTCCATATGATACTGTAATAGTGGTGTCAAAGCTCAAGGAAGTTGACAGCAAAAAGAATAAATCAGGACTGCAACTTAAAAACTATATCACTTAGTAGGTCAGGGGATCTCAAGAAGGAATGTAGATTGTGAAAGGTGGTTCTAACTATATTATGAAAATATTAAATAATCTCAAAGAAGGGGGAAGGGGAAAAGGTACTTTGGAAATGAGTAGTCTGTACAGAAGGCAAAGCGAACTAAATGGAAGCACAGTAATCTTGCTGTTTCACAGGGCAGAATGGGTTAACAGTCCTGACACTGCTTTATTCACATAGGAGAACTGAGCAATTGAATAAATGGATGGCAGATATTGGGAGCCAGATTTCTCATTGCTGGAGTGGAAAGCATAGATAAACGAGGAGATCTATTCGATAATGGATTAGTATTGAAGACATTAGTATGAAGTCATGTTTAGCTGGATATAAATACAGATGGTTACCTACTGATATTTGCACATATCCTTATTAGTATTCACAGATACATTTTTCTGCTCTGCCAGCTGACATGGTCTTTTTTAAAAAGAGCATGATAATTAAGTATAAGGTATCATCCTAGATTCTTGGGATCATGGAACAGAAAAAGAACATTAGATAAAAACTAAGGAAATCTGAATAAACTAAGCTTAAATAATGTATCAGTTTTGGTTCATTAACTGTAACAAATGTACCAAACTAATCTAAGATGTTAATAATGGAGAAAACGTCATAGGATATTTTGTAACTATCTGTACTATATTAGTTATTTATGAAAATCTAAAACTGTTCTTTAAAATTAAAGTCTATTTTTTTAAATTATGGGAATAATTTGGCAGGGCAGAGGAAGTCAACTTGAAGGGACTCCCAGTGGCTCAATTTGGGACAATTTGAATTACAATAATGATAGTAATGCATATAACTCACAAAATAAAATTACTATCATTAGCATATACCGATATAAATGAACAATTGAATCAATGATATGGACAAGGAACACTTATAGTAAAATTCTGACTCAGAAGGAGTGATACAAACAGAAAATTACTTTGGGCAATCATCATAGTAATAATGGTTGCAGGCAAGACTCATTGATGGATGCTCAATCCACTCATTGGTGGATTAAAGTAAATGCGAAATGGCATTTTACATAGTCTCTGTGTAGAAAGTAGAATGAGAAATAAGACACTGTACATAGTATCAGTCTATCTCCCCATGATGTGATAATATAGAAACCTGGCCCATATCATCTGAATCAAGTGATTGAAGTTAACTTAACCAGTACTGAGGTAGATAATACTCATATGTCTCAGTATGCTCTGAAAAAGGCACAATATTAATTTTGTGGTATTCATGCCGCAAATTTCCTAACTATAATCTAATTATGAGGAAATACCAGACAGTTTGAGGAGACTAAGGAGTAAAGGCAATTTGCTACCATGGGTTGGTCATTTGGTTAAATTTGAATAAATAGATTAATGGTATAATGGACTAACTGTATGTGTTTCCCTAAATTTCATATTTTGAAGTCCTGTATTTGAAGTAAGGAAGCAGTTCAGTGTGGTCATAAGAGTGGGTCCCTGACTCTATAGAATTAGTGCCTTTATAACAAGTGAAGCCAGAGAGCTTTCACTCCCTGACCTCTTCTTCTCCATCCCTAACACACCTGCACCCAGCAAAGGACACAGGAGCACACAGGGAGAAGAGGGCCATCTAAAACCAGGGATGAGCCCTTCCACATACCAACCCTGCTGGCACCTTGATCTTGAACTTCCCAAACTCCAGAACTATAAGAAAATAAATGTCTTTGTTTGAGCTATCCAGCCTGTGGTATTTTTTTATGACACCACAAGCAGACCAATACAAATGATAAATGGTATTATATCTATGTTATTTCCTGGTTTGGGTCATTGTATTAAGATGGTGTAAAATGTTAATATTTGGGGAAGCAAGAAAACTATACAATAGCTCCATGAGTTTCTTTTTTCAACAAATTTTCTTGGATCCCCATAATTATTTAAAAATGAAAAGTTTTTTTTAAAAGAGCTAAAAATATAGCCAGCCAATAATTTTTGCTAAATATGAGTATTATTCTAGTTAATTTTTGTATTTTTTATATATTTTAAATATTTGATCAAATATATCAAATTTCCCTTCCATGAGGTTCTCCCAGGTGCCTCCATCCCAGGTCATGAGGCAAGGGGCTGAAAACCAGGACATTAGTCACAAGTCTATACAGGGAAAGATTAGAGACTCACATTCTTCTGCCCAGAAATCAGAGAACTGCCAGCATGGCTGCTACACTGGCAGGGAATGGAAGTAAATTTTCTGACGAAATTGAAATTCCCCAGAACAAAACTCCAGAACATAAAGAACACTCCTCCTACCTTCCCCCATTCAACCATACCCGCAATGACCTTTACATTGATGATTACAACTCCAGTTATGGAGTGGTAAAGATTTGAGCAGTAATCTCCAGATGCTTGGTTTTCAACCTTGTGTACAAAGCTGTATCAAAAGAATGATGCTAAGAATAGCAATACAAAATAGAGTTAGAGTGGCTTTGAATCCCTGATCACTTTAGGTACCACATCTTACCAAAGTGAAAGAATATTTTCTTTTTTTCAATGAAAAATCAGATCTTCTATTTGTTTCATGTTCAGAGCTTCATGAATGGTGTCTTGAGTTCTGGGTTATCTTAATTTTTTTTAGAAGCATGATTAATTGAAAAATGTGGTCATATTAATTTTGACTAACAGTTATTCATTCATAGTTACAGTAAGTTATTGAACCAAAAACAAGTTTTAAACCTTTTAAGTATCTCTGTGCCTTACTCTCTTCATCTATGATATGCTGATAATAATGGTATTTAATAATATAACAATTTAATAATATTGATAATAAATATTGATTGAATGAT
The DNA here is from genome assembly GCA_002007465.1 of Ailurus styani. Taxonomy (NCBI): domain Eukaryota; kingdom Metazoa; phylum Chordata; class Mammalia; order Carnivora; family Ailuridae; genus Ailurus; species Ailurus styani. The sequence continues at coordinate 4,771,471 of LNAC01000034.1, read as the reverse complement.
AAATAACAATTTCATGAAATGATCCATGGAAAGTGCATAGCATCGTGCTTACAAGTCCTAAGCATTAAATGAATGTCAGGCATTATTAATATTATTTATTTTGATATTTATATATTATTAACCATTCAATTAATCATTCAATTATCTCTAAAACATTAGTTTATAAACTTAATTTAAATGTTGGAATATACACTGTAATATGAAGTGATAAATGACAAAAATCACTCTCAAATATTCATCTTTAAATATTTACTTTTCAGGAATAATGTTATTGTTTATGTTCTGAACAATGCCTTGTGAAATAAGTGTATTTGTTACTGATATTAACAATATAGTAGTAATAAATAATGCTGATGTGATCTACATGTACTCTTGGGTAATAGAGTTCATTTTCATTGTTAAAGTAAAATAGAAATGTCAGCAAACCTAAGTTCAATCACTTTATGGACGCCCATGCTTTGTTGTATTATCTTTTTCACATCTAACTCAATATTTTCTTTTTTTAGAAAACTCTGTGCTTTATTGTTTCTGATAAATGAAATAGATTATTCTGACAGACTTGAATGTTCTCACTTGATATTCCTCTTGTGACCCAAGTATAGCTCTTTTCCTTAAAGATTTCTCCAAATATTTTCTGACAACATGTAAAAGTGCAATTTGAAATGCCATCTTTTCACTATTCTTTTAGTAAATAAATAATACCTTAGTTGCAATAAGTGAATAAAACCTGGTAGTGAGTGATATTTTTAGCTTGTAAAAATTATCGGGTACTTGAACAAAACTGGATTTGTCCACATATGAATTTAAAGACCATCTGAAGGCACCAGGAGAAAAAAATCAGTTTGAAATATTAATTGTTTTCTCAAAAACCATTCCCAAACATGTGTCTTTAACCAGCATGTGAGTTTTGCTCTGTTTCCATTCTGGAAGATTTATCCCTCTGCTGAATTGCAATACTGGCACAGAATGTTAAGGGTGTGTGTGTGTGTGTGTGTGTGTGTGTGTGTGTGTGTGTGTGTGTGTATTCATTTCCATAATACCAAAATACCAATATTAATACTAGTATTTGATTAATTCTACCCAGAATACATAAATACAAATCAGCTAAAACTAAATGTATAGTAAAGTTCAAAGATCTGGATATGTAATAAGCCAAATACCAAATCTAAATATATATGATTATGTAAAATATGATGTACAAATATAAAAATATAAAATATAGTACAAATCACATACAGAAAATTATAAATATATTATAAAACATTAATTACAATATAAATTAACAAATATACACAACTCAAATATCATGTCCTATAAGTAATTACTAGCATATAAATTTTCAAAATAAGCAATATACAATGAAAAAATAATTTAATATTCAATGTAAATTGAAAATGAAATATTATTTTTAAACAAGTGGACTTTAAAAAATAGCGCATTGAGTTGCCATGGTTGAGTTGAAGCATCCTTTTGAGGATTTTTCCCCAGATGAACAAAAGGTCTCTTTATGGTTCCATAACATATTATGTTGATAAATTTAGTGTGAGCACACTGCAGACCAATACCCTTGAGTTCAGCAATTTTACAGTTTCTGCCTCTTAAGTAGCTAGTAACATAGGCATGTGTCATCATACCCAGTCATTCATGGTACATGTGTAACAGCGGGAAAATTTCATTTACAACCACCATTGAATTTTAAAAGATGATTCCTGGTAATGTCAGGCCCTTTACTCAGCACTATCTTGAGCTTTGGCAAAATATTTTGAAGTTGGAAGATGGGGCAACACTGAATGGCTTTGGGAAATTCAGAATTAAGGAAATTAATTAGAAGCCAGGAACTAACCTCTGTGGACAGAAGCAGAATAGAGCAATGTCCATTAGTGATGATGATGGAAAATAAAAAAGATATGAGAGCAGATATGTTGGCTTCATGTTTTAAAATAGTTTGTTTTGGTACGCACTCAGGACAAACAAGAGAAACTGGAGTCAAGAAACATGGTATATGAATTACCTGGTCAAGTTCTAAGTTTACAACAGAGAAGTTGAATTGTCATGTTGATGCCATTTTATGTTCTCATCAGCGGAGTGTCTAGTTTGTGCCTTTCCCTACTGCATATAGTATCATGGAAAGCTTTTTGTAAATCAAGTTATTTGATTTTCGAATTTTAGTTCAGCTTGGAAACACTATTCTCTCTAAGGCTTTTTTCCATAAAGTTTGAGCTTTGAAAGTGAAATTTCCTCAGTCTTTTGGAGTCTGATTTCATTTAGTCTTTGGGTGCTGCCCAGAGCCAAATATTTACTTTCAAGTTTGGAAATAACTAGTTATATTATCAGCTTCTTAAATCTCAGAAAAAGTGATATAATTCAGATCAACACTCCCTTAGGCATACAACATGAGCAAAATGAAAGAAATCAATTATTACAGTTATGGTTGTTCAAAGTGGTGACTTTTCTAGTTTGTGTAATTTTTAATATTTATTATTTGTTTTTGTCGTTATAGTTATGATGAAGATGACAGTTTTTATAAATCTAGAACAGATTGTTTTATCCTTCCTGTACCAGACTGGAAAAGGATCTTAATCCTGGCTATTTATAATTTTTTAAAAAGCAAACATTTTTCTAGTACATATAATTTTCCAATAGTAATTAAGCATATGAATATAGGAGGTCATTTTGTGACAGACACATGCTAGTGGATGGTATTAAAAAAAAAAAAAAGAAGAACCTCTTTTCCTTTCTTCTCCCTGCCCAAACACTGCAGCAGAAAGGCCATGGGGAATTGCTAAGCAACAGAGTTCATGACTGGGGAGAAGAGTGTGTCCCTGAGAGGTGGTGGTATCTTCATGTGCGGTCCCCCCTTGGAAAGGAGGCCTGATGTTCAAGGAGTCAGTCCCAAGGGGAGTGATGAAGGTATCCTGCAGAGAGCAGCCCAGGGGAGGTCTGGACCTCAAGTGGGGCATGGATGGTGTCCACAAGGAGAGGCAGCTTGCCAGGAAGCAGGTGTAGTGACTTAAGTAAGCATCTACATGACAGCATGCCAGCTTACAGTATCAGACCAGAGCAGGGTGAAGAGGGAATTTCTTGAAAGTGGTTGCTTGGAAGGAGGTGTTGAATCTAGGAAGGATGAGGTTGGTATCTATTCAAAGGAGTAGGGAGGTTGACCAGCACATTGGTTATATTGAAGCTCTATACTTTTATCCAAGGAGAGATATGCCTAGAAGGAGCTTTTCTAGTTTAGTATCCTGAACTACAGAAATGAAAGGAGAATGTTTTTATTGTTTATGACAAGCATGCATTATTTGTGGAGTAAATTGTATTGTTTACTTGGATTTAGAATAAATATTTCTCTGCCTTTAAATATAACTTATTGATCACCCACTGTGTTTTTGGCACTTTATATATAGGATTATTTCCTTTTGTCACCACAACAACCTTTTTAAAAATTAAGTTCCCATTTTACAAATGACAAAGGTGAGATCTAGAGAGATTAAGATATGAACTCTGACAAAAAAAAAAAAGATATGAACTCTGATTGCAAGGAATTCCTTAAGGGAGGCAGATACATAGAATATAAGATCATACTTTTCAAAGTGTATTAGGTCAGTTTCCACGGTGTCATATGGAAGGTGTATTAACTCTGAAATGTTTTCAAACACAGTTCTCTAAGCAATGCGAGTATTTTCTTCAAAAGAAGTGTTCAATTAAGCACCATAAGTAAATCAAATAAAAAACCTGGACTGGTTGAAGTTCAGAGGTTCTCAATCCTCGTCACACATTAGATCTAAGAAGTTGTTAAATGCCTAGGACCACCATCAGAACAGACCCTCCAGGGGTGGTGCCCAGGCATCTGTACATCTTAAATGCTTCCCAGATAATTTTCCTGTGCATCCAGGGTATGAGTTGTGTTATAATAGTTAATGAGGAGCACTGTAGGGTGAATGCCTTGTCAGGAGTATGGAAAATGATTGAAGGAGTGATAGTAGAGGAAAGAAAAACAGGTGACACTAGTGAAATAGTACTAGAAACAGAGGTCAATTTTAATGAAGTTCTCAAACAAAGGCTTAATTTATGATACCTGCATATTTTCTGTGTAACCCATAAGCCTATTGGGTAATACAACTTCCTGGCATCCCCAAATCACAGACAAATTATGAGTATGTGTGTTTAAGAACCTGGAAGTAAAAGACACCTTTGAATGTGTAACAATGCAGAGAAAAACAAGATTAAAAATTAATCGAACTGCTCTTCTGGCACTCATTGAATCTAAATAAATTGGTAGGTAAAATGTCATGGAATATTCTTTACTTTCTGCTTGAAAGCCCTCATACTGAATAGAGTTCTCAGCTACATCAAAAAATTTAAATGTATTTTCTGTTAAATGTTTTCTAAACAGAAGTTTAGATAAAGGAGGATAAAGGCAAAAGAAACCATAGCATCGAATGAGGTGCCAATATTTTACAAGAGGAGCTATATTATTATAATTTTTGCTTTGGGACCACCTTAACATTAAATTTCCAAACTGAATTGAGAGAGTGATCTGTTTCCTAAACTTCCCTAACAGAGAAACAAACTATTTGGGCATTCTTGGGAAAAGATTTGTGGAAGTCAGAGAAAATGCCATTTAGAAGGATGAACAATAATATGGCTATACCTGTTTTATTCTCAGTAAGTTTTTGTTTTTTTTTTTTTTAAGATTTTATTTACTTATTTGACAGAGAGAGAGAGAGAGAGAGAGCACGTGAGCACAAGCAGGGGGAGTGGCAGAGAGGGAGAAGCAGACTCCCTACTGAGCAGGGAGCAAGATGCAGGGCCCAGGGCCCTGGGATCATGACCTGAGCTGAAGGCAGACACTTAACCAACTGAGCCAACCAGGCACCCCAGTCTATAAATCTTTCTCATGCTATACTTGTTTGGTTGGTTTATCAGTAGATAAACCAATAGAACAGGGCAAAAATATGTAAAGCAGAGAAACTTTCAGATATCTTGGGGAACTGAATTGTCATGAATCCTACTCACCAAATTCATAGTGCTCTCGTTGCTGGATCTAATTTGAGACCCTAAGAAGTTAATATTTCCATTTAAATATGACTTAAAAATGTTATCTGGCTACTCCTAATTTGGATTTTGGATTTTGCACTATAATTTCGTTTTGCCTTTGTACATTTAACACTGTCCTAGATGTGGTTTAAAAATGGTGAACCAAATAAACATGATCTTTCTCCTCATAGGCTTATAGTCTAATAGGTAAAATCAGCATTGAACAAAACCAAACAAAAACTGGCTGACACAAATAAGTGTGGCTAACCTACCTTAGCCAGCCAATTACTGTTTGTCTTTTCCCTCTTGTTTGGAGAGATTAAACTCCACTGAGGATCTTTGTGAGTACAGTATATTCAAAACCATCTGAAAATCTAACACAAAGGATTTTGATCAACCACAATCCTGAAGGGAATTCATGATTGAAAGGCTCACTCAGAGGTCTGAGAATACCACCACTGTGCTGTCCACAGTTCATAGCCCTTTTAAAAAGTAAGTGTATGGCATAGATTCACTGAACTAGGGTAAAGTATCCAACGAGTTTTAATACATAGGTGCTATGAATCTGCATTTTGGTGACACCTACCAATGATTCAGTCAAACAAGAAAGATTCTCAGGCGATAGTGTTAGGGAGAGTGGTGGGAAAGAGAGTAAAGGTCAAACAGTTTCTCTCTTAGAAAAGTTTAGGAAACAGGCCATTCCTTTAATTCAGTTTGGAAGTTTTACACCAAGATGGTATCAAAAAAAAAATTACACTGAACAAAGTTCAACAGTCAAGACTTTATTGAAGACTATGATGATAGGATAGTGGGACCAGAGGTCAGTCTGAGCCCAGTGCCACCGAAACAAAGGAAAGATAGATTTTAAGAGATGGGGTCAAGGGGATCATAGACCAGCTACGTTTGCTACTTCATCTTAAGGGAATGAAAAGTAAACTTTCCCATATCTGCATAACAGGAGGTGGCTTTACATCATGGGGCAAGGTGCTCAAGGAGGTTAGGCTCCTATATCCTTCCAGAGACAATAGAAGGAAGCTGGAGGATTACCTTTCAAAAGTAAGGCCTCTAGGTCCTTGAGAAAAGTAATCTGGAGTTTTAAAACTGCCAAAATCTTTCTAAAAGTTTTATATCTCAAAAAGATAGAGGAAGAATCTACAATGACAGTTTTCCTAAAATAAATGCTCTAAGAGAAGGGAAGTCTGAGGCTTAGAGACAGAAAGAAGCCTGTCTTAAGTTTGGGTTGGATTAATATTGGGAAATATTTAGGCCCTCTTGGTCAGTGGGCAATGATAGAGAAGAACTTTTAATAGAAGAATCTCCCTTTGATGGGCTCCTACCAGGAGACTATCTTAAATCCTTCTGGTAGAAACTTTGTGAATTCAGAGATTTTGTGATTAGGGTTTATAACATAATTAGGTCACCCTTCAAGAGTTTGAAACGACAAGAACTTCACATTGTCTCACCTCAAGGACCATATTTTTTTCCTCACAAACAAAAAAGAGACATTTAAAATGACTTTCATCTTAATGAAAGAAAATTTTTAAAAAAGATTTTACTTATCTATTTGAGAGAGAGCGAGAGCATGCACACAACAGATGGGGAGGGGCAGGGAGGAGAGGGAGAAACAGACTCCCCACTGAGCACGAATCCCAAAGTGGGGGTGTTCTCTCCTAGGACCCTGAGATCATGACCTGAGCCAAAGTCATGCTTAACTGACTGAGGCACCCAGGTGCCCCTTAATGAAAGAAAAAAAAAAAACCGCCTTGCTTAAAATCCCTATGTGAACAGTGAACATTTAAATTTAAAATAACATATTATTTTGAACATGTCATAGTTTATCATATTTCAAAAAGGTTCTTTTGTGGGACACCTGGGTGGCTCTGACAGTTGAGTGTCCAACTCTTGATTTCTGCCGGGGTTGTGATATCAGGGTCCTGGACTGAGCCCTGCATCAAGTTCCCTGCTCAGCAAGGAGTCTGGCTGGCTCCCTCTCCCTGTGCCCCCTGTGCAAGTGTTCTCTCCCTGTCTCAAATGGGTAAATAAATCTTTAAAAACAAACAAACAAACAAAGCCCAAAACCCAGATAGGGCTTTTTGTTTTATCTAAAAATTAAACATGGGGTTTGCTAAATAAAGAAAATATACATTATGCAATTTAGGTATCAAAATTGAACACTACAAGCCCCTTTGCAAACAGTTCTTAAAAGCTGAGATATATTCTTGGAGGTGATTCTTATCCTTAGCTGTGCAACAGAATCACATTTGTAGCTTTAAAAAAAAACCCATAGATATTAGCCTGTCCTCATGATCTTTCAGTATGCGAATCTCTAGAAGTGAGGTCTATTGCTTGATAAAAATACTTTGCACTACAGTCTGCAGACCAGCATCTACTAGGAGCTTCTTAGAAATGCAGAATCTTGGACTCTGCCACTTCTGCTGGTTTGGAATCTGCATTTTGACAGGAACTTGGTTGTTGCTATGCATATGAAGTTGGAAAAAAGCACTGCTCTATCAATTTTGCTGCTTAGCCAGAGTGAAAGCCACTCACGAAGTTAGGATGAATTAGCCTTTAGCACTGTGGGCACAGCAATTCCGTAGATCTGGCTCTGAAGTGTTGAGCTTTGCTTTCTATGTAAGACAAATCTTTGGAGGAAAATTTTAGCACATAATTTTGGGCATATAAAAAGCCAAAAGGCAACTACAGAGAAATATGGTGAAATAATCATATTAATATCTGGCACTTAATTTAAAAATTCAAAAATCTTAAGTAAGGATTTATTTGGAGAGAGAAGGCTGAGGGAAGTAATACACTCACTGGGAATTAGACTCTCCAGTGACTCAGTGATTGATGAACTTTGGCTTTGGCGCGAGCTCTACCTTTCAGCTTTCCAATTATATATTCAGATGATTAGGACTATTATTGTTTCTCTTAACAGCCTAAAGACAAATTAGGAGACCTTCATGTGACTTCTGCACCTTTGGGGAGAAAAACTTTATTAAATTAAGAGTAGGTGAAAGTAACCTATATTAGTTTATTATGTTTTCTTTAGGCAAATGACAGTACTTTGTGTTCAGTCTCTCTCACTGAGTGCATGTTTCTGTCTGTGAGCATGTGTACATATTACTGAAATTTAGTAATTTTAGAATGTAAAGTAACAGGGAAGATAAATTTTGCTCAATAATGATTATTTCAATAATGTTGCTATATTTACCTTTCTGTGCTCTATTTTGAGCATTCCAGTTGAAATGTTATGTGATTTGTTTGACTATATTTATAGGAAGTCAATAGAAGTAATTTTTAAAATGGTGACAAAAATGTTAAACATTCAGAGAACTAAGATTTCCTTTGATTTTCACTCAGAGACGTAGGGAGCTGCAAAGAGTAATGTTCCCACTTTTACAGTTAAAAAAAAAAAGCCAAACAAATACAAATTCCATAATCTTTCTTTGAACCCACTGGAGTCCTGACATTGCACAACCCAAAATGTAAGGGGAAATAGGCAGGGGGAGAAAAGACTGGAGCGCTGTCTTTCTCAGGCAAGACATAGCCAGACACCCAGTCGTGGGTGGCCAGGTGTTTGGCACAGTGATGGGCATGTTGGTGAGAAAGACAAACCCCCGGGAGTTACAAACTTAAGAGGTATTGAATAGGGAAAGGATGGGACTTCCGGTAGGGAGAGCTAGGAGGCCCCTGACTAGGCTCTGAGGGTATTTCAGGTATGCAAACACTAAGATAGAATGAAAACAAAGATGAGGGGGAAAAAAAAAAAGATCACCGCATCCCACCTACTAAGGTTAAAAATGTTTTTCTATTAATTACATGTGACCACGGAAAATAACAAATGACCACAGAAAATAAAAAATGATCAGGTCAAAGGAGAAGTTAACTATAAAGATTAACCACACCTAGCAAAATATATCTATAGATCACAGACATCACAAGAAACAAAAACTTGCATACCATGTATAAGCGTCATGTCTAGTTCCTGATCGCTGACCTAACCACCAGACAGTTTCCTGGTAAAGTCCTAATAAGGACTGTCAGAGATGAAAAGCCCTCACTGGCAACCTAGTCAGGACCCCTTGCACTCCTGAGAGCTTTTTCTGTATCTTTGCTTAATAAAACTGTATTGCTTTGCTCACTCTCCTTTGTCCACGAGATTCATTCTTCGACTCTATGAGACAAGAACCTCCCTCTCCTGCTTCCATATCCTCATCCTTCTGCAGGCTTTTTGTCTACAAACTACAGTGGGAGCTCACAAAAAATAGGGAGAATTCTGAAAAAGTCTCCCATATACAGAACAGGAGGGGTAATGACTGCTGCCAGAGGTGACAGGGTGTGGGGGGTCAGGTAGGGAAGGAAATACTGCTGAGATACTCACCTTACCCAGAAAAAGCTTAATCTGCTCAGAAAGGACAACAAACAACGCTGCCTTGAGGGGGGACCTGTGGAAAGCCCTTGCAGGTACAGGAAAAGAAAAGGAGAAAACATCTATTTTGGGGGGAAGGTCAGCAGAGATATGGTGTCTGCCTAAGACTGAGGCTTTGTTAGAACACATGATTCACAGACCTGTACCCCTGGGGCATATAATACATTATATGTTGAATAAAAAAAAAAAGAAAAATTAGAGGAAAAAAAAAAGAAGAAGAACATAGAACACCCCTACCCCAACCCTCCACCAGGCCAACAGGCATAGAATAAAATGAAACTTTCAGGGGCGGTTGGAGGGATGATTTGGTGGAGTACAAGAGAATTTTAGAGCTGTGAAAATATCCAGTATGATATTATAATGAGGGATGCATATAATATATGCTTGCCCAAAACCAAAGAATGTACGACACCAAGAGTGACCCCTAAGGTGAGCTCTGGACTTTAGGTGTTTATAATGCAACAGTGTAGGTTCATCCTTAGTAACAAATGTGCCATTCTGGTGAGTGATATTAATAACAGGAAAGGCTATGCCTGCGTGGGGGTAGGGGGTATACAGAAAATCTCTGTAATGCCTCTCAATTTTGCTGTGAACTTGAAACTTCTAAAAAAATTGTCTTAAAAAAGGTATTTTGCTGGATACAGACCATCTCTGACATGCAGTGAAAAGAAAGGGCTAAAGCTAATAGTGCAACAGACATTGAGAAAAAAGTGTAAAGAATAACAAAAAACAAAACAAAAAAAAAACCTCTAGAAAACTAGCTCTTACTCTGAACACAAGGAATTGTTTAGAAGAATTTGAAGGCTGTGGTGCATTAAGAGTAACCATGGCAATAAAAATCCCCCAACCCAGATCAGCTCTTAATTTGAATAATCAAATCTGTTAACTAAAGGCCTCAGTGAAAGAAAGGGATATTGCTACCCAGTTATAAAGCTACTAACTTCAGTCTTTACTATGCAATATAAAAAGTCCACTTTTCAACAAACACAAGAAAATTATGAAGCATGTGAAAAGATAAGCTAAAGTATTACTCTTTTAAGAAATAAGGCACTCATGCCACTGATATAGGAGCTCTATGATGGAATTTAAAATAACCATAGTTAATAGCTTAAAGATTCTTGTGGAGAAGGTAGACAGCATACATGATCAAATGGATAATTTCAGCAGAGAGGAGGAAATTATAAAAATCCAATAGAAATGCCAGAATTGAACAACACAGTAACAGACATAAAGAATGCTTTGAGTGGGCTCATTAATAGACTCAATGCACTGGAAGAAAGAATTGACAAACATCAAATAGGTCAATAGTTTTGCAAACTGAAAGACACACACAGAATCTGGGTTTGTACTAGTTGCAGAACTTTGATTTATCTTTGTTACAAAGACAGGAGAGGGTTGACATCGGTCTTAGAAGCAAGTTGTTTTGAAAGAAGCCATCACTGATGGTTGGCTCTCAGGGGCATGCTTGGCAAAGTGAGTAATCATTAATAGATTAGGAAGATTTAAAACCAATTCTAATGTTTTCTTATTAGCATGCCTATAGAAAATTATGGGGACTTTATAAATTCTGAATTCTGTCTATGATTAGATTTTTCAAAAAGATTTTATTCATTTATTTGACAGAGAAAGAGAGAGCACAAACAGGGGGAAGCTACAACAGACAGAGGGAGAGGGAGGAGCAGGGAGCCCCATGTAGGATTTGATCCCAGGACCCTGGGATCGTGACCTGAGCTGAAGGCAGATGTTTAACCGACTGGACCCCCCCCCCAGGCACCTTTGTCTATGATTCTAATTGCTGACTTGGCCTAATATTAAATAAAAATCCAATATACCTAAAACAAACAGAACTTTTGTTCAAGTTCAGCATTGCTATTCTTCATGTTAAGCTATATTTTTAATTGCCGAATATTCAGTGTTCCTTTATTTTTTTTTTTAAATTATTTATTTGAAAGAGAGAGATACAGTGAGAGAGGGAACACAAGCAGGGGGAGTGGGAGAGGACAAAGCAGGCTTCCTGCTGAGCAGGGAGCCAGATGCAGGGCTCAATCCCAGGAACCTGGGATCATGACCTGAGCCAACGGCAGACGCTTAACAAATGACTGAGCCATCCAGGGACCCTATTCAGTGTTCTTGAGACACTAAGATAAGCCAAAGCAAACTTCCATTGTAATATCAGACTTTTATTTTTTATAACTATGAAACAAATGTTCTGGGGTTACTCAGCCTTAGCCACAGCAGATCAAAACCTCCAATATTTTAATCAAATATTGTTTAGGATTCCTCTCCTCACTACTATTTATCACAGTTTCAGACAAAAACATTAGTTTCTGCGGTATTATTCCAAATTTATGCAGTAATTTCTATTGTAGACATTAAAAATTAAATTGAATGTGAGAAGAAACAGCAAATGACAGCTGATGTATTACTGTGATGCAGCTTAGTGCGTGGGATTTTAATTTTGAAAATATCGTAGGAGTTGTGGGAGAATAAAAATCATCTACTACAGAAAGAACTTGTCCCAAGATAGTATCTATTTATGCGATTACTTTTGTCAGAACTGTGTAATTGACAATAATTTGCTTGCTAATCTAATTAAACTATGAACAAATGGTGCAAGAAATTGTGAAGAATTCTGGGTAGAGCCTTGGGCTCTTCTTGATGGATATTACTGATGGTACGAAGCACATTTTTCTGAGTCATTATTTTACGCATTGGATGGTGAAGAGAGAATTGAAAAATCATTTTTGTAGTCCTTACATGTTGAAACTTCTAAACAGCCTACCAGTGATTTAAAATAAGAAAATGTTTAAGGTGTGATCATAGGGGGAAAAAAAATAAAAACAGGAGGAGTTAGGTAGCTGGCAAACTATCAGTGAATCTAGAATTATGTTGTTACTGAATATGTTCCCTTGCCTTCTGACCCTCATAACCCCCAGGTGTTTCTACCTGTCTGCAACTGTAGGCTCACATTAGTCTTCTCTCTCAGACCAGCTAAATTCTGGGTTGAAAGGAAATAATAAAATTCTGCCTCAAGGCAGTATCCTTGGCATCAAACCTTATTTTCCTTCTACATGCTTAAAACAATTACCTTTTTAAAGAAAATCAGTACATGTCTGGTAAGCAAAAGTGTATTTGGGTTGTTACAAGACAAGCTATTTCAATTTTTTTAAAAGATTATTTATTTATTTGAGAGAGAGAGAGAGAGAGAGAGAGAGAAATGAGGGAGGGGCAGAGGGAAAGAATTTCAAGCAGACTCCCTGCTGAGTGTGGAGCCTGAGGTGGCTTTTGATCTCAAGACTATGAGATCATGATCTGAACCTAAGGGTAAGACACTTAACAGACTGAGCCACCCAGGTGCCCCATTTTTTAAATTTGTTTTTAAAGATTTATTTATTTATTTTAGAGAGAAAGAGAGAGCGCAGGACAAGCTATTTTAAATCAAAGTTGTTTCAGGAAATCTTGGATTCTTGATTGTTGTATTCATGATTTTTATTCAAATAAATGTGCATATATACCTCCCTGTCCAGCCCTTTTCACTTTCACTCTGCCTTTATATTGTTTCTGCCGTTCATTCATAATATATTTGTTTCATCAATCATTCAGTAACTATATATTAAGGTTGTTCTACCTATCCACAACAGTTCTAGGTGCATTGATAGTTTGTGATATTCCTTAAAAACTCCTCTGTTTTACTTTTCCCCAAGACTTTGCTAAGTCCTTCTGCTTCTTATGGAAGTTCACATATTTTTTTTTAGCCAATATGGTATTATATTTACTTATTTATTTATTTGGTTACTTATTATTGAAGTATAATTGACATATAGACATAAAACATTATGTTTGTTTCATTACAACACAATGATTTGATATTTGTATGCCTTGCAAAATGATCACCACAATAAGTCTAGTTAACATCCATCACCATACATACTTATGACTCTTTGCTTGTGATGAAGACTTTTAGACCACGCTCTGATATATGCTTTTACTAACACTGATTTCCATTTAATTATTTGCAGTCATCTAGATGTAAACTCCATGAAAGTGGATTTTGTGTCTATTGTTTATTCTTACTTGTGCCCAAACGGCTGCTGGCATAAATTAGAGTTTTTCAGTAAATATTTAAAATGAATTTCTTAGTAACCAGACCTATTTCATATTCATCCTTGTTTCCCCAAGTTTTGATATATAGGAGTCTCAATAAATGTTTAATGAATAAAGAATTAATACACTCTAACCTCTTATTTTTTAACTAAAAATGTTTAGACATTTTTTGTACCTTTATTTTTACCATCTGTTGAGTTTCTACCACTTTGCTCCATAACCTCAAACTTGTTTCTCATATACTTGCTACCAGACCTGCCTGCATTCCCTACCGGTACTTTGTCATCCATCATTAGTTCCCCTTTTAGTGACCTGCAGTTCTGAGCTTTCCTACCTATTTAAAGTTCCAGTTCCAACTTATCTCTTCTGCCTTATATTCCTGCTGGCCAACTTCTGGAATGATATCTCCTGCTCACTCTGTACTTGAACCACATGTCTCAGGAATAATATCCTGCTCCAATTCTTGTTACTGGGGCACAAGTTTAAATGAAAGAACAAGATAACGTTTTTGGACTTGAGATTTTGAGTTTGGTTAAGTCCATATTCTCACTGTACTTAACATTTTCCCCCAAATCCTTTTACCTCATTTATTTTATTTGGAATATCTATCTTTCTGATGAAAATGGGAAGTCTGTGGGGGCCAGTGACTATGCTGTATCTTTATCTTTCTATTTTTTGTGCTTGCACTGCTGTTTTATCATCTAGCTCAAAACTGCATCATTTATAATAGTTATACAATATATACGTAAAACCAAAACCAAATAATAAAATATAGTAATAAAATAGGGAAAATTTAGAAGAAGTATTTATTATTTAACTTAACTACTCTCAAATATATATTTGAATTACTCAAACCCACATTATTGTGGACTTAATATATTATCAAGCTTTGGATAGGAAATTAGGCACATGTGAGCCTTCCAGAACATCTGGGTCTTTTAAACTGATTACACTATTAATTTGACATTTTGCATTATAAATTTTAAAACAATTTAAGTCAGTATGAAACTATCAGGGGACCCATAGCTATTATTGCTGCATAAAGATGTACAAAGCTGATACATAATGGAGCTAAAGAATAATATTATCTTACATTTGTAAGGTTCTTTATAATTTAAGAATCATCATCACACATGTTTCTCACTTAATCCCCATGATTGTACTGTGAAGTCAGTAGATTATCTCAATTTTTAGGTATAAAGCATGGAGATACTAAAGTGACTTGCCCAGAAACAAACCTCAGCTATTCTGGTGTTACCTTTTGTATTTTTTCAAAATAAATACTTCATCCCCTGTTTTGAAGCTTGGTAGTATATGACTGGCTAAGTGTTTGGGCTGTTTTTTAGCTTAGAAGAACTCTTTATTTTCCTTTGATAGGTGAAAGCCTGATACTAACTTAGATTTAATCTGAATCTGTTTAATTCTCGGTCTATTTTAATAACTTAAAAATTACCTTCTACAGTGAGATTTTGAACTCTTTTATACTACAGTGAAGATTGTGTGGAGGTTACCTACTAAACCAAACTAAGTATTAGAGCTGGAAAGATAGGAGAGTGCATCTAGACTCAGCATGGTTAAAAGACTTGCCCAGAGACATTCTACTCAACAAGGGTCAATATTTGGAAATGTGATATATTTAATATCTGACACACTTCTCTGTACAATATTAGAAGTCATGGAAATATAAATAAATCTTCAAGCTTTACTATGCTAGGCCTTCCACGCATCTCCATAAGGTGACTCATAATGGTCACACAATTTTCCCAGACATCTCTGCCAGCAGATGTCAGCATGACATGCCCCTACCGATATTTTTATGAGCCTAAGACATGCCTTGTAAATAAAGGTATAGCAAGACAGGTGGGTAAAACTCATGAGGTAAATCTGCTTTATTAATAATGCATGTTGTCAAGTTTCATGTGGTTTTTGTAATTATGAATTTTGCTCATTTGTGTTTAAATGGTGTTCTGAGACCAATTTTTAACATCTGAAACTAATTTCCAATTTCCCCCCACAACACCAAGCAATGCTCAGGTCATCAGAAGAATGTCATACAATTCAACTCAATTCTGATACTATCTACTCAGATAGCATTAGAGTCCACAGGGTACAGGCTCAGTCCCACAAGACTACACTCCATTTCAGATATCAATCATATGTCTGGGTTGTTGTCTATACTTACGACCAACTGGTTATAAATCAGAGGTTCCCACAACTCTCACCTTGTGTTTGATTAATTTTCTAGAGCAGCTCACAGAGCTCAGGAAACCTGTTTATTCATTAGATTACCAATTTAATATACAGGATAGTGAAAGGTAGGAATCATAAATCAGATGAAGAGATGTAGGGTGCGGTCTCAAACAAAGGGCTTCTGTTCTTGTGGAGTTTGGGGCCTGGCACAGTAGTACATGGAACTGTTCTGGCCTCCCAACCTGGGAGCTCTATGAACCCCTCCTTTTGTATTTTTGTGGAAGCTTCATTACATAGTCATAATTGATTAACTCATTGGCCACTGGTGATTGATTCAACCTCTAGCCCCTCCCCCCCTTCCCAGAAATCAAAGAATAGGACTGAAAGTTCCAATCCTTTGATTCACTGTCAGTTTACTTGACAACTAGTCCCCATACTAAGGAGCTTTTCAAAAGTCACCTCATTAACATACACCCAGTTGTGGTAGAAAGGGACTTGTTCTGAATAACAAGACACATATTTCTCCTTCATGGCTCTGAAACAATTTCAGGAACTGGGGATAAGAGATCAAATATCTTGAGAAAAGATGCTTAAGAAAATCCAAGGGTTTGGGGAGTTCTGAGCCAGGAACTGTGGACATAGACTAAATATATGTGAGAAATATATTTTCATCATTTGAGTGACTACATATGTATTTCTTACAAATCACAATATGGCAGTGTTCAAAATGTTATGTGATTTTATGACTTACTTATTATGTATATCTGCATTTATAGCCTTTAATTCTTAGTGAGTAAATTTGTATTTATAAAGAGGAAAGTGGAAGACAAGGAAGAAAGTGATAGGTATTTGGATTGCTCAAAAATTTGTTGGTGTTAAAAAGAAAATCACAGGACCAAGGTAGAATCACTTGTACCCAGGACAGCAAACCAAGACTTAATTGCAGTTTAAAGCTCTCCAGGAGTAGAATTTTAAGCCAATGAATCCGGGATTTTCTAGTCAGCACTAATGAGGTAATCTATCACATGGGATCTCTCCATCCTCCAAAGGAAGATGTGATAACCCATCTAATAGGAGCCCCTGTCCTTCCACCTAAGAAAAGTGACCTTGCCTGAGATAATCTTTCCTTGTCTTTTACTAATAACTTCTTACTTCACCCTCCTTACTATTAAAAAAAAATCCTTCTATTTTGTGTAATTCCTTGGAACTCCCCACTGCTTGTTAAATGGGATGCTAATACATGAATCACTTAATAAAGCCAATTAGATCTTCAAATTTAATCAGTTGATTTTTGTTTTTTAATATTGAGATATTTATATATATGCAATTAAAAAATAAAATGATGCAAGCAAATCAATCATCTGCCACTTTATGTTGCAGTTTGGACTTTTATTTTTTATTTATTTTAAAAATTTTGTTTATTTATTTATTTGACAGAGAGAGAGCATGAGCAGGAGGGACAGAGGGAGAGAGAATCTCAAGCAGACTCAGGGCTAAGCATGGAGCCAGAAGTGGGACTCGATATCACAACCCTGAGATAAGGACCTGAGCTGAAATCAAGAGTTGGATGCTTAACTGACTGTGCCACCCAGGTGCCCCACAGCTTGGACTTTTAAAATACTGTTTAATCTATGGATATTTTCCCTGCTTATAAAAAGAGAATTATAAATCACAATCTCACTGACTCATATAAGTTATGGGTTTAGCTAAATGAGGGAATATTAAAGGGGAGGAAAGAAAACTTTCCCTTTACACTTCTAGGATCTTGGCTGAGATCTCCTCTCCTCCCCCATGTAATAAAAGTCAGATTAATAAGAAAAACAAATGGAGGTTTATAACATGTCTATTTCCTGTATGTATGACCCATACCCAAGAAAACTGAGGAACTCTGAAATGGCCCAAACCACCACCTTAAATAACATCTCCAGCTAAAGACAAAAGAAGATTTTGATTGGAAGAAGCCAGTTATGGGAAGTTACGAGGAAAAGCACAATAAACTAAAGTAAGTTGTTATGCAGATTTAAATCATTGCCTTCTCCATTAATAAGTTTCTACAGATTTAGAATCATATTTCTCTTCCAGGTGAAGAGAGGGAGACACCCTACAAATTAAGATTTCTCTTTTAAACATAAATGTCTCTTACAAAAGGGTAATGTCTAGTCAGTTTTCAAAGTTTTTCCTATTTGCTGTTTCTTAAAAATAAGTGGCTCAGTTGGTTAAGCGTCTGATCCTTGATTTTAGCTCAGATCGTGATCTCATGGTCTTGAGATCCAGCCTCAAATAGGGCTCCAAGCTCAACAGGGAGTCTGCTTGAGATTCTCTCCCTCTTCCTCTGCCCCTATCCTGCTCTCTCTGTTTCTCTCTCTCTCTTTCAAATAAATAAATAAATCTTATAAAAAATAATCAGCCTAAAATAATCCTTATGCCAGAGATATATTTTAGGGTGCTCAACTCTGCTCCCTTTCAATATGCATGAAATTTAGTGATTTTCTTATCTTTAGTGATTTTCTTTTCTTATTTAGTGATTTTCTTATCTTATTGTTTGTAGTGGTCTCAAGATTTCATGTGAAAGTTTTAACATAAAGAGACTTGGTAAGAAAAAAAACTTCAAGTAAATATATTTTCTCCAGTGTGCCCAGCTCATATATAATTTTACCCTGTAAGTAAAATTACAGTGTTTTCTAGACCATATTCATATTATGGGGAAATGAATCACCAAAATTTTAAAGGACTTTATATGAATTTTTCCAATTCCCACATTATGGTAATTGCCAAAGGTAGAAATTATAATCTAATTTCTCCTAAATCTTTATTCTAGGTCCCTCCTGGTGCACTGGAAAGACTCAAGGTTAATACACTACATGTTAAGTTAATCACATTATGTTATATTAAAAACTATTGGAAATCATTTCTTTTATGGCAGTCTAATCTTAAAATCAAGTGTATAAATTATATTTTATTAAACATTAACAGCAAATTACAATGCCTATTATTTTAATATTTATATTAAAGACTAGAATGTAAAAATTATATAGAAATAAATAGTGAGGATCATTCTCTTAACAAATCTGAGCAAGCAATGAATCATTAAATATCTTTTAAAATTACACTAGTTGTGGAAGACACAAGGTCCTATATCCTTAAATAAATTTATAATTTTGTTGGGGGAGATAAGATAGATTTATAAAAATTCATTAAATATATAGAGCTGATAAGTGTCCAATAAATATAATTTGTGTTGAACTTTATAAGCTGGTGGGAAAACCCTGGCAGACCTAATCTAAGATGACTGGGAAAATTGAGTTAGTTCTTAAAGAGATAAGAAGCATTTAAAAAGATGAGGAAATCTCTTCAACATATGGTGTTGGGAAAACTGGTCAGCTACATGCAAAATGATGAAACTGGACCACTTTCTTACACCATACACAAAAATAAATTCAAAATGGATAAATGACCTAAATGTGAGACCTGAAACCATAAAAGTCTTAGAAAAGAGGACAGGCAGTAAGGTCTCTGATATTGACCATAACAACATTTTTCTAGATGTGTCTCTTGAGGCAAGGGAAATAAAAGCAAAAATAAAGTATGAAAGCTACATTAAAGCTACATTAAAATAATTAGCTACATTATTTAAAGCTACATTAAAATAAATAGCCTCCACACAGAGAAGGAAAAAAAAAATGAACAAAACTAAAAGGCAACCTACAGAATCGGAGAAGATATTTGCAAATGACATATCTAATAAATGGTTAGTATCCAAAATATAAAAAGAACTTATAAAACTCAACACCTAAAAGACAAATAATTCAATTAAAAAATGGGTAGAAGAAATGAACAGACATTTCTCCAAAGACATTCAGATGGCTAAGACACATGAAAAGATGCTTGGGCGCTTGGGTGGCTCAGTGGGTTAAAGCCTCTGCCTTCGGCTCAGGTCATGATCTCAGGGTCCTGGGATCGAGGCCCTCAGCGGGGAGCCTGCTTCCTCCTCTCTCTCTGCCTACTTGTGATCTCTCTCTCTCTGTCAAATAAATAAATAATATATTTAAAAAAAAAAAGAAAAAAAAAGAAAAAATGCTCAACATCACTCATCAGCAAGAAAATGCAAATCAAAACCGCAATGAGATATCATCTAATGCCTGTCAGAATGCCTAAAACCAATACAAGAAACAAGTGTTGGCGAGGATGCAGAGAAAAGGGAACACTTTTCAACTATTGGTGGAATGCAAACAGGTGCAGCCACTGTGGAAAAGAGTATGAATGTCCCCCCAAAAAGTTAAGAATATAACTGCCCTATGATCCAGTAATCACACTACTGGGTATTTATCCCCAAAATACAAAAACACTAATTCTGATGGATACATGCATCTTTATGTTTATTGTACCATCATTTACAATAACCAAAGTATGGAAGCACCCCATGTCCAAATGTCCATTGATAAATGAATGGATAAAGAAATTGTGGTTTATATACACAATGGAATATTATTTAGCCATCAAAATGAAATCTTGCCATTTGAAATGACATGAATAGAGCTAGAGAGTATAATGCTAAGTGAAATAATTAAATCAGAGAAAGACAAATGCCATATGATTTCACTTATATGAGGAATCTTAGAAACAAAACAAGTGAGCAAAGGGAGAGAGAGGGATAAACCAAGAAACAGACTCTTAACTATAGAAAAAAAAACCATGATGATTACCAGAGGGGAGGTGGGGGCTTTAAACAGGTGATGGGGATGAAGGAGTGTACTTGTATGAGCACCAGGTGCTGTATGGAAGGGTTTCATCACTATATTGTATACCTGAAACTAATATAACACTGTGTTAACTACACTGGAATTAAAATAAAAAGTTAAATTAATAAAAAAAATAAAGTGATGAGGAAAAGTTAGGAGGGGTAGACAAATGAATTGAGGGACAACTGGGAAAACCAACCTGAGTTCTGCAGTTCGAGGTCTGTTTCAGGCTAAATAAAAATGGATGTATTTACACACCTTAAAGTATTTTGTGTTGTGTATCTTACAACATCCAGAAGCTAGTAGTCTCTTTTTTTCTGGCAGTAGGAAGGGGGGGAAGGAGGAATCTTGTCTAGTTGTTATTATCCTAAATGATTTCAATAAATAAAGGGCATATGAAATAAATTGTCTGATGCCCTGAAGCAAAGTCAATATCAACTATTTGAAGCATCAGTTTTTGTTTGTTTTATTTTGTTTTGTTTTATCCCTTGTCAATTTCCTGCAGGGTGAAAGAGAGTTTAGGCTAATAAAATGAATTCAAATTTTCAAAGTCCCATAGCTACGTGTATGAAAACCCACATGTAAGTGCAAGTGAAGGAGGTATGATCAGTAACATGTGAGAAGGACCCATGAGACAATAGTTTTGGCTGCCAACAGAGTAAATTTGGTATAAATATAATATTTGGGGAAATTAAAATCATATCTTATAGAAGAAACACATCATGTGATGCCTGTCTTTAGGGATGTCAAGGAACAAGAATTTCTGTCCCCTTCCAGGTTCTTCTAGCTAGACTAGGAATCAAATTGCCATGAGGCAGATTAACAGGAGAAAATCTAATTTAATAGCATACTTCTGGGGAATCCATATAGACATCGGAATTCCAAGGACAGTCAGGCAAAATGAGGTACATACATCATCCTGAACTAAGGAAAAGGAAGTAGTGGTCTGTGACTTCAAAAGAAAGAAATCCAAGTCACAGTGCAATAGGGAGAAGAGCAGATGTTTAGTAATTAGATGTTTGCTTTGCCATACGGACGGGTCACTCAGATAAAATTTATCTCAGGTAATAACCCTTATTCTGGGAGAGATCTCTAATTCAGATTATTCTATGTAGTTAAGGGAGGGACAAAATTTTCTCTGAGCCTGGAGGGTCTTGGTTGCCTTCAGCTTAAAATATTCTGCATGCCAAAGTGATAACTTTTGGGAGGGACCTGTCCTGAATCTCTTCAAACACAAAATAATCTTTATGCCACAGTGGTCCATCTTGAGACAACCTGCCCTTGGCCCCTACAGGAACAATCTTAACATTTTATGTTTCAAATAGATAATATTTGCTGTATTGATTTTAAGGATCAATTGGAATTAGAATCTGACTCCATATTCTCAACATTGCTATAGTATTTCTAAAGAAGATTCTTTTGATGACTTAAGAAATAATTTGACATTAATTTTCAATGAAATTTAAAAAAAATATAGAATGGAGGGAATACATCCTGGGAGATACTATGAAAGTTCCTTTTTCAAAAACATTACTAGATTCAGGAATAAATTAGTTTCCTTAAACTTAGGTATCTATCAACACTTTTCAAAGGGAATTATGGAAACTAAGACTAATATGCATGTAGGTGCCTTTTTATATGTGGGTGTAATTGGAAAGCATTTTAAAAAACAATTTGCATATGCGATTTTTTAAAAAATGTAATACTTTTCAATTATTACTAATACCTAAAAGGGCATGAAGAAAAGGAAATCATCAGGAATGAAGATCTGAGGGGCAAATTTTCTGATATTAAAGAAAAAGATGAATCAGCTCAATTTCATATAAAAATGTAATTGTGTTTTAATTATTCTGCTAATTTCTAAATCAATCTTTCATAAACTAAAGAAAAATAATGGAATAGAATATGGATTTTTCTTGCAATACAACTTCTTGGTAAGGAAAATATGAATAAGAATCATGCACTGCACCCAACAGTTTTGAAAACATGGAAAGTATTTTCTAGTGTGTATAGCTGCAGGTAGTTTCTCATAGTGTTGTAACATGGAATAGAAATTTATGATGATATGTTTTCAAGAAATAGACTATATTAAAATGAATTGAGAAATAAATTGTCATTGGGTGATGCACATTAAAAGCTATAGTGAAGAGTATAAAGGAGGCAGGGAGATGAGAAAAAAAAGTGTCATTCACTGTGAGTTACAATGTTATCAGGCAAGTTAATGAGAAGAAATAGAAGGTAGAGCTAAAAGAGAGTGTGGAGTCAGCAAAGGAAGGAGTAATCTTAGTTGAGCAGGCAAAACTATTCCGTGAAAGAAACAGAAGGAACAAGAAACGAAATACAGGTGTGTTCTACTTAATGTGGGATCTCATTATCACTCTTGTTTCCTTAACCAATCAGGAAGTTCATTTAAGCAGCCAACACAAATTTTTCCCTAAATTTAGTCAGCCAATTCACTATTCAAGCCTATTGCATAGGAGGCATTGTAGACACAGCATTATTTAAACTAGTGTGAAGGCTGTGCTTTCATTTGATTATAAAAATAGAACTGCATTTAGAAAATGTACTCAGGCATAGGAGAAAAAAGCTACGTTGTTTAAACTATAGAATGGAAAAGCCATTGTTGAGCTCAATCATTTCTAGGAGAAATGACTGGAATTCTTTAAAAAGGAGGACACTCTCACAGGAGTGTATTTATACTTTCTTCTGTTTTCCCCCATATTGCTCCATTGTAGCTCCTCTCGCCCTTGTTTTCATTCTTTTCTCACTGATTCTACACTGTTTCTCACCTGACAGACTCTATGGATCTCATATTGCAGGGAGAAATTAAATTGTGTGTGTCTGTGCCCCCATGTATTTGTGGGGTGTGTGTCTCAAGAGCTTGGTGACTTTCTGTACTCACAAGTGTTTGTCTTGTAACATAAAGTCAACTTTTATAAACCACAAAAAGGAGATAGGATCTCAAAAGCTAAATTCTACATGGGGAAGACTAGCTTTATCCTCCATCCTTAAAAATAGAATGAGGTAACCTGGGAATAACTAAACCAGCAAAAGGACTCTGAAAGTTAGAAGGAGGAAGGGGGCACTGAGCAGAGACCTCAGGACTTGAGAAATGACAGTCTGGTGAGTTTTCTGGGTTTCTTTTTATCTCCTTTTATTTTCCTTATATCTGGAGCAAGGCACAAGGAAAGCCTGCATCCCAGAACCACCAATGCCTCCTCACCTTCACTTTCAGTTGGTGACTTTGCCTCACAATTCAGTGAAAAAGGGCAAGTCATTAGATACAATTTCTCCCATCTTTCAAAATATAAATGGAACGCCGTCTCTCGCTTTCCTGTTACGAGTTGGGTTGTGTGTATCAGAGGCCAGGCCCCACCTGAGCTCTAGAGCCAGTTCCCCTCCACTTCTCCAGGACCTCAAGCCAAATCATACACCACTCTTAGCATCATAATTTTTGCCCTATTCCTGAACCATCAGTATGCAAACATTTTTTTAGCATCTCCATCTCTGATCGTGTACTACTTTTCTTTCTTTCTTTCTTTCTTTCTTTCTGTCCTCCCTCATTTCCTCCTTCCTTCCTTCCTTCCTTCCTTCCTTCCTTCCTTCCTTCTTTCCTTCCTTCCTTCTCTCTCTTTCACCCCCTTCCTCTTTCCCTTCCTCCTTCTCTCTCTTTCTTCCAAAATTCTAGGGAAATATGTATTTTTTTCTGTCTCTACTTCATTATTCACTTACTACCTTTTGTTCATCTGTTTGTTTTTCTTTATTTACATTTGATTCTCTTTTGGTTTGGAATTTATATATTCTTCTCTCTTTTCAGTGGTTAACCTTACACTTTTACAATATCTAAAGTTCGAAAGTATATCTTAGACCAACTCCTAGACAACAGACCTAAGAACACTTGAGCTGTCATTACCCTTTTCTCAACTTACCTATCATCATCCCTTATTTTAACTCTATTATTTCTTATTCTTTCAAATTATCATCATTGTTATCATCACTATTATAACTGGAAGTGTTTCATTCTATTAATGAATTTTTACCGCTTAATTGGGTCAACATTTCTTTTTGTATTCCATACCATCCTTCTGCACTAATTTCTCTTATTCCTTCAGTATAGATTTTAGAAGTTCCTATAACATTGTTCATAATTATACTACAATAGTTCTATCTGCTAATAGTTATTTAATGTCTGTTGTCCTTGCTATCCCATATGAAGGCAGACCCATATTAGACTTTTCTTAATTTCTGTCACACACAGCTCAGATCCTTGTAGTCTATTACTTTTTATTCAAAATCTGGTAGACTAAACACATTAAATAGAGATTCTGCTTCTACTTATCTTTTTCTTGCAAAGGGTGATTTTGCCTCACATTATACTGATTCTAGTCAGTCCAGTCTGAAAAGTCCCCAAATCTAATTTGAGCAAAGAAGAGAAAGGTTGGGATCAAGAGGGCAGAGGAGGGGAGAGAGAAGATGGGAGAGGACCTCAAAGTATGGAGTGGAGAGAACGGTAAGCTCCTTAAGTCTGATAACAAAACTTATTTGTTTTTATGATTGAAATTCCAAGTTTCTATGACTGCACCTTGCCTATAGAATGTGTTTAATTTACACATCTTGAATGAATGAAAGATTGAAAGAATATAAGCCCCAGTATAACAAAGTATAATTCCTTTGGAAAAGACACAGTGACCCAAATCTTGCATGCCAGGGAAACTGTGTCATAGTGTTTGTTAGGAATGTGAAACATAAAGATCAAAGAAAGATTGTGTAGAGAAATACTTACTGGAAGGCAGTTATGTATTAGTATAATCTAGAAGTTGAAGAAGAATATTAATATTTATTAATTTATTTTGTCTTTTATCTTAATGAGAAAAAAAATCTGGCTTTTCCTCTTTTTTCTTACTTTTTCACAACCTGTTACTCATTAGTTGCCTTCCCTACAGTTTTCTGCTCTAATTCTGGCCCTGATCACTTTCTTCTTGCAGTATGTTAGTCACACCTGTGTTTTAGACATAATTCTGCATAATTTCTGATCCATTTGTGCATATCTTCAACTAAATTCCTAGAAATCCGGTCCTACTAAACTCTTCATCTTCAAATCATATCCCATTCTCCTCAGCCTTAAGCAATATCTGACACATGGTACATGTTTAACAAATTCAGTGACTCTTACATTCCTTTTCTTTAATATAGCCTCATTCTAATCCACTATCACCTCCCTGTTTCCAAACTGGAAATCTGATGCCAAATTTTTTGTGGCCCATTGAAGAGATTTTTCCAGGGTCTAGGTGAAGGACTGCATTAAGGGAAATGCAACACTTTACAAAATATCGTGGTTCCTTGATGTCACAGATCTTATGATTCAAGAATTTTTAAATGATTTCTAAGTGCATGTAAAAAATATTTATATTAAGGAGATTTTGTTAAAATTGATTTCATAAGATAAGGGCTAAACTAATACAATGAATTTTTCTAATCTCTTTTATATTCTATTTGGAAATATAGTTGCCAGCTCATAGAATGCTGTTTAATGTCTTCGGCATTATTTCATGTTGAGGAGTAGTGACTTATTTAAAAACTTTCCAATATTCTAGTGTTTCTTAAATCATCAATATAATCCTGAGTCAGAGGCCATATTTGACTTACATTTTCATATTGATCCTGGTGAGTGATCTTCTCCAGTTAGTGTTTTCTTCCAACTTCTCTTTAAAGAGCTAGAGTTTCATAAAACTCTAATGCTATAAACTATACTTTTATCTATTGAGCTTCTTTGAATGTATTTGACTAACAGAAACCATATGTAGTCTTAATCACATTACTAGGATTCACATTCAAAGAAATCTGTTGAAATGATGTTGTCTTCCAAATGTTTTCACATGATCTCATTTCATTTTATAATTTGACAAGGTTTTTATTGGGAGCACCCAATAACTCTGTTCTTTCTTTTCAGTAAGCAAGCTGGAAACACTCCAGAGCTTCATTTTTAAAAGTCACTGGTATTATAAAACATACATTACAGTTATATAAGAATTAACATTTGAATCAAATAGTGGAATAATACAGTGCACTTTTTAATATATTTTTTCATTATATAATGAACATTTTCCCATTTTTATCAGGCTTTTCTTAGATCAATGTACAACTCAATGAAATGCCGTATCTCCTGGGAATGATGTAAGGTAATCACATTTCATAGGGAAAATATTGGAAAAGGTGATAGTTCCTTTATTTATTTTTATATTTTTAAATGAGTATAATTTTTGCAAGCTATAAATTCAATTTATAAAACTATAATTGACTTATTTATCCACCACTGAATGTGATTATCATCTCAATTCTCTACTACATCAGGTATTCAAAATTTAATCTAGGCAAATTTGGAATAAGCTAAAACATATCAAGTTTTTCTTTGATTCCAGGTTGTCTTAGTCAAGCTTAGTCAATTTAGGGTTCTCTTCAGTATGTTTTTAGAGCTGCTATTGGCTCTGCGGTATACTTAACAGGTTGGTCCAATTGTTTTGTCCCTGGTGATTGTCTGCTCAGGCCAGCATCTGTTGATTTGCCACCTGTCCTTTAGATCTTTGAGCATTGGCACCTACATATCCCCCAGCCCTTCCTTGTCTTCCTATGTTCTTAGGGTCGGAGGTCCAAACACTTGGGATACATCCTGCTTAGAATATGGGGCTTCCTTGGGTTTTCCAGCCTTCTTGGTAACCCTCTAGAAGGAAAAGAAGGCTTGAAAATATACTTCTATATCATGCTGATGCTGTGGGGATTTGGAAAAGCCATTTCGGGCCCTCTCTGCCACCATATATCTTGCTACCATGTTTTCTGTATGGTGTTTTCAGTGTGGTGTGATGTGAAGGGATGCTGGGAACTTCAGACTCTTCAGGAGAAGCCAAGCATTAAACTTAATAAAACTTAAAACAACTTTCATTAAACTTGCCTCTGCTTTTTTACATCAATACACGTTTGGTGGTACCATCAACCCTGATGGATCAAGGCCTAGAAGCCTTCCTAAGAGATTACAACCACACCCCACCCTATTTCCCTACTCTCCGATAACTCTTTGATCCCATTGTCTCTAACATGTGGAATCTTTGCCTGGTCTGAGGTGAACTAGACTGGCTCTTTAATCTGTTCTCCCCAAATCTATTATTCGTAGTATATAAGTGGCTGTTCACCTAGAATTAAAAAAAAAAAGAAAAGAAACAAATAAAAGCCCCTATGTTCTTACAATTTAAACATATTTTTCTCCCTTAGTCTTGAGTTCAAGTCTATTTAGAAGCTTAAAAATTAATTATTACCTCACTTTCTCAGTATCACTACTTCCTTTCTCTGAGGTCATAAAGGCAAACTGGCAAAGATTCCTAGGTTATACAAAGAACCCAAAGGTACAAGAAAGTTCAGATGAGGCAATACACCATTTAATACATCAAGGAAAATTACCACCAGTATCAATGTCCACTACAATCATCCATACAGAACTAGGCATATGACTAAGCTAGGGAGTTTTTATAGATAATACTCTTTTGTTTCTACTGTTTGGGAAATGCAGTTTTCTTTTAAAGATGTTTTATATATTTTGAAATTTTATTAATATATAATAAATATTATTAACATTTTAATTATTAATTTTGAAAAATTAAACATCAATCCTCATAAATTAAAGTTAGATAATTAAATCAAGTGTTATTCCATACCAAGTAAGAAGGTAAGCACATTTACAAAACTTTGTTTTCCCAATTTTTTTTTTAAAGATTTTATTTATTTATTTCACAGAGGGAGAGAGATCACAGGAGGCAGAGAGGCAGGCAGATGGGGGGGGGGAAGCAGGCTCCCTGCTGAGCAGGGAGCCCGATGCGGGCCTTGATNCAGGACGCTGAGATCATGACCTGAGCCGAAAGCAGAGGCTTTAACCCACTGAGCCACCCAGGCGCCCTGTTTTCCCAGTTTTTTAGACCAAATGAACTGGGTACCTTTATTCCCATTTTATAGATGAAGAAATTGAAGGTCATGGAAGTTAAGTGACAAAATAGCCTTAGACTTGAACCTCTAAGATTAGGGTTTTTCGCAATCATTATACCTCATCTTACTGGCTTTATAGTAGATTCCATAGTCTAGGGCAGAGTGGAGAAGTATGGTGAAGTAATAAATACTTTACCCATTAAGGCATTACCATATTATTATTCAAAATACCAGTTTGCACATTTTAGTTCTGTTTTGACAGGACAGCCCAGGGTAAAGACCTAGAAATTGTTAACTCTTCTCAAAAAGACTCTTGTATATAATTTTTAATGATTCATTTAATGAATTGTAATGAATCTTTTAGCTACAATCCAACTTGGTCAATTAAATGGGATTGTCTTTTAGGCCACTAGGAATAATATGCTTTAATAAAGTAGTTGGTTAAAAATCGGCTGCTTCGTAGCCATAAAAAGCTGTAACCATTTCCAAAATATGTTAGACATATATTAGTCAGAAAGGTAAAAGTTGCTATGAAAATCTTGTGAAGAATGGTGTTAGAAATGTATAATCATTTCTTCCCTTAAAAAGGCACATGCTGCTTGCCATCTGACATGTTCATGGGAATAGAATTGCCCTGGCATTTTCTGTTCTTAAATTCAGTTCTTAATCAGTGTTAACTCAACTATTTATCCAAGCAGTCAAGGTTTTGTGACAATTTAATCTGTCCTCTAAAACAATGCTTCTCAAGTGGATATGGTTTTGCTCCTGGAGTATATTTGCCTAAAGACATTGCCAGATTTCTCCTGAGGAGGCAAAATCATAGCCAGTTGAGAGCCACTGCACTAAAGACACATTCCTCAGGGTATTTGGTCAGCATTAATATCTCCAGTGCTTTCTACAACATGGGAAGAAACATTGTCAATAGTATCAATAGCTTAATACAATTATATATATGTGTGTGTCATTGGATATTAGAAGAAATATTCCCAGGCTACATTACAAGGAAGAAATGAAGGTAGATTATTCTGTGACTCTATGATACTTTCAGTGTCTAGACGACACTACACTACAAAAGAAACCTAAAAGTTTTTGAAGATATTAACTCTTTTACCACCTTCACTGAGCATTCATAAAGGTACAGGCGTGAGCTGTCTTGGCATTAATAAAAACGACAAGTAGAAGGAGAAAATAGAATTGGAATGCCCAGTTCTCTAGCATGAGGAATATTTCTTCACCAAAGACATAAAAGATAAAATTGATTTTCAACCACTATAAATGGTGTTTTTCTCCAGTTCATAAAGTACTGATTTTTCACAATTTACCACATGTCCAAAAGATCATGATTTTAGGAACCTTTGTAGTTTCCTTTAGAAAGGGGTAATTTGATTTGTGTGAAGCTGTTTTTTTATTATTTCCTGAAAATAAATATGCCAAATTAAATTGTTTGGAAATTCCATGCCCTGTCAGTTCTTGAGTTAAAAATCTTATGAATTATTAAATGTAAACAGATAAATGTGGCTCTACCTTTTAAAATAAGCTGCATCCTTGCTTTTGTCCTTAAACATAAAGACCAGATATTTACAACCTTACTTTTTGTAAATTTTTTATTTTGGATGATTGGGAAAAATACTTCTTACTTGTAGACTTCCTTATAAATGTAGAAAGATAATACCTATAATCTTTACAACCTTTCACTTTAAAAACCTCACAAATATGCAAATCTCATTTATTTTTCAGCTCTCCCTGTGCCTTTTGTAAAAATAACCTCCAGGCATAAGTACATTCAACTAACAGTAGTTAAAAATGGACAGTTTGTTTAAAAGAAGCACCTGCGGCAAAAATCAAACCCTAACAAATGAGATAATACAGCATAAAATAACAATTGTAATTTTGCCAGCCCAGGAAGATATACTGTTAAAAATAAAAACAAAATTTGCTTAGTTGGACATACAGCACTTTAAGAGACCACGTGACATTTGGACAGCAAAGAACAGAACTATTTTAAGAACATACCCACATATTATCTTTAATAATTTCTCCTGAGGGTTATCTTTGACTCTGGTCATCCTAAATAACCTCCTTATACGACATTTAATTTCAAGTGTCTGAGTCCTCTAAAAGCTCACATATGTATGTCTGTGCCTGAAAGAATATATAAATTTGAAGACATCAGGCACTATGTATATTTGGAAACCTGATTTATCTTTACCTATCATCTTTTCCCTTCTTTCTGTAGGATACATTCAGTAACTACTGCCTGTATAAACTAGTATAACAATCTTCACTAGCACATTACCACCGTATTTAGCTTCTGTTTATAATCAAGACTATAGATCTAATTAAAAGACCAATTGGTAGTGCCTCATCTCTATAATGGGGGTTTGGACTTACAATGTAGTGCAGACATTAGGTAGAATCTTGCTTTCACTTCATTGCTATATAATACAAGACAGATAATGTCTATAAAGACTGAGCTCTCTTCATTTCATGTCTGCAGTTTTAAAACAACCCATTGGCACCTCCAATGTGTTTCTTTTTGCCAGCCTGAAATGGAACAAATGGAAAGGAGTGGTGCTGGTCAGGGAAAGTGGGAGACACACAAAAACTAGACAAAGAAATGGACAGGAAGTAGGGCTGCGGCATCAAAGTGGTGCTACTAGAGAGGTCTGCTGTGTTGAAAGGTGACCATGGCAACAAGGGAACTGAGATGATGAGAGAACAAACATACTCTAAAAAATGTGAGCTCCTTCATCTTTTATCAAGCACTTGATTGCTTTCAGAGTTGAGACAGCTAAGTTCTTCTCTATTGTGTTTTATTCTTCTAGGAAGCAAATGAAGGTTCTGGTAGGAACCTTCAGTTAAGGTAGATCAGTTAAGGCATACTCAGAAAGAAAACAGGTAACAAAGTATATTGTTCTGTCTGATAGCCTTTTTAGACTTATTTTCTTGATTATTTTATTCAGTGCATTGAAAATTACCATCAATATGGACATATCTGGTATCTAAGCAATGCTACCGGGAAGAGGAGACTCCATCTGCATTAGTCTGTTTGCTGACATGATTTGGAGCAAACCTGCACAGCTGTTTAAAGGAATGGCAGGGCCATTACTTATTAATTACTTAGTCATCCTAACTGTCTCACTGGTTATCCCCATTCCCTGAAGTACTCTGGAGAGGCAAATGAAAAATCTGGCACAGTTTCCACTGAGAGAATATGCACCTTGGGCAACACTGACTTAGTTAAGGCCGATCTCTTTTTATAAGGAATGTTTAGTATAGAAACAGATTTTTGATATGTCTTAGTGTTGACAATTGTTTAGAAGTCATTGATACACACACACAAATATTCTTTTAAGAATACTATAGAGACAATTTGATCAAATAACATAATTACATACTTAAATTCTGCTGGGATTTTTGGAATCATTTGTTTTTCATACAGATGATGAGATAGCAGGCTCTGAGTTCTCTATCACCACAATAACATCACTGATATTTGGTTAGAAGGGATAATAATTTTTCTCTATGGTGATGATTGATACAATGATGTTTTCATTGTATTGTTTCAAAAATGGAATTTCTATGTTGGAAAACATTATCGTAGGTATATTGAAGTTAAAAAAAGCACTTGTAAAAAAGTATTGGAATGGCAACTAAATTATTAAATTTTTATTATTTTGTTAGTTTATTAGGTGAACTTGCTCATTACATTATGTTTTCTGTTTTTAAGAGTTGATACCTGTTGGGACACCTGGGTGGCTCAGTCATTAAGCATCTGCCTTCGGCTCGGGTCATGATCCTAGGGGTCCTGGGACTGAGCTCCACATCAAGGTCCCTTCTCGGCGGAGCCTGCTTTACCCTTTCCCTATGTCTGATACTCTCCCTACTTGTGCTCACTCTCTCTCTGTCAAATAAGTAAATAAAATCTTAAAAAAAAAAAAAGAATGGATACCTGTTAATAAGTTATTATCCATCTACCCTGCACTGTTGGTAAGATAATACCTATACATGCCTTTGAGTTTTTGGAAATGATGTTAAATATTATTAACTTAGATTCCTACTTGTTGTCTTCTCCTTAGTTCATATTATAATCCCCATTGTCTTTTTCTAACATTTGCTTTTCCATAGCCCATGATTTTCCTGGAGATAAAATTTGTGACAGAAACTAAATGAGGAGTTGGAGAAAAATGAACTCTAGGAAATTTTGCATTCTTCACAAGTTTCTGCCTCTGAGGATGGATACTTGATGTCAGTTACAAAGTCCTTAATCACCTTTTGAGGAATGTTCATTCCTCCTAAAATATAAGAGCTATGACCTATGGGTGCTAGCCAACAAAAGCAGACTCCCTGCTGAGCATGAAGCCTGACATGGGTCTAGATCACAGGACCCTGATATCATGACCTGAGCCTAAATGAAGAGCCTGCCACATAATCAACTAAGTCACCCAGGTGCCCCTGGGTGCTAGTCAAGATTTCTATCCTTCTAGTTGTGAACATGAGTATACAGTAAAAGGTGTTTATGTAATATCTGCCTTCTAAGTAATTCCAAATTATGTTCCCATCCTTCACCTTTGTAACTGCCTATGAAGAAATAACAGATATATATCAGTTATATATATATACACATATATATACCAGATATATATATAATAGATATATACATTTTTTCATGTCACAAATAGAGAAATGGAGAAAAAATGATGAAATGATGTATCTGTCATCAAAGTGACAGTTTAGGTTTGAACCTTGTTCTGAATCCTATACTCTTCCTTCTATTAGGCAATTCCTCTGTGTAGAGAGAAAATAATGCAGGATAGGAGAGGGAAGAAAGTAGGGCCAGGAAACTGGATATAACATGATAGATTAGATGATATTCTGATGAGCCTTCTGGAATGCTTCCATGGAAATCAACTCTAATTCAATGAATAGTCTTGGTCTGAAGTGATAAAAATCTGTACTTAATTGTGAACTCAATACACAATTACTATTGTGAACCCACATGCTAGGACTTCAAAAATCATGCCTTTGCTTCTACCTTTAAAAAATCTGTTCAGAAAATGATTTCCTCCAAAGAGGGAACTCCATGAAAGACAGTATTTACATTTCATATTGTTTTGTACCTTTTGAATCTTGAACCCTGTGAACATGTTATTATTTAAAGAAGTCCTTAGAAGTTAACATTCTTTTAAAGTGGACTCTGGATTTTTCAGCTTCTCATAAAATCAAGATCCATTCTAAGTCACTGAAGATCTCAAAATTTGAGATCTTGGCTCCCTAAGTTCATTTGGATTTTAGCTCTTATTTTCTAAGCTTCAGTTTCTTTTTTTCTTTTAAGTAAGCTCTACATCCAACATGGGACTTGAACTCACAACCCCAAAATCAAGAGTTGCATGCTCTACAAAGTGAACCAGCCAAGCACCCCATTAAAATTCTATTTCACTGAAGAATATGCACAGAGAAACATGCAAGGGGATGGAAACTCAAAGATTATGGGGCAGATTGGAGTTGTCTATAAAACTCTGTGTCCACATGGAGCTCTACTTGTTCTGGAACACTTTCATTTGTTCTGTGCCTTTCAGCCCTCACCCCACAACTCAGGGGGAGTGGCCCTGTAAAGTAAAGCTATGAGGGACACTCCCCGTGTGACAGAGACTTATCCTGAGAGTGCTCCTCTCAGAAGAATGTGAAGATCCAGCCAAAAGAGGAC
Organism: Ailurus styani; assembly: GCA_002007465.1. NCBI lineage: Eukaryota > Metazoa > Chordata > Mammalia > Carnivora > Ailuridae > Ailurus > Ailurus styani. The sequence goes on along the minus strand of LNAC01000034.1, from coordinate 4,737,297 downwards.
TTTCTAACATGAATGAAAGAGAGAAGGCACACAGCAGTAGGATACACAAATGAAAGAGGAAAAAGGAAGGACACTATGGGAAGAGGAAAGTTCTGGACGCTCATTCAAGGCAAAGTCAACAAGGCTTGAAAACTGACCTCCAGGCAACAGTAAAGAATTTATTCCCATTCTCTATACTCAGAGAAGTTTCCCCTCACTAAGAGTTACACTAGCTTATGTGAGGGCCCACTGCTTTTGGGGGGTGAAATGGCAGAATTATGCTTGTGTTTTATTAACATTCTTGATTTTTTAAAACTAAGGGATACTGCAGGAAATAGGAATTTATGCCTTTAGTCTTATAAGTAAACTATAAGTTAGAAGCCTACAGAGAAGATTTTTATTTATATGGGTTAATTTTTTAACCTCAGATTGGATTTTCAATGTACATTTAATTTCATGTTCTGATTCTAACCAGGATTTCTCTTCATATTTATTGGCAAGAGCGACAGCTCCATTAGGAGAAAACATAAAATTCTGTTGTTGATATATTTTTGTTTTGTTTTGTTTTGTTTTGAAAACTCCTTTATAAATGTGTTTTCCCAAGTTTAATGCCTGAGGAACCATCTGCCAAGGTGTAAACAGACTCACATTGTACATTGACAGAAGCTTGGTGTGTCAGCAGAAAATTAATAGTTGTTTTGTTTTTATTGCTAATACAATTGATTGTATGAAGCTATTTAATGGTTTTTTGTTTATCTCCAAGTTTTTCCATATTATTAACACTTTGGTTTTCTTTCCTTTTAATTACAAAAATGAATGAAATCTTTAGTAACCATTTGTTATTATAAAACACTGCTTAATATAGCAAGGGTATTTTTGGCCATTATTATTTGTCACTCCTCCATGTCCACACCATGAAAATTCCTTTTAGTAAATTTTTATTGTTTGGTCATAGAATTCTACACATAAAGAGCACAAACTCACACACAAAAAGCATTAAAATCGGGAAGAGATGACATTGAAACTCCAGTGATGAAAAAGTATTCAAATTATTTTTTAGGTGAAAAAAGAAAGCAATTAGGTCTAGAGTGTAAATTATGTAGTGAACAAAGCAGATGAAACTAAGAGTTGAAGGAATTTTCATATATTTTCATTGGTAGACACTCTTAGCACATGGAGAATTTTAGTTCTTCCATCCTACCACCTATTCCCTTATTTTAAGGTAATTTCTTGGCTCCACCATTATAGAAAAAGTTGACAAGGGCAAAACAACATAGTAATTAAAATAATCTCCTCTCAACCTTAAAGAAAAATTGGCAGGATGGTCATTTTGTCCAGTGGTTAATGATATTATTTGGTATAGCCTTATCTAAAGATACTGATATTTAGCTCTGTCCATATGACTTCAAAAATGAAACAATTTTTCAACCCCCTAAAATAATGAAAGTTTCCTTCTAAAACTCTCAATAGCTTTTGATTAAAGATGGTTATGGAAGAACACTTTTAATCCTCTATTTCCATGAAGGCAACTGCCAAGAAAAATGAAATTTCTCCTCAAACAAGAAAGTCAGTATGGCTACAAAACAAACTATGAAAGCCCATTGCAAAATATGGTAATGTTTGAAGCGATGGTAGGAAGGACACAAAGAATTAACAAGACCATCAGTGGCATTCAAGTCCCTCAAAGAGCCAATGAAGGGAACAATCTAGGGGCATGACCTAATGATGGATGGAGTGGTAAATAGGTAGTGGAAGTATAACTGGAGGAGACTGCCAGAAGAAACAAGGGAGTGAAGTAGAGTGTTCTGTCACTGCCAGAGCTGTGCATTGGAAGACACATGGGCTTTTTGAATGAAAAATGAAAAAAAAAAAACAAAAAAAACAATAACAACAAAAAAAAAAACAACTAAAGAGATATGCTCCCAGGTATAAGAAAATAAGAGATTTAATAAGACAGTTTCCTAACAGTGTCCAACCTGAATCAAAGCCCCAGATTTCCTCTGGTCTGTTCTTAAATTCACTGGTCTTCAGTAAATAATTGTCTCAATTCAATTCAATTCAATTTAAGGCCATTTAATAGTTTTGGCCTTAACCACATCCAGCAAAGGACAATCCTAAACAAAAGCTGAAGTACATAGATCCCAAGAGGGTTTATACAAGGCAGTTGGTGAAGATTTTAAAGATATGGTTCTATTGTTCAAGGAATTTATAGTTGACTTAATTTCTTTTTTTAAAAAAGGACAAATAAATGATAAAAATATTTAAAGAGGGCATGAGGAGAAGATGATACCTCCACAGGAGTGAAAAATTCTCCATAATTTTTGTTTACAAACAAAAATAAATAAATATAAGTATAAAAAATAAATAAAGGCTTAAATGAACACTGAACAACAAGGGCAGGTAGTAAAAGCAGAATATTTATCTAGAAAGTAGACTGTGCATCTGAACGTTTAAAACTCATACTTATGTTTGTAATAAAAACAATCTGATTAGAATAAATAATTCCAGTGAATTCATGGGATGTATGGAAATATGTTTTCACAAAATGGCAAAATTCATGAAGCATAAAATTTAAGAGCTAAGATGTGTAAAAGATATATAATATGTGAATTTTTCACAGTCAAAAGACATTCTAAAATTTATAAGTGTATTTTCCATGTATATTAGCCAAAAATCATCTGTTCAGATTAATTGCATTATTAAACTCACAGTATACATTTTTCATAAAGTAATTCCAGTTATTATACATAATCTGTACATTTGGAAAAATATAGTTAATATGTATCTTCTTGTTATATTTTCAATTGACATGGGAGCGAAATTGCTGAATATATATATTTCTTTTACCAAAACAGCATCAGTTAACTACAAACCTGACTTGTCAAAATGGAATTCACATGTACAAGATTAAATTTTAGCAAAACTCTGCATACTGAATAATAAAATGTATCAAAATTTTTCTCAAGATAATCTATTTTAAGTACAAAATAAAATAACTTAAGTTTTTGACATAAAATATAAAAAATGGTATTTTTACTTAAATAATGAAAGATAGCTATCTAACTTTAGTACCAAATTTTATACTCAAGTTTATTTAGAGACTTGATCATATTTTAATTATAAGGAAAGGAGATGGGAAAAAGAGGAGTATTTATTTCTCTTAACAAATTTCTTATAATGGCCATTTTTGAAAGAAAGTTATGTAAAAAAAGAGAATAAGGGAACCATCTTCAGTGAGCATATGCTACCATTTATGTGTTTATACACATTATTAAATTTAGTTGTTAAAACAACTATATGGGGGTGTATTAGCTTAGACTGTCATAACAAAATCCAGTGCTGGGTGGATTAAACAGTGGAACGTTATTTTCTTACAGTTTTAGAGGCTGGAAATGTGAGATCTGGGTGCCAGCATTGTTCTGTTCTAGAGAGAGCTCTCTTCCTGGCTTATAGATGGCCAACTTCCTGCTATGTCCTTACATGGCTTTTCTGAATGCATGCTCTCCCTCTTCCTTATTTTATAAGGCCACCAATCTATCTGATTAGGACTCCACCTTTAAGACCTCACTAATCTTTAATTATCTTCTAAAAGCTGTATTTCCAAATCCAGTCCTACTGGGTGTTAGGACTTTAACAAACGAGTTGGTGGGGGGCAGGGCATAATTTAGGCCATACTAAGGTATGGATTTTTATTAGTCAGAATAGTCTTAGTTTTGCTGTGTTAACATACATATCCTGAAATTCCAGTGAACTAGCACAGTAAAGTTTTATTTCTCTATCAGGCAGGGATCTAGCCTACTTTTACCCCATGGTTCATTCATCTCAAACATGATTTTCAGGGTCACCTCAGCAAGGAAGAGAGAGTGTGGACTTGGCATACCAGATATTAAATACTTTCTTTATAATCATAAAATTATAAAACTAGAGGGAAACATATAGACAAGTCCAATCCCCTTATTTTAATTGTATAAATGAGTAAAATGAGCAGAGAAAGTTTAGATAAGTCACTAAAAGGCACAGAACAAGACGTTGACTGGGCTAGAAGTTGAATCCAAGTGTCCTGGCCTAGTGTGAGTTAATCAGTAGCATGGTTTCCCAATGAATTGTATGCATATTTCTTATATCAAAAGCTCTAAGTCAATCTCATCCAGTTGAGATATTAAGTCCTGGAAATCAGAAAAACAAACTAAATATACTTTCAGGCTAAGTCTAGCCTAAAAAGATCAAAGGAAAATTTACTCTAAAGAAATTGAATTGGTTTAAATATTTCTTTGCCCTCAAATTTCCATAAATTTAATAATTTAGTTCGATCACAAACAAAAAGCTTGCTTCATTGCTATATTATTCTCTTATGGAAAGAAATGTATGGGTCCTATTTTTTCAATAATCTTTGTTCTCTAATTCCCAATTCCAGAGTATATTTGACTACATTTTGCTTTCTATCCTATGTGTCTATCTACAATATGCTTTGTGAGCAGAAACCTGACCTTGATAGAGCTTTCTGAAAGCTTATAATGTACCATAATGGAAAAAAATAATTTTTTTTTAGATTTTATTTATTCATTTGGCAGAGAGAGAGAGAGAGATCACAAATAGGCAGAGAGGCAGGCAGAGAGAGAGGAGAAAGCAATCTCCCCGCTGAGCAGGGAGCCAGATGCGGGGCTCCATCCCAGGACGCTGGGATCATGACCTGAGCTGAAAGCAGAGGCTTTAACCCACTGAGCCACTCGGGTGCCCCAGAAAAAATCATTTCTAGGAAAAATCCTACTAATAAATGGAACTCAAGGTAATTCAGTTATTTATAATATATGTTCATTATTCTAGTATGTATGACATATTGAATTTCTTTTACATAGAAAAGGAAATGAAAATCATATCCACCATATATTTTCTTCTTAGTTCTATATCTATTAAATCATTCTCAATTTTTTTATTGCATTCCCCTGTGTTGCCATTTTAGTCATTAAAGAAATCATTCTAAGATTCAGGCATTAGACTTATAAAACCTTATTGCAAAGAATTTTTGTTAATTTAATTTGAAATTATTTAGATTTTTACCCTATTGCTATTTTGGGGGGTAGCATGAAAGGAAACTCTTGCCTACTTAAAAATCACAGACACTGAATATTTCATAAACTGAACACAGATAATGATTATGAAGAGTGTTGAGTCATTTTTTTCAGCATGACCTTGGAGCAAGAAGGTCAGATGGGCCTAAGTTCAATTTAACTTCAATATTTCCAGTGTTTATTAGTTGTGACTGTTTCAGTCTACTAGGGTTGTCATAACAAAGTAATATACACTGCATGGCTTAAACTCCAGAAATTTTTTTTTTTTATGGTTCTGGAATCTGGAAGTCCAAGATCAAAGTTCTGGCAGGATTGATTTCTCCGGAGGCCTTTCTTCTTGACTTGCTGATGGCCATCTTCTTGCTCTGTCCTTTTTCTGTCTAAGTACATCTTCGGTATCCTCTTCATCTTTTAAGAACACTAGTCTTATTGGATTAGGGCCACACCCTATAACCTCATTTAATGTTAATTGCCTCCTTAAAGTCCCTATCTCCAAATACAGCTGCATTGGGTATTAGCAATTCAACATATGAAATTTTGAGGGGATAGAATTCTGTTCATAGCAGTGACTCTAGGCAAATAATTCACCTGTAAGCCTCTTTTTCCTGATATATAAGATGGAGATGTTAATAATTACCTTGAGAAATTATTATCAAGTGAGATTCTATGTATCAAATCCCCAACATAATATTTATGCTTAATAAATACTCTACATTTGATGACTATTGTTCTAATTGTAAATTTGACACACCTACCCCTGACTTTCCATCTCGTTAGTTGTTACATAGGTATCAAAGAAGGAAGAGAAGGAATCGTGATAATCAAGAATTTATTGGGGTGCCTGGATAAAGTGTCTGACTCTTGGTTTTGGCTCAGATCATGATCTTGGGGTAGTGAGATTGAGAACCCACATTGGGGTCTGTGCTCAGTGTGGAGTCTGCTTGAGTTTCTCTCTCCCTCTGCTTCTGCCCTTCCCACCCCCACACTCTCTTTCTCTTTCAAATAAATAAATCTTTTTAAAAAATTTATTGTGGAATTAAATTTAAGTCTAGTGATACTCTTGATTAGGAATTAACCAAGATCAGCTTAATTGTGGTTTATGTCCCACTTTTATGATTGTCCATAGGATTTTATAATTATCTCACCTCTAATTTTGCTTTGTGCTCTTGAGAGATGAGAATATTATTCATGATATTTACTAGTAAATATGATAGGGATAAACACCCCACTCCCCAAAAAAGAGTAATAGTTCGATGTAGTTTATTTTGGCTTCATGTATCATGTAGTGATTTGAACCTCAACATATAGATAAACCAATCAATGTTCATTAGGTTAAATGAGGTGCATAGAAGTACAGAACCAACTTATGACAATGATGAAACTACCACTTAGATTTAACTCCTACCCAATATATATTTTAGTTCAGTTTAATTGTTTGACTTACTCTTTAAGTGACTTTAGGTATCTAAGCCCTCACTTTGTTTGCTTTTCATTTGTAAAATGGTGCTAACAGTGGTACACAAAACATAAGGAATTTTGATAGGCATTGCATTGAATCTGTATGTTGCATTGGGTAGTATGAGCATTTAAATAATATTAATTATTCTAATCGATGAGTGTGGAATATCTCTTCATTTATTTGTGTCTTCTTCAATTTCCTTTATTGTCTCATAGTTTTCAGTGTACAGGTCTTTCACCTCCTTGGTTAAATTTAATTCTAGGTATTTTATTCTTTTTGATGCAAGTGTAAATGGGATTGTTTTCTTAAATTCTCTTTCTGATAATTTATCAGTAGTACATAGAAATGCCACAAATCTCTATGTTGATTTCTATCCTGCTATTTTATTGAATTCAATTGTTAGTTCTAACAGTTTTTTGGTAGAGTCTTTAGGGTTTTCTATATATATAGTATTGTCATCAGCCAATAGTGATAGTTTTACTTCTTTCTTACACATTTGAATGTCTTTTGTTTCTTTTCCTAGCTTAATTGCTAAAGCTAGGACTTCCAAAATTATGCTGAATAAAAATATAGAGAGTGGGCATCCTTGTCTTGTTCCTGGTTTTAGAGAAAAAGCTTTCAGTTTTTCACCAATGAGTGTGATGTTAGCTGTGGGTTTGTCATATACAGTCTTTATTTGGTTTAGGTACGTTCCCTGTCTACCCAGTTTGTTGGATTCCTATCTATAAATGATTGCTAAATTTTGTCAAATGCTTTTTCTGCATCTATCAAGATAAGTATATGATTTCTTAGTCTTCTTTTTGTTAATGTGATATATCACATGGACTGATTTATGAATGTTGAAATATTCTTGCACCCTTAAAATAAATCTGATTTGATCATGATGTATGGTCCTTTTAATGAATTGTTGAGTTCTGTTAGCTAATACTTTGTTAAGGATTTTTGCATCTATGTTTATCAGTGATTTTGGCCTACTTTGGTAGGGTCCTCTGATTTGGCTATCAGGGTAATGCTGACCTCATAAAATGAATTTGGAGGTGTTACCTTCTTTTCACTTTTTGGACACATTTTAGAAGGATAGGTATTATGTCTTCTTTGAATAGGTAGAGTCACCAGTGAAGTTGTCTGATACCAAACTTTTGTTTTTAGTGGAGAGAGTGCACAAGTGGGGAGAGGAGCGAAGGGAGAGGGAGAAGCAAACTTCCACTGAGCAGGGAGCTCAATGTGGGGCTTGATTACAGCACCCTGGGGTCATGGACTGATCTGAAGGTAGACGTTTAACCAGCTGAGCCACCCAGGCACCCTTGTAGTGAGATTTTTGGATTACTAATTCAATCTCTTTACTACTAATCAGCCTATTCAGAATTTCTATTTTTTCATGATTTAGTCTTGAAAGAATGTATGTTTCTAGGAACTTATCTATTTCTTCTAGGTTGTCCAATTTATTGGCATATGATTATTTGTATTTGCCTATTATGTTCCTTCATATTTCTGTGGTGTCATTTGTAACTTCATTTTCGATTTTGTTTATTAGAACCCTTCCTTTTTCTTCATTTTAGCTAAATTTTTGTTAATTTTAAGTTTTCTAAGAGCCAGCTCTTAGTTTCATTGCCTTTTCTATTATTTTTGTAGTTTTTATTTCATTTATTTATGGTCTGATCTTCATTATTTCCTTCCTTCTACTGACTTTACTTACTTTTGTCTGACTTCATTTGTTCCTTTCCTAGTCCCATTAGGTATAAAATTAGATTGTTTATCTGAAAATTTTCTTGTTTCTTGAAGTGGACCTAAAGTGCTATCATCTTCCCTGTTAGGTCCACTTTTTTTTTTAACTAAATTCCAATGATTTTGGTATGCAATATTTTTGTTTTTATTTATCTCTATGTAATTTTTATTTCTTCTTTGATTTCTCCAGTGGCCCATTAGTTGTTTGGTAGCCTATATAATATCCAAATACTTGTAGTTTTCCAGTTTTCTAATTGATTTCTAGTTTTATACCATTGTGGTCAGAAAAGATGCTTGATATGATTTCAGTCTTGAGTTTATTGAGACCTGTTTTGTGGCCTAACATGTCATTTATTCTGGAGAATATTCCACATGCACTTGCAAAGAATGTGCATTCTCTTGCTTTTGGGTGAAATATTCTGCATATATCTATTAAGTTCATCTGGTCTAATGTGTCACTTAAGGTAGATAGTTCTTTACTAACTTTCTGTTTGGATGATCTGTCTATCGATTAAAGTCCTCTACTATTATTATATTGCTGTTAATTTCTCCCTTGAGGTCTATTAATATTTTCTTTTTCCATTTTGGTGCTCCTATGTTGTATGCATATATATTTGTAAGTGTTATGTCTTTTTTTATTTTAATTTTTTTTTGAGAAAGAGAGATCAGGGAAGGGGCTGAGGGAGAAGGAGAGAGGGAATCCTAGGCCGGCTCCACTCCCAGCATGGAACCCAACACAGGGCTCACTTTCACACCCTGAGATCATGACCCGAGCTGAAACCAAGAGTCAGATGCTTAACCGACTGAGCTGCACAGGCACCCCAACTTTTATGTCTTCTTATTGGATTGACTCTTTTATCATTATGCAGTGAGCTTCTTTGTCTATCATAATCTTTGTGTTAAGGTCTATTTTGTCTGATATAATTACACTAGCTTTTTGTTTCCATTTGCATGGGATATCTTTCTCCATCCCTTTACTTTTAGTCAGCATGCATCCTTACTTCTCAAATAAGCCTTTCACAGGCAGCATATAGACTTTTTCTTTTTATTCATTTAGCCACTCTATGTCTTTTGATTGGAGAGTTTAGCTCACTTACATTATTATTACATTACAATAATTACACAGTAACTATTGATAAGTATGTACTTAATGCCATTTTGTTAATTGTTTTCTGGTTATTTCTCATAGTTCCTCTCTGTTCCTATTCTCATAGATATTATCTTTTAGAAGTGTGGATGAATGGGTGAATGGATAGATACTCTAATGTTAATAGATAGATGTATTGCAATTCACAAAAGTATGGATAGCATTATATAGAGAGGAGAAACTATAAGAAATTTTATAGAGCAGTAATGTAGGAGACATGTTTTCGAATGGAAATATTCCTTTTGGATCTGGAATAATAAGGAAGTGAGAGATAGACCCAAAAAGGGTGCAATTATACTAGTTGATAATTTGGGGTTAATTTTTTTTGACAGGTATTGACATATTTATAATTTGATTAGTGAGCATGTAATTACTGAGCACCTACTTTGCCCATCATTTTCCTGTGTCATAAATAAAATTGTGAGCAAAACAGATGTAATTTCTACATTCTTTGGAATTATAGATAAAAGAAGTCAGTAGCAATTAGAATAGTAAATGGGGGAAAATGTAACGTATTTTAGGTTATTGCTGAAACTGAGCTAACTAATGGTAGCTTTAGTTTATTTTTTTAAGATTTATCTTTTTTAAAAATATTTTATTTATTTATTTGAGAGAGAGAGAGTATGGACAGAGCACAAGCAGAGGAAGAAGCAGACTCCCTGCTGAGCAGGAAGCCTGATGCAGGACTCTATTCCAGGACCCTGGGATTATGACCTGAGCACAAGGCAGATGCTTAACTGACTGAGCCATCCAGGTGCCCTGTAGCTTTAGTTTATTATTTCTCATTTTAAATGATGTGGATAAAACAGAATAAATTAGATTTAGAATAAATTGAAATTGTTAACATGTCCCTTACAATTTACAATTTCTTTTTATTTATTCACTCATTCAAATACAGCTTTTGAGTGCCTGTTTTGTGATGCCCAATGTGCTAGAGGCACAACAATGAAATAAAAGTCCTTCAAGTTTTATCTGAAGACAAAAATACCAACAAAAATAACACAGTGGTGGAAGAAATATGCAAGAGGTATGTATGGGATGCTATGGGAGGAATCATAGAAAAGAACCACCTAATTAAGTAGGGAGGACAAAGAAGGCTCTGTGAAGGAGCTGAGCTGAGTCTTGAAGGATAAAACTTAATGTATAAATATGGGTTTTGTCTTAAAATATATATAACCTATGGCATATGATTTAAGACATAGTGGTATTTATAATAAAAGAGAGATGAAGTTTGAGTGTACAAATGAGGTTTATACTGATTGGAGAATTGATTGTTATGAAGCTATACAATATGAGCTAAATATTAAAGGATGAATAGTATTTTGATATACAGAGGTACAAAGGTGGCACACATTGGGACAATACAAAGGGATTCTAGATATAGTTTTATCAAAGCAACACATGTAAATAAAAAACAGAACATATTGGGAATAAGGCAGATTCAGATATGTGGGCATGAAACTTACATAATTTGTGGCCATTTTTAAGATATCTTACATTTGGGAATAAAAATGAGATACAAAAATGAATGTTTATTTAACAAAAGATAAAATCCCACCAAATTACTGTAAGCTTAGAGATGTATGACTTTTCTTATGAAATCTCTTTAGGCAATTTAACAGAAATGGTCATGTAAAAATGTCTCCTGATTACAACCTGTTTTGAGGTCTTCAGAACTCTCTACAACTCCCAGGAACTTCTAGCATTTAGAAGGATTACACAAGTAAGGCACCTGCAAACATCAAGTTTATCAGGCTGGAGGTAAATCTCTGTGATTAGGAATGGTAAGGTGGAGAAGCAGCAAGATGGCGGAGGAGTAGGAGACCGATTATCATCAGGTCCCAGAAATTCACCCAGAGAGCTCTCAAACTATTCTGAAAACCTACAAATTCTACAGGAGATTGAAGAGAAGAAGAGCAGCGATTCTAGGAATAGAAAAGTGACCACTTTTCAGAAGGTAGGCTGTGCGAAGTGAATCTGAGGCGACGGGAAGATAGACCCCGGGGGAGGGGCTGGCTGCCGGCAAGGGAGCAAGCAGCGGAGCACAGACTCGGAACTGTTAGAAGTCAGCTCCACTGAGGGATGTCGCCCCAGAGGCCAAGCGGGGGGTGAAGCCCTCGTGGGGACAGTGTGGTCTCAGGACCCACGGGGACACAAAAAGACCAGGGGTGTCTGAGCGCAACAGAGCTCCCAGGTATCAGAAGCCGGCGGGAGAGACAGAGCCAAGCTGAGAAGGGGTTTCTCAGCTCAGGGTTACCTTGGGCTGTGATCCAAAGCACAGTTGGGCCACTGCTCTGTAAGCAGGGACCCCACGGGCGGCAGACCCAGGAAGACTCCTCCTTCCTCCTCCGGGAGGAGCGGCACGGGAGTGGCTGTAGGAATCTGCCGGGTTCGGAGATTCTAAACGGGCCGTGCCAGAGATAGAGATGCTTGGTCACAGGGAGGGTGAGCTCGGAGCACAGCCGGAGACCAGGGACATGGGAGGCATGGACTGCTTTTCTCTGAGGCACGCTGAGGACTGAGGCCCCAGGCTCTCAGCTCCTCTGGGTGGGAGACTGGGAGCTGCCATTTTCAGTCCCGTCCTCCAAAGCTGTTTAGAAAGCGTTCAGGGAACAAAAGCTCCTGAGAGCGAACCCGAGCTGATTACTTAGCCTGGAACTGGCGAGGGCGGTGGGAATCCGCCTCGGGCAAAAACACGTGAGAATCACAGCAACAGGCCCCTCCCCCAGAAGACCAGAAAAAAAAAAAAATCCAGCCAAAGTCAAGTTCGAGATTGTTGAGAATTGTGGAACTCCGGAGCTAGGGGAAAGCAACACAGAGAATTAATGGCTTTTTCCCCATGATTCGTTAATCGTTCAAAGTTAAATTCTTTGAATTTTTTTCTTACTTTTTTCTTTTAAATTTTTTCCTTTTTCCTATTTTAATGTTTTTAACTATTATATCTTATCGACACTTTTTAATCTTTTTAATTTTCATTGTTATAATCATATTTTATCCCTTCATTGTATTTAACCTTATTTTTTGTATACATACAGGGTCTGTTCAATTCACCAGTCTAATAGATAGAGATAGAGATAGAGTCAGAGACAGACATAGATATAGAAATGGAAATAGATAGTATAGATATAGATATAGGATTTTGTTTTATTTATTTTTGTTTTGTTTTTGTTTGTATGATTTTGTTTTTTTGTTTTTTGGTTTTTCCCTCTTTCTTTTCTCCCCAGTTCCAGGTCTCTTCTGAGTAGGTTAGTGTATATTTCTCTGGGGTCATTGATACCCTTTAGTATTTGGTCTCTCATCCATGTATTCTTATCTGCATAAAATGACAAGGCAGAAAAAAATCAACACACAAAAAAGAACAAGAGGCAGTAATGATGGCTAGGGACCTAATCAATACAGACATTAGTAATATGACAGAACTAGAGTTCAGAATGATTATTCTTAAGGTGCTGGTTGGACTCGAAAAAAACATGGGAGATAATAGAGAAGCACTCTCTAAAGAAATAAAAATCCTTTCTGGAGAAATAAAAGAACAAAAATCTAACCAAGCTGAAATCAAAATGCTATTAATGAGGTGCAATTGAAAATGGAGGCTCTTACTGCTAGGATAAATGAGGCACAAGACAGAATTAGTGATTTAGAAGACAAAATGTCAGAAAATAAAGAAGAGGATGAAAAGAGAGACAAACAACTACTGGACCATGAGGGGAGAATTC
>LNAC01000034.1:4507527-4719747 GCA_002007465.1 Ailurus styani | reverse complement strand
ATATTTTCGAGGGGGAAAAAAAAAAAAAAAAAAAAAAGAATGGTAAGGTGGGGGGGGCACCTCGGTGGCTTAGTTGGTTAAAGTGTCTGCCTGTGACTCAGGTCATGATCCCAGGGTCCTGGAATTGAGTCCCACATGGGGCTCCCTGCTCAGCAGAGAGCCTGCTTCTCCCTCTCTCTCGGCTGCTCCCCCTGCTCGTGCACTTGCTTTCTCTCTCTCTCTCTCTCTGTCTGTCAAATAAAGAGGAGCAGGTTGCAAGGGTAGGAGTTTTGGGGACAGTAGAGTTATGTAAAAGAAAATCATTGAAATGGAAGAAAATGAGGGCAATCACGGGATGCCTTAAAAGCTTATTAAGCTTTTTGGTTTTATTCATTGAGAGAGTTTACAAGAGTTTGTAAAAGTAATTCTTGTACTTTATGATGTATTTTCTTAAAATAGAAAGTACACAGAAAATGATTTGCAGAGATACATAATTTTTTCTGGAGTTAGAGTGGAATATGCATTCATATCAGAATTGATTCGACCTCCACTCCAATCTAATGATGCTATATATAGATAGATGACTTATGACAGGGTTTCAAAGTCTACCCTTAGTGCTCATAAAAATATATTTTTTTCATTTTCATGCCCTTAAAAATCCAAGGGTACTAAGCAAAATGAATCTAATGGAATTTTTATTATTTCCTTACTTTTAAAAATGTGATTTTATTTTAATGACATATTTAGGAAAATAATGGAATAGCAAGGGAATTTCATAATATTCTGATGGTCATAACAGCTTTCATTATTAAGTTCCCATACATAAGAGCAGATAAACAGAGTAACTAAAGAAAGATGACAAATTGATGTGATTAATTTTCTTAATTAGGAATAAGAATACAATTACATACTTGGGAGAAATGAAAACTTAAAACCAAAGCTAAGCAAGACTTATTTTGTCTCTTCCCCCTCTTACTGGGTTTTTCACTTGTCCTGTAGGAGACAAAGGTTTTAAGACCCTATGAGATGACATGCAAATTGTTTGGAAATTATTCTTCCAGGTGGCCCCTTAGAGGGCAACTGTATCATAGTAGAGTTGGTTTCTGCCAAATGAGAATTAGACATTGGCATTTTGTGTTCACATTCTCTATAAGTATAAGATGCTTGTGTGGGTGTTTTGACAAGTATGGTGAGATGGTTTCTTGCTTCCACAGTCAGCATCTGTTTTGTACCAACTTGTTGAATAACAAGCATGTATCCCCTTTTCCCAGTCTGCCTCAGCTTCCTTCAGGCACCACAGCTTGCCCTTGTGCTCACATACCTCTCCACTCCTTCCCTGAGGGGGTTCCATAGCACTTGATCCTGTTTGCGTCGATTCCTGAGTGTAGCAACCTCATATATCTTATATCTGAGTGACCACGAGAATTTGTTATAATGTAGATTGTCTGACTCTGAGTTCAGAATTGAGTATGGGAATCTTTACTTTTCACAAGTTCTTCACAGGGTTCTTATTTGGACCTCAAATTTGAAAGGTTTTGTTCATATCTAAAATACAATACTGAAAGTAAGAAGACTCATCCTACATCACCAATATCAGCAATGGTGTACATCACTTTGAATTTATATGCTTGATTTTTCTTATTGCAAATAGGTTTATAATATGACCACTTAATTTTATAACATTAATATTTTATATGCTAAGTTAGGCTCTGGAACACTCTCCTTTAGCCTTTCCCCATTTCCCTTTCTATACCATTTCCTAATCCAGTAGCTCTCAAAGTGTAGTCCCCAAAGACAGCAACATCAGCATCATCTGGGAACTTATTAGAAATGTAAATTTTTAGACCCCACTGCAGTCTTATTGAATCAGGTCTCCAGGAGTGTTATACAGCCCTTCAGATGGTTCTGATGCATCTTGAAGTTGGAGGACCACTGCTCTTGTCAGTTCCTTTCTTTTCATCTCAGTGCCTATTGATAGGAAATAAAAGAATCTGTTAATTCACAGAGTTTTATGGTTATTTATAAATCAATAGAAAATCCTGGTAAAAGAGTCAATGTTAATCCCATAGAAATAAAATACTACTAGAAGAACTTAGGTTATTATAGCTCCTGTAAAGCAAGCATTTTAATGAGAAGGCATGTTAAGGGTGCCAACAGGCAATTACGTATTTCATACTTAATCTACACCTGATAGTAGCCTATTTCCAACATCAATTCCTGTGTAGACTCATCAGAACATACTTTGTATAACCTTCTCTAGTTTTCTTCTTTATAAGGTAACAACTAATGTATAAACAAATCCAGGCTGAAGTACAATTAATTTAATGACTGTAAGTAGTTTATGATTCCACTGGAGATTTCTGGAGGTGATCCCTTAATCCCGTATGTTAGAAAAATCTAGGTGATGTGGTGATTTGATGAAATGGAGAGATTCCATGAAGCTTGCTCAATCTCCTCCTGACTCTATCATCTTTTTTTTTCTTCAAAGGAGAGTTTAGATTTGTATCTGGAATATTTATCTTTAAAATACTAAAAAGAAATCTGTATTTTCTTATTCGAAAGGCAGATAAGAAGTACTAAATTTATTCTGAAATTTAGAGGAAAGGATATTTCTACACAATATAAGGAAACTTTTCTAAGAACTAAAGCTGTCCATCCACTAAACTTAAGCAACATACTGTAGGTAATAAGAGCACATGCTTTGGAAGCACAGGGACCTGAGTTCATGTCTTGAACACTTCTTATTGGTTGGTTGAACCCAAACACGTTAGTAAATGCTCTAAATCTCAGTTGTAGAAGTAAAAGTGATGCTAATGGCTTCTTCATAGGGTTATTTTGAAGGTTAAGTGGGATAATTGTGAAGTACTTAGTATAGAACCAGCACAAATAAACACTTAGCAAATGGTAGCTATTATTTTCATACTTTCAGGCAAAAGCTGAATCACTACCTTGCAGAGATGCTATAGAGGATGGAATGAAAGAACCGCTACATCTATTTCAAATCTATGAATCTTAGACCCTAGGAAACCTTATAATCTGTAACTCCTCCATTAGATGGAAACCATTTATGGGACATAATTAAATAGGAAAAAAATGTCTTCCTCAAAGATATTTTAAATGAATTTTGGCTGGATTATTTTTTCAGGGGTCCATAAAACTTATTCCAAATTCTCTTTTGTGGTAATTTTTTTACCCACAATGAAATACTTCCACATTTAGAGCACATTTTCCTTGATGGTACTTCTGTCTCTCACAGCAATACTCAGACATGGGTATTCACAGTCACACAAATCCATCTTGGTCATATGTCAAATCTTGCGATGCTCACAGAACATCATCTAGGTTGGTTTCAGGTATTAGTTGGTCTCTGGAAGAGTGTTTCTTTTCTTTTCTTTTCTTTTTCTTCTTCTTCTTTTTTCTAGTCTGTTTCAATATACTTTCAGGAATATAGCTTTCTACTTTCCCTGGGTAAAGTAATGGTTGAAAGTTTTTATCACTCTGACAAGTTATTCCCTGCCATTATTCAAGGTATTTGAAATTGGAGGGTTTTATTTTGTATATTCCTTGACTGAGTATGAAAAACATCCAGGAAGAATCAGCAGAGTTTTAAAATCTTTTAAAAAAGAGATCTTCACCAGCATCCTCAGGAAATGTGATTTTAAATGAACAATGAATGGGTAAAAGTATTTTCAAAAAATGGGAAGAGCACTTTCCTTTTACCTCATAAATTTTACAGATGAAAACAAATCTGAGACTTGAATCAAATTTTAAACTATTTCATTGTCTTTGTCTGTAAATTCTGTATCTTGTTATCAGTCCTACAGACTTTTTGGCAAAACTTGCATTAGAATAAAAGCAGAAATGCAATTTCAAAAAGTGAACCTTTTATATTTATCACTTGTGACAATCCGTCTTGACTTCATTCTCAAAGAGATGCACTATTAATAATGTATTTATTTTACTATTGGCTGCATTTGCCTTCACACTGGGTAAGGGCCCTTTGGGGACCTAGAATGCCAATAGAGTAGATTCCAGCTATAGATTTATGGAATCAATGATCCTGGTCTACAGCAACAGTCTAACAAATGACTCAGGCGGAAGTTTGTGGGCATTCAGTCAATGTCAGTGACTTTGGAGGCAACAAATTTATGAGAATCAATGATCTTTACTCAGACTGGAGTCTCTGATATGGAATTGCACAGCTTTGTTTATTATCAGCTCACTCTGGCATGAAAAATAGAGTTACTGTATGTTCTGTTTTATGAAATTATGTATCAGTATTATAAATTCCTTACTATACTTCCATTTACATAAAATTCCAAGGGTAGTATAGAGTCAGAGTTGAGGGGGGATTTGAATTTAAAACTAGAACTCCTGGGCAGAAATCCTCTTTTTCCAGTTTTTAACTGTATGGTTATAGACAATATTCTAAGAGCAGTATTAAAGTTTTATATACAATATTTTTATGATATAGGTATTTTCATCTTCCCAATTTTGCAGAAAAGCAAAGCACATAGAATATTAGTAACTTTTCCAAAGTCACACAGCTTCTGTGTAGGGGTAGGGATGAGGCTCCAAAGTTTGACAATCTGACTCCAGGGTCCACATTCTTAACAATTATACATACTGCTTCAGTTTTCCTATTTATAGATTATACAACAAAAATAACACCTTTGATATCAATAGCTACAGAATGTTGTTGGTCTCAAACATGATGATATGGTGAGTGTTAATATTCTTAAATATTAATCATAAAATAACATATAGATTTATGTAAAAGAGAATAAACTACTGTTCATTTTATTATCATTAATTATTACTATTATCATTATTATTTCAGTATTAGGTGTTCCAAGTATAATTGTTCCAGTATTTCTGTAAGTTAAGGTTTATAGCATCAATCCTATTTTTATAAATGAGAGAAAATTCAAGGAGGTAAAGCGATTTACCAAATTCCCCATAGTTATGAAATGGTAAGGCTGACATGGACTCCAAAAATCCAATTTATTTTCATTCTATTAATTAAGTTTAATAATCATAAATGATATTTCTACCCTTTAGAAGTTAACACATATTTAATTAAAGTACATGTGTTTCCAAAAATAAATAGTAAACTTCTAAAATATATTGGTATGATTATTAGGGGAAATGGAAACATCCTATTCATCATCCCTGCAATGACTGAAATTTGTTCAGGAATAGAGTGATTATTTATTTTAGAACATTTAAAAATATATACCTAATTCAACTGAAAGCTCAAATTAATTTTTTGACAATCACTAAAAAGAATATAATGTATACATGAAATGTCCTCTCCATAAAGCAGGCAATTAATTTCTGCAATTGTAAGTATTGGTTGGATAACAAAACCTTTATCAGCTACATTAAGTCATCTTAAAAGAATCTTCACATTGTTTATGCTTCATGCATGAAAAGTGTTCTCTTGGTATTACAAATATGTGTGTAGGCAAAGACTCTAGCATAGGCAGAGAGGAGAAAATCTGGACTTGCTACAGAATCCACATCTAATTTAGAGACTTAAAACAGTTGAAGTCTGGCTCTTCATGGAGCCATAGCTTCAAACCATGTTGAAAGTGTCAGGGGTAATAGATATTTGATATGCATATACACTACAGTGATTATACTTTTATAAGGTCAGTTGGAATCATGTGAGTAGTTTAACATAGCAAGACTCCTTTAATACCATCAAATAACCCATCTGACTCAAAAGTCTACAAATCAAGTCTTAAATTGGAAGGACATTCTGAAAGCACAAGTATTTAGGGGCAAAAGGCCCTGGGGCTTGGACTGAATTTGAGATGATAGTATAAGACCATACAGGGTAAACAAAACCAATATTTCAGCTATGTAACTTGTAAACACCTGGTGGTAGCTAGGAATTAAGTAAAGCGCATCAGGGTAGGATATATTCAAGTGGATTTAAAATGACATTATAATCAAGATGTAAAAATAATCCAGGACTCACCATTCCTCTCCATAGGGTTCCTGACAAAAAAGTATACCCAGAAGAAGCAAAATTACCATTTTACTATGAGTGAACTTTCCCCCTGAATCCTCTGTAACTCTCTAGTGGCCTAGCCAGAGACAATGAAGATGATCCCTAAACTAGGTAAGTCTAAATCAGCCAAAGCCAAAGGAGGCTGAAAGATCTGTTCAGCTGACATCCTCCCAAACCCCAAACCCAGTTTCAAACTTCAGTTCAAAATAAAGCCAACTCATATGTATCTGTCTAAAAAGTGTGAAGAAAAAATAAATTTGGCCTAGTGCCAATGGTGGAACTGGCCTAGGTTCCCTGCCTTAGACCTTTTTCAGGTGTTTTCTGAAAGGTGTCCCTTAGCTATATGTGAGAAGAGAGCATTAAAAAAAAAAAAAAAAGATACTACCCTCACCTATAATGCTTTTGAAATATCTTCTCTTTGAACCGTAGCCCATTATAATGTCTCAAAACAGGAAACCTTGGATCAAAACACTTTTCCCATAGGTTGAAGTTGGGGCTAGGTGGTAAAAGCAGGGAGAAGAGAAGAACCTTGAACTTCTTATACATAGCAACATACCCTTGATTTTTTAACGTACCTTTTTTTTATAAAGCATTAATACCAAAGCTCATAATCAACTAAGAGTGTGAGAATCCCATCTGGAGCTGATGACCACAGATTATCATAGAAGTCCTATCTACAACTTCTCCAGTCCTTGCCCCTACAATTCCTCCTTAGACCAAAGAATTAGGAACTTTATCTTCTCAAGATCCCTTTGAGTTTTTGAAATAGTTCAGGAAAGTATACTAAGTTTATGTTAAGCATCAAAAAGCCATCCTGAGGGCGCCTGTGTGGCTCAGTTGGTTAAGCAACTGCCTTCAGCTCAGGTCATGATCCTGGTGTCCCAGGATCGAGTCCCACATCGGGCTCCCAGCTCCCTGGGGAGTCTGCTTCTCCCTTTGACTTTCTCCCCTCTCATGCTCTCTCTCACTCTCTCTCAAATAAATAAATAAAGTCTTTAAAAAAAAAGCCATCCTGAATCTCACTTAGAAATTTTCTGTTATCCATCTAGGCTGCAAAGCAAGATTTTCCAGTGTATACCAGGTAATATTAGCTTGAAAATGCCATTATACCAGTCATTTAAATATAGTAGCTGTGTGTTAATGCCCTCTAAAAGGTAACAATAGACAACCTTCTACAAGTAATTTCTTGTTCCTACAGAAAATATAAAATTCCCAGTCTGAAAATTCTCCCTTAAATTTTCCTCAAAAAAGTTGAAGTTGGAAAAGTGTCATTCCTCCCTTACTTCTTATTCTATTGTATATACCCAGCCAGATGGGTTTTATTTGCTGCAGCAGCCTGGATCATCTGTCACTTAAAGAGGTGGAGCTCCTTAGGCGCTTCCAAAGCAGTGCTCTGCCACCAAATTGTTAATGCATCCAGCATTCCCGGAGAGCCACATGGTCAATAAAGCCAATAAGATATCCAAATACCAATCCTACATCATAAAATTTAGAAATCACAAGCATTGTTAAACCATTATAGCAGTTAAAACTCAAGACACCAATTTCACTGTGCAATATTATTTTGTAATTAAAAGTAATGTTCCCAGAACCTTAAAATATAGACCTATATTGATTGGCTAGCCACAACCCATAGCAAAGAGCAAGGATTAGGGGTAAAAAGATGTAGAAAGGAAAGGAAAACAAAATTGTAGAGAAGGAAGTTTTTTCTTGGTTTTTTTCTCTAGTTTATATTAATTGCTGCCAGTGTTCAGCAACCCATAATTTATAAACTTAAATTTCAATTGTTTATGACAATATGCTTACCATTTCCTGTGGAATGTGACCTCCATCAGAGATTAAAAACTAACACACTCCTGACTTTTTGAATATTAAGGCATTTGCAACACAGGCCCATCAACTTTTCTCTTGATCCTTTTAATGCCCACCTTTTGGTACATTAACATACTCAACCAGCCTCTTGGTTTCCATTTCATCTCCCATCCCCACTCAGCAATTTGAGTGAGGTGCTTTCTGTGAAGACACTGAGGGCGGCCTTGGTGTCAAACCATCTCAGATATTTACTGTGTAATTAAAGCAAATTATGAAAATTATTTCTCATCTATTAAAAAGACATAACACTCTACTATATATGGTGATAGTAAGAATAAAATGAGATGTGTAAGTAACAAATTTAGCACAGTACCTGGCACAACATAGGTTCAGAGCATGTTTTCTATAGGCCACTCTCCAAATAAATGTACTGACCTTGAAGGTTTCTTGATGTTCTCTCCTGTGCTTCTTCATCTTCAGCAAGGGGTCCTGGGACAGATGACAAAACCTGGAAAAGGGACAGAATGAATTTAGGACTTATGAAGACACCAGATATGTAATGCCAGAAAGTGGCATCCATGAGAGCTGTGTTGTAAGTTTACACATCATGCAAAGATTTCTTTACATTGAACATTCACACCATTCTACAATTCTACACGGCACCCCAGGGTCTAGTATTTGATTATACACTGTCCTGGTGATTTTCATATGCTTTGCTTATTCTGATAAGATTAGAAGCTATTTGAATGCAGTATCCTAGCATCTTAACTTCTTTTAGAATTTGTACCTTCAATATTTAATATAGTACAGGATATAGTGTTCACTTTCTGTTGCTTAGTTAATGAAGAAAAATATATGATGGTTCTTTCTCTCAGGATGATGATGATATATGTGAAATCTTGTGGGGAGAAAGACAAAGGATGATTTAATAGAAGAAATGTATTCAATGGAAAATTTAAGCATAATTATGGACGTACAATAATTATAGCATTATAACACTCTTTTTACACTTTCAACCTAGTTGGGGGTTGTTCTTTAGATACTGTTATAAGATCATTATTTTATCTGAATTAAAACTTCAAGAACTGATTGGACATAAACTGTTTATGAACATACTGAATCAAAAAGATAATCAAGGGCACTTTTAATGTCTTGACACAGGCAAGATGGACAGACATCCATACTTTTTAAAGGCAGTTTTATGAAATCTGTGTCTAATAAGAGTACACTGTATTCACAGGGCGAACTACTTGGTGATGCAAGTATACTGTAATGTTTAACAATTCAGTGTTCTTTTGCTGGTGACTATGACTTAGAGTGTTTATGGATGATACTTATTCCCTACTGTGTGAAGTTCTATTTTGACATTTTTTTCTCTGTCATTAATCACAAGGAAGGGTGGGGGGAAGCAGCATTTGTATACTATAGCTGGAGTCCAGAACTTCTATTTTGTTTCACTTAAGCACTTCCTTTCATAAAGGTTTTTTAAATTCATCTTTAGTGACTTTTCTTCCCTTAGCAGAGGGCTGGTGTCACACTATTTCCATATCTCCTTAGGCAAAGAGAACACAGTTCGGGTCCCATGCCAGTGGCCACTGGTTTGGGGGAGAAGTCAACGTGTGTTAGGTGAACTCTGCACACCCACCCAGCCCTGGATAGCTAAATGAACCACGGTTTGATCTTTTTTCAAAAAGTAGTGGAGAAATGGAGAGGAAATAAGATTTCTAAAAATCCAACTGATCTAGTATACTTATCCATTTTGAAAATCGTGTATAAATATTTATTAATGAGAGCAAGAATATGATTATAAAAAGGTTTTATAAACAGGAAACATACCACTTAAAATCTTGTTGATTATAAATGTAATTTAATATGGAGTCTTAGTGTTTTATTTATTTATTTTTTATTTTTTTGGGGGGGTTAGTGTTCAAATGAATTTTTTTGGGATGCCTGGGTGGCTCAGTCAGTTAAGCCTCAGGCCTGCTGAGGCCCTGGAGAAGTTTGGTACTGTGTGTGGTTTCCTTGGAGAGTGATTCCTAACTTCGGGGAGGTGGAAGTTTGGGTGGACTGTTTTAATCACAGGTCAAGTAATGGGGGAAAAAAAAAAAAAGGTAAGATCCAGCAAAAAAGAAACTGTTGTTGAACCAGAGCTAAGATGGTTTTTCCAGCTATCCCTGAGACGCTGCACACATATAGACTCTGAATAAAGCTTTGAAGCCCATAAAAATCAAGTGCTCACCAATTCCCTCCTGCCAGCTCAGATAAAGGAATAATGTCAGTGATTGCAGATAAGGTAAATGCACTTTGCAGACTAATATCACTCAGGAATCCTCAATATTTATATGCATTTTACACATTCAATTTTTAATAGGTATATGTAATCTGAATTTTGAAAATTAAATTCTTAATATTATAGGAGTACTTGTACCATATTCCAGGTAGTCCCAGGAGTGCTGAGAAAAGAAAGTATACCTCCTAGCAAGATTCCATCAATCTAATTCTCAGGGACAGTGCATGAAAAATTGTCCAGGTTAAGATGCTATATATGCAATATAAGAATATATTTAGTGGGGCGCTTGGGTGGCTCTGTCATTAAGCGTCTGCCTTTGGCTCAGGTCATGATCCCAGCGTCCTGGGATCAAGCCCCACATTATGCTCCCTGTTCTGCAGGAAAGCCTGCTTCTCCCTCTCCCACTCTCCCTGCTGGTGTTCCCTCTCTCATTGTGTCTCTCTCTGTCAAAGAAAATAAATAAAATCTTAAAAAAAAAAAGAATATGTTTAGAAGATACTTGAATATAATCTACTCCTAGATAACCCAATGGACAGTTCTTTTTTTTTTTTTGACACTTAAACACTTAAAGATAAAGACAAATCAAATCTGCCTGGTATTTGCAACTTTTAGTTTATATTCTCCTTAAATTTTCAATTCAATGTCTTCTGAAAATATATTTATTATTCTTTATAATAAGGCAGTCCTGGAATCAGAAAAATCTAAATTTATTATTTAATTAATCTGAATTGGACTCTCTCTAATAAATATCCAGATTATGACATATTCGAGGCACTTCATAATGGCTCTCCAACATTATCTGAGATGAAATAGTTGAAATGCACAATAAAATGTGCTGCTTTTATGAGAACAACTATAAAATCAGATTTATTACAATAAAAATAAGACAAGTATAAAAATATTTTGAAGGGGATTATCCTATGTCACAATGTAAAAAGCAGTTCAGAGAGCTAATACAGAGATTTCCACTTTGGGAAAGCTGAAATAGGTGTATTCTTCCCTATTCCTCCTAAAAAGTATAGCTGAAATCCCTTGACATTATGTACAATACAAACCTAAGAAAACTCTAAAAGACTGAGAAAAGAAGACAGTCCAGAAATCTTGTAATTGAGTAATAGCATAGTGATAAGTTCCCTGGGTTTTCTTTTTGCTTCATATATGTCAGAGTTGGTTCTGAAAAAACTAAAAATCCCGAATGCCAACACACAAAACAAACAAACAAGCAAACAAACAAACAAACAAACAAACAAACCAAGGAAAAGCCCATTCTCTTAACCAAAGGACCAAGAAAGGGACAGCCTAGCAAGAAAAAATTTTAGATGATAACCACTCTAGTCCAACAAAACACCATAGAAAAAGCCATGGCCCTACTCCCATCCACACTGACAAAGGCTGAGTCTAGAATCTTCATGTTCACTCTCATCAGAGTATATAATAAGGTACCCCCTAACCTATCCTCACCCTCCCAAGTAGAGAGCTCTTGGCTTTTTCCCCATAGGTCAGTAAAGAGGCCCTTTGCCACTTCCCTGATCAATGCAGACCACTCCCACCCAGCATAAAGTGTTTGGTCTGAAAACTAGCACTCGTACATGGAGGGCAAGGAGAGACCAAAGAAAGAGGCAGGCCACTCCAGACTGGTAGGTGGCAGTTTTAATAAACAAAGTGAACTTACTTATGAGGTTTATTGCCAGTGGCTGTAAGACAAATAGATCCCTTCACCCACCTGCTAGAATCTTAAAAGTTTATATAAAGGTCTTACCTGGTTTCAGGTATGTATGTCATTCAGATGGTCTCAACAGTACCTTACTCTCTCAAGGCTATGCACTTGAAAATTGTTCCCACTGTGGGAACAGTGAGCAGAGTGTAAATTCCAAGGCCAGGGAACAGGCCGTGGAGCCTCTGATTCCCTGAGTCCAGCTCATAGGTCAACCAGAGCTCACATACACACCATGACCTCCTCCAACACCCCACCCCTCCTGACTGGCTCT
Organism: Ailurus styani; assembly: GCA_002007465.1. NCBI lineage: Eukaryota > Metazoa > Chordata > Mammalia > Carnivora > Ailuridae > Ailurus > Ailurus styani. The sequence goes on along the minus strand of LNAC01000034.1, from coordinate 4,707,659 downwards.
TACAATCTTACACATGCCCCCGCCCCTATAATGTGCTCTGAGCAAGGGGTTTCACAAACCTCGTGAGAACTTCCCTGAAATCAGGCCCTGTAAGCAGAGAGCATAAGCAAAGGGAACTTACATATGAGGCCTGTCTTAGGCAACAGCAAGATGAAAAGAACCAAGGTTTTGTGGCCTGCCTACAAAATCTTAAAGTTTATAAAGAGGTCTTAACTGGGTTCAGTCCTGTACCATGCAAGTGTTCTCAACACTAGATCATTATTTCAAAGCTGTGTCTGTGGAGAAGCCTCTGGGAACAGGAAAGGCAAACAGAATCCACAGTTCCTTTGGAGGGGAGTGGAGGTGAAGAGTCTTTGAGTGCCTGCGTCCAGCTCACTGATCAATTGCCAGTCACATCTTTTCAATGACCTCCAACAACCAGCATGGAGGTGCTTTGTTTGGCTGCTATCTGGCTATATTGGAGGCAGATACCATAGCAACAGTATGAGCATATGCAAGAGAAAACAGATTAAGATAATTCCCAAAATAAGTAACAATTTTTTCCACCAAGAGCTCCATAATTTGAACCACTGATTTACTAAGTTTTCTAGGCTAGGGGTCAGATCAGTCAGGACATTTGCTTTAATGTGATTTAATAAAGTTCTACATTAGAGCACTCATCAGGTATGAACACAGAACATTCTTTTTGGATAATGGCACTAGTACCTCCAAGAGAGTAATAAATGTCCAAGGTCCAATAATGGCCATTCTATTTTGGAGGACAATTTTCTCACTGGAGACATTTCAGTTCTCAGTAAAGACAAATTTTATTGGCATCACTAAAGGCTTACTGGGTAAAGTTAAGGGCTTTTATGTGTACTCCAGGCCAATGGAGGGAACAAAGACAGTGGTCAAATAATTGTACCATTGGAAAACAGTGTTCCCACCTGGCCTTGAGGACATGGAGGTTGGCAGCAGAAGGAACTTTACTTGTACATAGTGTACATGTTGGCCAGCAGAGGCAGCATGGTCAGGCGTGTGGACATGGACTGGGTACAGGATATGCCAGACCAGGACCCCCACCTCCTCTGCTCTTTTAATGGTGTGTGTTCCATTCTAAGTATAGTGCATTTCTACAGGTTCTGCTTGCAGCAGGACAATAGGATCCCAGTGGAAATTGAGTAGTTCCTCCTCACCCAGGGATTTGAATTTCATGCTTTCTGTTTGTTTTTCTTAAACACCATAAAAAATTTAAATTGCCACAGAAAATATCCTTCTAGATCAGTGCTACTCAAACTAGTTCACAAACTGATACTATAAACTCTTCATAGTTTTGTACCAAGGTAAAGAGCTTTGGGACAATCCACCCTTGTACTAAGCCCTCTCTTTCAGACATCTTACAATTAATCAGTATGACCTACTGATGGAGCAAGCAATGCATTGAATTACATTTAAATCAAATTTCTTCCCTCTTAGTGTATGGGTAGCACACTGTTTGGGAACTTGCTACTTGAGTAGCACTGTTACTTTTATTCCTTGTGAGTCATTTCATGAATAAACAATCAAATACAGAAATTACCACTAGTGGGGCAGGATGAATACTCACCCCCACCAACCTCCTCCACCCCCACATAGACACAGGACCAAGAGCTGCCTCTGGTAGAAACTTTATTGAAGTATGGGCAGTAATGGCATCTTCAGAATAGCTCAAAGAATAATTTCAAAATCAAGAGAAGATGTTTTTATTCTGTTTTGTTTGATATCCAGGAACAAGATTATCAAATTTGATTGCTGACATCAAAGAAACAGCCTATTATCCTCCATTTCCTATATTCTGCTCAGTGAACACTATGACCAAACCTGGCCTTAACATTCAATGACCAAGTTAATGCATGAACTAATAATTCTATGTGATTCAGAATTGAGTAAACCATTTAAAAATATTTTGGTTGAGGGATGATATGACTGGACACTAGAAAATGGAGTCACTAAAAAGTATTTAAGTCTTCTCAAATTTGTGAAATAATTTCTTGGGACACCTTCAAATACTCCAAATTAAAAGCATAATGGTATAAGCCATGATATTTTTACAACATGGGATTTCTCTTCATATTACCTGAGCACTCATAGAGTGCCTTGCATGGGGTGCATTTTAAATATGTGCCTACTGAATTAAGATAGCTTGGTATTATGGAAACAGAACTGATTTGGGAACATGAAAATTGTGTGCTAGGCCTCAGTTTGATAGAGATAGTTGACCTGAATACATAGTTGATTTTATACTTTGATTTCCTCTAACATAAAATTCAGGGATGGGTAAAGAACACACCAAATTACCTCTAAACGTGTTCTGCTTGTATTGCTTTGTGACCCAGTAAATATCATTAACTCATCTCCAGACTCTTAATTTCCTGCCTAATTTCTAGTCTCCAAATTTCACAGTGAAAAAAAAATTCAACTGCATAAATTTTAAAGAGTGTATTGGTTTTATTCAACAATTCATGAATCAGGCAGCATCTAATCTAGCAGATAGAAAGGAGCTCTGAGGAGCTGTACAAAGTGAAAGATTTTTATAAGCAGAAGGCAGTAGGAACAACGAATTTACACTGGCAAGGTGGCAAGGTGGTTATTGCAAGGTTACTTTCCTTTAGGTGATAGCAGGCAGATTCCCTGTTTTAAGTTACAGCATTTCTTCCACCTAGAATGACCGTTCTTTTCTTTTTTCTGCCAATAATATCACATTCACTGAGTGCTCACTTATACTAGCAAAGGCATAAAAACTTTTACTGCACATTCTCATTTTTGATTTTCACAACAGCTCTCGAAAATTAGGCCCATTTTACTACTACGAAAACTAAGACACAGAATGGTGACATAAATTCTCTAAGGTCAAGCAAACAATATGGTAGCAAATGGGGAAATGAGAAAAAAATCCATATTATAAGTAGAATTAGTATATAAACTTCAACAAGAGATCAAAGGAAAGTCATCAAGATAGTGTCTAAGATTACAGTAAAAATATATATTTTAAAATGATTTGAATTTGGGGTAACTGGGTCGCTCTGCTGGTTAAGCATCCAACTGTTGATCTCAGCTCAGGTCTTTAAAAAATTTTAAAAGTAATAATAATAATAATAAAATGATTTGAAGTTTACAAAGAACTTTTATATTCTTTTTTATTTATTTATTTATTTTTAAAGATTTATTTATTTATTTATTTGATACAAAGAGAGAGATTACAAGCAGGCAGAGAGACAGGGAGAGGAGGAAGCAGGCTCCCTGCTGAGCAGAGAGCCCGATGCGGGCCTCGATCCCAGGACGCTGACATCATGACCTGAGCCGAAAGCAGAGGCTTTAACCCACTGAGCCACCCAGGCGCCCTATTCTTTTTTATTTAATCATAAGTTTAGTTGACTATAATAAATCTCCCCACCCCAATACAAGGCCTACCTAATACGAGGTTAAGTTTGGTGTTATTAAAGTCCTATCTACTTATCTATCATCTATTTATCTAAATTTATGTATGCATATATATATTTTTTATTTTTTTATTTTTTTAGTTTGAACCATTGACTAGTTGACTAAGATAACCTTTCAAAAGATTTAAGAGACCTTTGTTGAACAAATGCTTTGTATTCACCATACAGGAAATAGGTTAAGCCTGCTGTGTCAATTAGCTTTATTGATGAGAACTTCAATTGGTCCTGGAGTGCGTTAATTTTCTGAGGTGAACCTATTGAAAGAACTACTTAGAGAAACTTTTGCAGTTGGGAAAGCTCTCATATGCACTTGACTTACACTGAGATCAGATTACCACATTTACACACATTTTAAATGTCCCAAATCCTCCTCACTTCAGCACTTTGGATGTCAAGACAATCTTTGGCTCCTCTTAAGACCTGCAGTTATCTTCATCTGCTTTCTATTTAGACAAGAAGGACAAGGTTTCTCCTGATAGCTCCAAAGGGTAAAATTAAGATCAGTAGCTTGAAAATTACTGTTTGGTGTAAGAAAGAACATTTTCAAGGTTGCCTGGATAATAGCATATGTACTTTGGAGGTAGGCTATAAATATGCCTATGTGTACTTGTGTGTGGGCGCATCCACACAATTGTGTAGAGTCTACATCTATAACAACACGCTATTCTAGCAGACCTATAAATTACTTATTCCTATCTTACAAATGCAACAAACCAGACTCGGAGAGATTAAAATATACTATTCAAGGTTGCATGGAAGAGCCAGGATTTAGACCCAACTTCAAAAATTGCTCTTTTCTCTACATTATAGTCTCATTAAAGGTAAAACTGGGCAGCAGCTTGTACAGCATATGCTAAAGGCAATGCGAGCATTTGCTGGAGGGTGGGAGAGGCTTTGGACTAAGATCCTGAACATATTTTGGAGTGACTTGACAGCGTAGTGTCTCTGAAATGTCTGGAAATTAGTGAGTTCCCTAAATATTCTTAGGGTTTTTTTTCTTTCTTTCTTTCTTTTTTATTTTCTTTTTCTTTCTTTCCTTTTCTTTTTTTTAATTCTTTTTTCCTTTTTTGGCATGATGGCTAGTGCATAAAGTGATAGTGATGATAACAAGTCAAATTTAGGCCTTGGAAACTAAATGCTTTTTGGCTTTGCCACTGATTAGGAAGTTTCCTCTCAGCCACATTTACCGTCCCACACAAGGCTGATCTAGCATTTTAGCCTCCTTGTTCATCAACATTATCTTGTACAGGACTTTTACATTAATTTCACTCCAACAACTCACTTTCCACTTACACTTCGACCTTTTCTCTCTCTCAGTAACTAAAATTCTATGACCATTTTCCTTTGAATATATTTATTTCCCTGATGGACCCCCATTATCTGGATATTCACTTCTTCCAATCATAAATGCACACGATACACATCATGATTTTTTTTAAAGATGTTTATTTATTTATTTGACAGAGAGAGAGATCACAAGTAGGCAGAGAGAGGGGGAAGCAGACCCTCCGCTGAGCGGAGAGCCCGTTGCAGGGCTTGATTCCAGGACCCTGAGATCATGACCTGAACTGAAAGCAGAGGCTTTAACCCACTGAGCCACCCAGACGCACCATACGCCATGATATTTTTATCTTGCATCTATATCTTCTTTGATTCTTTAAAACCATAGCCCCAAAGAGATTTATCTTTGTCTCCTATTGTTTAGTAAACTACGGATCCAACTGGCTACAATTACGTTAATTTAATGGGACATTAACCTCCTAAACATTTCTTGCTTCTTCATAGTTTCTCCTTTTGCTCTGAAACCAGGCTCTTTCTTTCTGGTCTCATCCAAAGGAGTCTTCTTTTTCAAGTTACTATTATAGCTTTGATTATGTCCCTTCCTAAGTAAATATTAAATAGATAATAATTATATTTCTTAATTTTACTTTTTTATGATGTGGAAATAATAAAGGTGAAAATATGCAAGTTTCTTGCCCATGGTTGCACAAATAGTTAATTTCAGAATTGAACATTAGTCTTTTTTTTATTTTAATTTCCGTATAGTTAACATACAGTATACTAGTTTTAGGTGTATAATATAGTGAGTCAACCCTTCCATGCAACACCCAATGCTCATCACAACAACTGCACTCTTTAGTCCTCAACACCTATTTGACCCATCCTCCTCCCCTCTGGTCACCATCAATTTGTTCTCCATAGTTAAGAGTGTGTTTTTTGATTGTCTCTCTTTTTTAATTTGTTCATTTGTTTTGTTCCTTAAATGCACATGAGTGAAATCATATGGTATTTTTCCTTCTCTATCTGACTTATTTCAGTTAGCATTATACTCTAGATCCATTCATGTTGCTGCAAACGTAAAGATTTCATTCTTTTTTATGGCTGAATAATCCATTGTGTGCGTGTATGTGTATGTATGTATATATATATGTGCGTGTGTGTGTGTGTATGTGTGTGTGACTTCTTTATCCACTCATTGATCGATTAACAATTGAATTGCTCTCATAATTTGGCTATTGTAAATAATGCTGCAATGAACATAGAAGTGCATATATCTTTTCACATATGTTTTCATAGTCTTTGGAATTACTGGATCATATGCTAATTGTTTTTAATTGTTTGAGGAACCTCCAAACTGTCTTCCACAGTGGCTGTTTGCATTTCAACCAACAGGGCACAAGGGTTCCTTTTCCTCCACATCCTCATCAACACTTGTGGTTTTTAGGTTTTTATTTTATCCATTCTGACAGACATAAGATGATATCTCATTGTGGTTTTGATTTGCATTTCCCTGATAGTGATATTGATCATCTTTTCATGTGTCTAATGGCCATCATTATATCTTCTTCAGAAAAATATCTATTCATGTCTTCTGCCCATTTTTAATTGGCCTGTAGTTCTCTCTCTTTAATTCCACCCATTATTTGTGTTTTGGGGTGTTGTATTTTATAGGTTCTTTATATATTTTGGATACTAACCCTTTATCAGATCTATCATTTGAAAATATTTTCTTCCATTCTATAAGCTGCCTTTTACTTTTGTTGATGTTTCCTTCCCTATGCAAAAGCTTTTTATTTTGATGAAGCCTCAATAGTTTATTTTTGCTTTTGTTCCCTTGCCTCAGGAGACATATCTAGAAGTTGCTATGGCCAATGTCAAAGAAGTTACCGCCTCTCTTCTCTACTAGTGTTTTTATGGTTTCAGGTCTCTCATTTGATCTTTAATCCACTTCAAATTTATTTTTGTGTATGGTCTAAGAAGGTGGTTCAGTTTCATTCTTCTGCATGTTGCTGTCCAGTTTTCTCAACTCTATTTGTTGAAGAGACTGTCTTTTTTCCACTGGATATTCTTTTCTACTTTGTTGGAGATTAATTGACCATATAGTTGGGGCTTTTCTATTCCATTCTATTGATGTATGTGCCCGTTTTTGTTCCGGTGTCATAGTATTTTGATTACCACAGCTTTGTAACATAACTTGATGTCTGGAACTGTGATGCTTCCAGCTTTGCTTTTCTTTTTCAAGATTGCTTTGGCTATTCAGGATCTTCTGTGGTTATATACAAATTTTAGGACTGTTTGTTCTACGTCTGTGAAAAGTGCTATTGGTATTTTGATAGAGATTGTATTAAATCTGTAGATTGTTTTGAGTAGTATTGACATTTTAACAATATTCTTCCAATCCATGATTATGGAGTGTCTTTCCATTTCTTTGTGTCCTCTCAATTTCTTTCATCAGTGTTTTATAGTTTTTAGACTATAGGTCTTTTAGCCCTTTGGTTAGGTTTATTCTTAGGTATCTTATTATTTTGGGTTCAAATGTAAGTAGGATTGTTTTCTTAAGTAGGATTCTCTTTCTGCTATTTCATTATTAGTTTATAAAAATGCAACATATTTCTATTTATTGATTTTGTATCCTGTGACCTTATTGAATTCATTAATGGGTTCTAGTAGTTTTTTGGTGGAGTCTTTAGTGTTTTCTATATAGAGTATCATCTCATCCCCAAGTAGTGAAAGTCATACTTCTTCCTTAGCAATTTAGATATCTTTTATTTCTTTTTCTTTTCTGACTGCTTCTAGTTAAGGCTTCCAGTACTATGTTGAATTAAAAAAGTGAGAGTGGTTATCCTTGTCTTCTCCCTGATCTTATGGGAAAAGTTGTCAGTTTTTTTCCTATAGAGTATATCAGCCTTGGGTTTCATATAAGGCCATTATTATGTTGAAGTATGTTCCCTCCAAACTTACTTTGTTGAGTAATATTCCATTGTATATATGGACCACATATTCTTTATCCATTCATCTGTTGAAGGGCATCTTGGCTCTTTCCACAGTTTGGTGATTGTGGACATTGCTGCTATGAACATTGGGGTACATATGGCCCTTCTTTTCACCACATCTGTATCTTTGGGGTAAATACCCAGTAGTACAATTGCAGGGTCATATCATTCAGTCATCAGAAAGGATGAACTTTTGTATCAACATGGACGGGACTGGAGGAGATTATGCTGAGTGAAATAAGTCAAGCAGAGAAAGTCAATTATCATAAGATCTCACTTACTTGTGGAAAAGAAGGAATGACATGGAGAAGGAAAGGAAAAGTGAATTAGGGGAAATCAGAAGGGGAGATGAATCATGAGAGACTGTGGACTCTGAGAAACAAACTGAAAGTTTTAGAAGGGAGGGGGGTGGGGGGAAGGGTGAGCCTGGTGATGGGGATTAAGGAGGGCATGTATTGCATGGAGCACTGGGTGTAGTACATAAACAATGAATTTTGTAACACTAAAAAAATAAAAGAAAAAATGAACCTACTTTGTTGAGTGTTTATATCATGAATGAACATACTTTGCCAAATACTTTTTCTCCATCTATTGAAATGATCTTATAATTTTATCCTTTTTCCTATTGATATGATGTATCGCATTGCTTGATTTGTGAATATTGAATCACTTTTTCATCCCAGTAATAAATTCTCCTTGATCGTGGTGAATGATTTTCTTTGAGATATTGTTGGATTTGGTTTGCTAATATTTTGTTAAGGATTTTTGCATCTATATTTATGAGAGATATTGGCCTGTAGTTCTCTCTCATTTTGTGTACATGTAGTATCTTTGTCTGGTTTTAATATCAGGGTGATGCTGGCCTCATAGAATGAATTTGGAAGTTTTCCTTCCTCTTCAATTTTTTTGGAATAATTTGAGAAGAATAGGTATTAACTCTTCTTTAATGTTTGGTAGAAATCCCCTGTGAATACATCTGGCCCTGGACTTTTGTTTGCTGGGAATTTTTTGATTACTGATTCAATTTCATTGCTGCTGGTCAGTCTGTTCAAATTTTCTGTTTCTTCCTGATTCGGTTTAGGGAGGTAATGTGTTTATAGGAATTTATCCATTTCTTCTAGATTGTCGAATTTTTGGTATATAATTTTTTCATAATATTCTCTTATATTCTCTTTTATTTCTGTGCTGTCCGGTGTTATTTCTCCTCTTTCATTTCTGATTTTGTTTATCAAGTCTTCCCTCTTTCTCTATTTTTCTTTCTTTTTTCTTTTTCTTTTGAGTCTGGCTAAAGTTTATGAATCTTATAGATTTTTTCAAAGAGCCAGCTCCTGATTTCATTGATCTATTCTATTGTTTTTTTAGTTTCTATTTCATTTATTTCTGCTCTAATCTTTAATATTTCCTTCCTTTTACTGGTTTGGGGTTTTGCTTGTTCTTCTTTTTATAGTTCCTTTATGTGTAAAGTTAGGTTAATAATTTGAGAATTTTTTTGCTTCTTGAGGTAGGCCTGTATTGCTATAAGCATCCCCCTTAGGATGCCTTTTGCTGCATCTCAAAGATTTTGGACCACTCTGTTTTCATTTTCATTTTTCTCCAGTTATTTTCTTATTTCTTCTGTTTTCATGGTTGGCCCAGTTGTTGTTTAGTAGCATGTTTTTAAATCTCCATGTTTTTGTGTTCTTTCCAGATTTTTTCTTGTTGTTTTCTAATCTCACAGAGTTTTAGTCAGAAAAGATTATGGTATGAATTCAGTTTTTTTAACTCATTGATAATTGTTTTGTGGGCCAATACATGATCTATTCTGGAGAATTTTCCTTGTGCACTTGAAAGGAATGTGTATTTTCCTGTTTTAGGATGGAATATTCTGAATATATTGTTAAGTCTATCTGGTCCAACATGTCATTCAAAGCCACTGGTTTTTTGCTGATTTTCTGTTTGGAAGATCTATCCATTGATGTAAGTGGAATGTTAAAGTCTCCTACTATTATTGTTTTACTATTGATTACTTCCTTATGTTTGTTGTTAGCAGTTTTATACATTTGGGTGTTTCCATGCTGGGTGCATAAATATTTAATTTTTGTCTCTTGTTGGCGTGTCCCCTTTATGATTATATAGTGTCCTTCTTTGTCTCTCTCTCTTTTTTTAAATATTTTTTATTTATTTAGCTGTCAGAGAGAGAGCACAAGCAGGCAGAGTGGGAGGCAGAGGCAGAGGGAGAAGCAGCCTCCCTGCTGAGCAAGGAGCCCAATGCGGGACTCGATCCCAGGACCCTGGGGTCATGACCTGAGCTGAAGGCAGCTGCTTAACCAACCGAGCCACCCAGGCATCCCTCTTTGTCTCTTGATACAGTATTTGCTTTAAAGTATATTTTGTCCAGTATAAGTATTGCTATCTTGGCTTTCTTTTCACTTCCACTTACATGATAAATGCTTTTCTATCCCTTCACTTTAAATCTGCATGTGTCTTTAGGTCTGAAATGAGTCTCTTATAGACAGCAATAAGTTGGGTTTTGCTTTTTTATTCATTCTGTCACCCTATGTCTTTAGATTGGATCATTTAGTTCATTTAGATTCAAAGTAATTATTGATAGGTAAGTACTTATTGCCATTTTGTTACTCATTTTACAATTGTTTTTGTGGTTTTCCTCCATTCCTTCCCTCTCACCCCCAACTCTCATGGTTAGCTGGCTTTCTTTACTGATATACTTGGATTTCTTCTTATTTTTTGCAACTGGCTTTTGATGTTTTGGTTACCAGTTTGTGTGTAACATCTTATGCATATAGCAATCTATATTAATTTGATGGTTGCTTAAGTTTGAGTCCATTCTTTATTCCTCTTTCCCCAGTGTTTTAGGTACGTAGTATCATACTTTACATTATTTTATTTTATGAGTCCTTTGACTGAATTTTTATATACTTAATTTTACTGCTTTTTTGCTTCCTACTTTTCTTATGCCATATTATGTTCTTTCCTTTCCAATCAATAATTTACCTTTAACACTTCTTATAAGGCTGGTTTAATAGTGATGGATTCCTTTAACTTTTGTTTGTCTGAGAAACTATCTTTCCTTCTATTCTGAATGAGAGACTTGCAGGATAGAATATTCTTGGATGAAAGTTTGTTCCCCCCTGCCTCCCCCCCACCCCCGATCATTTTGAATATATCATGCCACTCTCTTCTGCCGGGAAAATTTCTGCTAAAAAACAAAACAAAACAAAACAAAAGTCAGCTGATAGCCTTATGGTGTTGCCCTTGTAAAATTGTTTTCTTTTCTTATGCTGCTTTTAAAATTCTCTTTTTATTACTACTTCTTTGCCATTTTAATTATTGTGTGTCTATGTAGACTTCTTTGGTTTTAGTTAGTTGGGAGCTTTCTATGTCTCCTGGATCTGGGAATCTATTTCCTTTCCTAGATTAGGGAAGCCTTCAGCTATTATTTCCTCAGATAAATTTTCTACCCCCTTTTCTCTCTTCTTTCCTGAGATTCTATAATATGAATGTTATTATGCCTGATGGTGTTGCTGAGTTCCCTTAATTTATTCTCTTTTATTATTATTATTATTATTATTATTATTATTATTATTATTATTCTTTTTTCTCTTTCTTGTCAGTTTGATTACTTTCCACTACTCTGTCCTCTGGGTTGCTGCTCTGTTCTGCTTTCTCTAGTCTACTATTTATTTTCTACAGTGTATTTTTAGTTTCAGTTATTGAATTCTTCATTGCTGGTTGGTTCTTTTTTATGTTTTCTATCTCTTTGTGGAACTTCTTACTGAGGTCCCCCATTCTTTTCTCAAGTTCAGTGAGTATCTTTACACAATTACTTTAAATTTTTTATCAGGTATATTACTTGTATCCATTTCACTTATGTCTTTTGCCCTGGTTTTGTCCTGTTCTTTTATTTGGGACATATTCCTCTGTCTCCTCTTTTTGTCTCTTTGTCTATTTCTATATGTTAGGAAAGTCAACTACATCTACTGCTCTTAAAAGTAGTAGCCTTATGAAAAAAAGGTCCTGTAGAGCCCTGCAGTGCAGTGTCTCCTGTTCAGCAAAACCATGCGTTTCTGGGGTTATCGCCTATGTGTGTTGCTTGCACCCTACTATTGTGGCTGAACTGCATTTGCCATTAGTCTGCTGCTCTGCAGTAGTTCTCTTTGCCTGTTGTAGGCAGGATTTGTTCCCTGTGTTGTTAGTGGGCCAGTCTGGAGCCATCTTAGGCTTGACTCAAATCAGACCAGGCATTTATCAGAGATGCAGTAGCACTGAACCGTAGGGTGCTCTTCCTGTGTTGGCTCCTAAGAAGCTTTATTTGGGGTGGGGAGTGCCTGCCATCACACCTGATGTTTGCCCCAAGCCCACTGATGGAGCCTCAATTGGGCTGGTTTTTGTGATTATCTACCCCTTTCTCCAGAGCCAGAGTCACTTTGGATTAGTGGTGGCCACTGTCACAACCTCTTACACACTGACAGGCTTGCAACATTACTTTGGTTGGGCTCCTGACAAGGGCATATCAGAGGGGGCAGGACCACAAGAGAATGCAGGGGTGAAATGTATGGTAGCGGCAATGTCCATGCTGATCTACTGTGGAAAGGGAACTATAGGCACCTTGGAAAACTCCTGCTGCGATTGGCCAGGTTAGAAGGGGCAGATCCACAGACATGTGTAGAGTGGGAGGGTTGCTTTTAGTAAGCTAGGTGGAGGGTGTTGCACTGTGCCAATTTCTACAGGTGTCTATGCATTTAGGCTTGAGGGCAGGGGAGGGAAATGGTACCCACCAGCTCTTTTGTTCTTGAAGTGTCCCAAAGTTCTCTGCCTCTCTAGCACATGGTCTGAGATTAGTAAAGAAATCTTCCCATTTATCTCAGGTGTTTTTCAAATTGCTATTTCTATGCTGTATCTCAGCAGAGCTATTTATTGTGCTTTTTAATGGCAGGGTCTCTACCCTCCAGGCTCTCCTAGACCTGAGCCTGCTGAATTTTAAATTTCCAGGTATTAAGCCTCCCTTATTGTTAGTCCCCTCTAGTTATGGACAATTTGTCTTCCCCATATGGGTCCTCTGTGCCTGGTGTGCCTCGTGTGGGGATCTGGTTCTCTCAGGTCTCCACAACTGCTGCCCCTTCCTGAAGACAGTCCTCTGCAGATCCATTTGGCTCCTGATTGCATCTCCATTTTTCCCACCCTCTTCAATGTGACCTCTTTTCTACATTTATTTGTGAAGAGTCTGTTCTATTTGTTTGGGTCATTTTCTAAGCTATTTATATCGATGTGGTTGTTATCTAGTTGTATCTGGGGATGAGGTGATACTCATATCCTCTTCCTCTTCTGTGTTCCTCCCCAATCCTCTCTTACTATAACCTTTCTCTATCATCCCAGGCTAGGTGTATCAAACATTCCTTTTTGTAAGTAGACTGAAATTCAGATTCTTTTTAAAAGTGGTTCTAACTTTAAAATTTCAACTTCTTTTACTCCCACACATTTTATATTTATTTTCAAAACTACTTGTCATTTCCCATAATGGGTTCTTCACAAATCCATACCTACTCCATAGATTGTCATTAGAGAAGTCCAGAGTGTCCAGTCACTAGTAATGAAACTTCTCTTCAGTAGGACTTTTGAAGTCCTTCAGGAGACTTGTCAGGAGACTCATGGAAGTCTCCATGAGTAGGACTCAGAGGGAAGTTCCAGAACTCTCTAATTCCTGAACACGCACAACTTTGTCACCACTATTTTCTTATGGGGACAGCAGGAATGATTACATTATGCCATTTATTTTTCATGTCATTACTACGGAAACCCTAGTCTCCCACATCGTCTCTCATCCACTAGAGCTTTTGTTCTTTTATAATCTGTGCATTACCTTCTCTGCCCTCAACTCCCACTTCTCCATTTCCTGAAACTTCTTCAGTGGGTGTCTGAAACTCAATGCCAGTTATCAGTATACACCCCACCATCTTCAGTAAAGTCGCTCCACTTTTTTCTATAGCCACAACACAACTTCTCCTGTGACTCTTGTTCATATGTGGCTCTATCAGATGGTGGTCATTTTTTTCCTACCCATTTTCTACCACACATTTTGGATGTAGATTAGTTTATCTTTGCTACTTATTATTGCTTCCAGACTTTTTTTTTCTCCCTTTTCCCTAAATCTTTGAGTTTTTGTCACTAATCTATTACCACCCCTCCTTTTTGAAGACAACTGCCACTCCCTACAATCACTATTCTTCCTTCTTTGATGTTTAGGGCTGGGTTCACTGTTGTCCCCTCCAACATCAGCACTATCATAACTTTTGGAGGTTTCACTATCAATGAAGATACTTCCAATATTCATATTTCTCATCAATTTGATGTCCTCCACTTCCCCACAGCCACACAGTCTCATGACTATATCCCAGTCCTTACAAACAATAACTACCACCCCCTCTATCATCTCAACATCACACCTCCCACTTTCTGTCTTTCTGAGTCATTCCCTCTAGTACTCTAGCTCCAGGAATCCTGCAATAATAAAGCCATATCTGATTTTATGGCTTCTCAATGTTTGTTAGCCTCTTAAATTCTCACTTTCTTCCTTACTCGGATTAAATTTCCTGGTCAATTATTATAATCATTTTGCTCCCTTTCATATATACTCAACCTCCTTGCCCTCCATGCAAATGAATATGTCTGAAGAAAAACACACAATCCTGCTGACTGGACACTTTATAATCATGATCATTAACCTCAAGTGGTTTCTTAATGCTGCCTAGTAATCATATTTCATTTCACGATTCCTATTCACACATCCACTCAACCACAGCGCTGTTTCATAGCTTCTTTTTTTCTCGAACTTCCAAAATCTCCTCTCTCATCCCCATTCTCAGCTAATGATGTGCTTTGCTATTTCAGAGCCAGCCACATAATTTGCAAGATGTGGTGCAAAATGAAAGTGCAGAAACTTTTATTTAAAAAGCAGGAGAAAAATGACATTAAAAGCTTTTTCCTCTCATGATCTCTTTCTCATAATGTCGTGGTGCTTTTTACTCATCATTTAATCTTGTCCTAAGTAAAGAAAAAATTAAAAGTTTAAGTTATTAGCATGAATTTTACCATTAATCTTCATATTCTATAATCTCAGTTTTAAATGCAAATATAAGAACATTATCTTGCATACAGAATTGCCAAAATTACAAAATTCCAATGTGCTTTATATATTCATGTATATTTTGTTCTTACCAGAATAGAAGAAATGTTGCACAAAACTAACTGAACAGTTTCATTTTCACTTCTTTATGCATGCACATTCTATCTAAATACTCTACCTTAACTTATTGCTGAATGAGGAAGGACTGAGGGGAAAAGAAACTGTAGGTTTCATTGTCTTTCCCTTTGATATCATTATTTTCAATGTAAATAAATAGTCAGCTAATACAGGAAAGTGACATGAATAAGAAAAGGTATAACAAGTTTCTTTGGTCATTTGTGTTTCTTGGAACACTACTGCCTTTTTTCTGAGTCAGAAACAAATTCTTGTACCAACTGTAAGTGTGCCTTCTTGGGGCTGTCAGATCCCCAGGCTTACTTGGTCAGAGATGAGCTTACCTTTTACCTGCTTCAAGTCTTGCTGAACTCCACTTATTTTAGGTCCACTGAAACTCCAGGTTCACAGAGCAACATTGTTACATGTGAATGGGGTGGCAAGGAAGAGTACATATACCTATTATGTGTATCTCCTTTGATCACACTCAGGCTTTTTTGTCCCATTGGACTTCATAAAAGTTTAAAGATAATATATTTAAGAACTTCATAACATCGACAACAGAGATTTAAAATGCATGGGGTCCTTCTGAGCACAGGGCCTTGTGCAGTTGCACGGATTGTACATCTATAAAGCTGGCCCTGTCCTATCTCATAAGAAATAAAAATCATCAGAAGACAATTTTTATAATCTCCTGCTACTACACTCTCAAACTAATTTACCTCTATCCTCCTAACCTCAACTTCCCACCTTTTGTGGTGAACAGTCCATGCTTTAAATTTTACCCCTCCACATCCAGCTATTCAAAATATTGCATTCTCCTTTTTCCTTTCTTCCATTCTCTAAATGCATATACTATATCATTCTCATCAGTGAACATATTGTTATTTCTTCAATAATAATAATAATAAAAATCTCTTGACCCTGTCGCATAATCATATTAAATGCCACTTAACTCCCCATCTTTAAAGCAAAACTTCCTTTAAAGAATTATTTATTCTTGCTGCATACAATATCTCTCTTCCCATTCTCCTTTAAATTCACCACTATTCTGGACACCTGTGATTTCTAGTAGCATTGTTTTGCTAATTTTAATAGTCAGTTTCCAGTTAAACCCTCCTATTTTATGTATTGTAGCATTTGACAAAATTGATCTTTCTCTCTCATCTTTGAGACCCTCTCTTTAATTGGCTTCTCTGATGGTTAATATTATGTGTCAATTTAGCTAGGTCATTAGTACCTAGATATTTTTACCAAACACCAGTTTGGATGTCTCTGGTGAAGATTAACACTTAGTAGACTTGGAGTAAAGCAAATTCTTTTTCATAACGTGGGTGGGCCTGATCCAATTAGCTAAAGGTTTTAGAGAAAAGTAACTGAAGTCTGCTAAATAAGAGGGATGATATTCCCTGCATCCCCAACTGGCTGGCCTACCCTGTAGATTTTAGAATTGCCAGCCTATACAATTATGTGAGTGCATGTATTTAAATATGGACTCCATCTCATATTGCTTCTATTCCTCTGGAAACTCTAATACAGCTTGTAGGACTCCAAAGTCACCCATCTACTTCTGCTCTTATCTCTCAAGCTACTCCAACTGAGTCTTTTTGCTATTTTTCCCCACTTTTTCCAATCTCTAAACTTTGGAATATTGAATGGCTTATCTTAGGCATTATTCTATTTTCTATTTACACTCATTCTCATGGCGATCTCATCCAAACATATGGCATTAAATCCTATCCATCAAATTTTTCCTCCTACACAAATTCTCCTCTGAACTTCAGACTCCTATTCAATTATTTGTATTACATCCCCACTTGGATGTCAAATGGGTGTCTCAAATTCAATATGTATAAGGATGAGCTCCTGACATGTGACCTCCCCAGCTCAGTAAATGAGAAGAGCTCTATTATGCTAGTTTTTGGACCAAAACTTTATCTTTGACTCCTTTCTTTCCATATTACTTCACATTAAAAATACAATCAAATATCAACCATTTCTTAACATTTCTCACTTCAAACTTCCTGAACCACAGCACCATCCTCTTCTCTCCTGGATTATTGTTAAGACTCTGCTAATTGGTGTTTCTGTTTCTGTCATTAACTTCTATCCACCAACCTTCTAACTCTTTACCCCTCCTGCTGTCTGATTTCAACACAACAGCAGGAGTCATCCTGTTTGTCTTGTCAGATCATACCATTTTTCTGTTCTAAACCCTCCTATCTTACCAAGAATAAACTTCAAAGTCTTTAAAAGGCCCTATGTTATATGAGACCCTGTTACCTTTATGATTTTATTCCCCTTAATCTGCCTCTCCTTTTTACTTTAAACACATAAATCATACTTTCTCTTCAAGACTTTTGTACCTACTCTTCTCTCTAACTAAAATGCTCTCTCTTAAGATATCTGCCTGACTCACTGGCTTACCTCCAAATCTTCATTCAAATATTACATCTTGGTGAGCACTTCCTTAGCACCTCATCCAAAATTACAACTTGTCCTAAATAAACATAGACACTATTCTTCTCCTTCTGTATTTTTCTCCTTGGCACCTATAACTAGCTAACATACAATATATCTTACTTACTAATCTCTCTTATTGTCTTTTCCTTTAGAATGTGAATTCTAGGAGGGCAGAAGTTTCTAAGTGTTTTGTTCACTGCCATATCCTTGGGGCCTAGAGCTGGGCTAGTCACATAGGATTCATTTAATAAATGTTTCCTGCTTAAATAATATAAATAAATGTTCTTTTTTCATTGCTTTACCTTCTCTTTGCATTCTTATCTGTTGAAACATCATAAAGATTCAGACTGTGACTGACATGTCATTCTGAGCCAGTCACTTTACCTGACAAAGTAAATTAGACTCTCCACCTTTCAATTTCCACAAGGAAATATGCATTTTCCCCCTTCAATACTGAAGAACTGGTCTCATTGTATTTTTTTTTTACATTTATATCTCCTTTGAAATATACTAGAAAATAAAGTCTATTCATCTTTGTATTCCAAATACCTAAAACTTTGTCAGATGTGTAGTAGAGACCATGACACACAGATGCCGTCAAGAATGAATGCAAAGATGTAAAGACTATCTAGAAATGGAAAGGATGCTATTTATGTCTGACCTTATTCAGAATAAGTGAAATCAACAGGACTTATGTAAATTTGTTGAGAAATTTGGAAGCTGAGGAAAGTATTGTAAGTTCCTTATACTGAAGTGACCATACAATTTTTTCATCCTAAATAGGAACTTTTTATAGTGAATGAGGGGACAATTTGCAACTAAACTGGGACACCAGGCATAAACTGGGACTTTTCCTGGCAAACCTAGACTTATGTATAGTGATCCTACTGAAGGGAAGCAAACTTTGCTCCCCCACCCCCAATATGTTTCTTTGTCATTAGGATTATTTTGAGCTGATTATTTTTGCAGACACAGAGGAAGCTCTGAAAACAATACAGTAGTTACACATTTGTAGGGGAAATTTACATTTATAAAGGAACTCTCCATTTGTAAGGGTGTCTGCTTCTACGTACCTGGGACAGTAAGATTATTAAATCATGAGGCGTTCCTATCAATGGAGACAACACAATTTAAATCTAAATAACAAACCTCACCCTTGTTTACCAAGCTTTTCCTGGTAACCTCCCATAATTGGCTTCCCTGTCCGCACATTAACATCTTTCTTTTTTCTTTAGCTGAAGGTTTAAGTTGAAGGCTTGGGGGGTTAGTTTCCTTGCGTATCTCTCTGTGTACAGGAAGTATACACATTAATAAGCTTCTGTTTGTTTTTCTCTTGTTAATCTGTTTTTATTATAGGATGTCGGACAAGAAATTGGAAGGGTAAAGGAAATTTATTTATTTTTTCCTTCCCTATACTATTTTCAGTGGAGTTAGAGGTATGGGGGGATATTTGAAGGGAGACACTTTGAAATTAGGGGGAAAAAGTTATCTTTATTTGAAATTAATTTTAAAATGTCTTACAAAATGTGATAATGTTAACATGAGCATATGTTTAAAAGATTTTGCCCATTTCTAGATTAAATTTCCATACCATTAAAATGATAGGAGAATAAAATATAAAAGTAACAGAAGGTACTATTAGTACATAAGTGCTTTTAATGCATCTCTGGAGAATAGAAACAAATAAAAAGAGTTAATAAGAGGGAAAAACACAGGGAACAAAGCCTCATTTCAAAGATACTGCTATTACTGGAAAAGGGAGATAGCCCCAACTCAGTGTTATCAGGTGATATGAAGAGTTGGCTTAAAAAGTGCGAATGATAAGAGGATTAACTGAGTCTATAAACTAAATTGTCATTCTCTCTCTTACACTAGAATATAAAACAGAAAGCAGCCTGATGTTACCTTCATGAAAACAAACAGGAAACATTCAAACAAAGAATGTGCTTTCTTTAAAGAATTTGTTATACTCAGATGGGGAGGGTTAAGAGTTTTGGTGTCTGTGTTGATGTTCAGAGTAATTCTCTCTCTCACTTAAGCATTTATAAGATTTTGTACTTTGATGACCGGCTACTTGATCACTCATTCCAAAGCAAAGTCTGTCTTTCAACATGGCCCATTCGTATTTATAAAACTCACAATACAACTACCAGGCAATTTGCACAGTATCACTTAAGACCCCACATCAAATATATAATACAGCAAAGCTATAAATCTGTATAAATGATCAACCAAAAGTACCAGACATTTGAAGAACATGAGTAGCATAAGTTGGGAAGTCCAAGTAAGCCAAGGAAATTGACCCCGGATGAAATTGTAACTCAGACAACAGAAGAAAATGTTTTAAAAGATCAAATTTGTTTAGTGGGATAACACATTTTAAACTACACTTTCATGTATACAGAAGTTGTGACTTCTTATTTTCTATAACTGTGATAAAATCACTTTTTTTATTTTTAAAAATTGTATCGTATTAACAACCTCTTTTTAGTTTAAAACCATCATTTTCAAGTTCATGCTAGGTCTATTCCAATTTCACCCCTTCTTGTTTCTAGTTTCCAAGATGGTATATGAGGATTCTACAGGGCATCAGGAGGAGGTTTACATTTACATTTACATTACTAACTCTGGTATCTTTTGCTCATTCTAAGCCTTTCCTGCACTGAAGTGATGGTGGCCCTAATCCACTTAGTCATGTGTCATTTACCCATTACCCTCTGAAGCCGTGGCTGGTAAATTTATGGTCTGTTCTTTTTTTTTGGCTCAGCCAAGTCCTGAATTCCTCTCTGCTGATTTTTGTTCTTGCAGTCATTTTGGATATTTCTGATACTAGTTATTGAATCTGTTCCCTTTTGACTTTTTGTTTTGAAATAATTTCACATTTATAGAAAGTTCACAAAAAATATACAAAAATTTCCATACACTTAAACTCACATTCCCCAAATGCCCATATTTTATGAATTTATCATTTCCTCTTGTGTATATGGGGATAGGAATATAATTACTTTTCTGTTCTATTTTACAGTAAGTTACACTATTCACATTTACTCAAAATATTTCGATGTGCGTTTCCTAAAATCAAGGGATTCTTGGCTGGCTGGGTGGCTCAGTCAGTTAAGCATCATCCTTCAGCTCAGGGCATGATCTCAAGGTCCTGGGAATAAGCCCCACATCCTCAGGGGGGTGTCTGCTTCTCCCTTTCCCTCTGCCCCCACCCCTGCTCATGGTTTCTCTCTCTCTCTCTCAAATAAATAAGTAAAATCTTTAAAAAGGAGGGGTAATAACCATAATAAAATTATAAAAAATAAAGTTTGATATACTACCATTACTTAATGTCATAACTTTATTAAAATTTCATCAGATGTCTTATGGATTTCCTTTATAACAACAACAAAAGAATTCTGATTCAGGATCATGGATCATACTTCCTTGCCATGTCTTTTTAGTCTCCTTTAATATGAAACAACTCTTTGGTCCTTCCTTTCTGACACTGATATTTGAAAAGTACAGAGTATTTATTTCATGCAATCTGTTGGGTTTGCCTGATATTTCTGCAAGATTATACTCAAGTTATATATTTTTGACAGGGACACCATAAATTACTACTTTTTGATTTCTAGCCTAGCTGTTTGCCTTAAACCAAGTAGCTACAAAGTCACTTTACTCCTAGAAAGGAAATTATTTGGCTTTCTAGCCAACATCATCAGAAATTTTATCTGTTTAGGAGTTCAGGAAAATTTCCATGTTATCCATAAATACCATAAGTCTCCATGGAGTACAATTCAAGATCTCCCACTGCGTAAATGGAAAACACCTGCTTTTATCCTGAAAAAGCCTTCTTCGTATTTGGAACATGGAGAGAAAGGTTCTTCTGGTCTTAAATTTCTCTTCAACCTAACACTCTGCCTCAGGTAGGAACAAGAAGAAGTCGCATCCACAAAACCAAAATACTAGAATGAAACTCAATAATTAAAAACAAAAGAACATGAAGGAATTCTTAGAAATTGAAAATATGGCTACTGAATTAAAAAAAAAAAGAATAAAAGAGAACAAAGATGAAGTCCAAGAAACATCCCTGGAGATGGAACAAGATGGAACATATGAAGACAAATTTAAAAGATGATATTAAACACAATCCCAATTAATTAGTAAAGAGCCAAAAGAGAGAACAGAAAATTCTGTTTTTAATATCCAGAGTATTATGGCTTCTGGGTGGCTCAGTTTATTGAACATCAGATTCTTGATTTCAGCTCAGGTCATGAGCTCAGGATCTTGGGATAGAGCCCTTGTCGGGCTCTATGCTCAGTGGGAGTCTGCTTTAGGATTCTCATCCTCTCCCTCTACTCCTCCACCCACCAAATAAATAAATAAATCTTAATATCCAGAGTATCAATGAAGTGTGAGGGCAACATGAAGACATTCTTAGCCATGAAATAAATCTGTTAATTTCTCTTACAGTTTATCTAAAAATGTTAGTCGAATATAATTTTTTAGCAAGTCATACCCCTGATAAATTGCCAGGCTCATATCAGAGACCTTAGAACAGTAAGAAGGGGCTGAGAGTGGATATAGCTTCCCATGCCTGACCAATTTTAAATCAGTGGTATTAGTAACAGTTGTATGGTATCATAGGAAAGTTGTAGAGTTGTAAAAATCCAGTGCCTCCATCTTGGTATGGATGCTAAGGAAACATTGTATCACTTACCTGTATCTGCCACAAATGGAATTTCTGTCCATCACTCCATTTAAGGCACACGCGTCTTTCAAGAAAACACCAAATGCAAACAGAAGTTTTTGGCCAAAATACATTTTTAAAAGGTCTACAAAAAAGTCATAGTTTAAAAAAAGTCATATTTCAAATAATGCATGATTAGATATCACATGATTTTGATAAATTGTTAGAATGAAAGAGAAGATTCTGATCACCCTTGATGCTGTAAACCATCATCATCATTGCATAGAACAGTAGTTCTAAAAATGGTCCATAATGAAGGATACATACTTGCAGCAAACTATCTTGCTCTACACTGGAAAATAATTGCATGGTCATTACTGTTAGGGATAATTCTCCGTGGGTTAAATATTTCTGCATATATTCAAAAGCATTAGTAACTAATTTAATCCAAAATGTCTTTTCAAGTATATTTGTAAAACAGGTAGTCTGACAAAACTATCTCTCCCTGGAGCAGATTTTCTTATATTCCAGGGTGATAAAAATAACATCTACCTCTGGAGGGAAGATGGGCAGGTAAGCTCAGAAAACCAGTAAAATGATGCTTTTCTGGCCATTGCTATTGCAATAAATAAGCAAAATTTTGTCTCTGAGGCAGGAGCTTCATATCTTCTGCCAGTTCCTATGAAAATGTATCAGCTCTCAAGCAGAGTAAAATCTCGGACCTTTTGCAGTTCCTGTTAATAACAATGTAATTGCTTTTTACTGGATTTTAACTTTTGGAAAACTAATATTTAAAAAAGTGCCACCAAATATATAAGATAATTAGGGGTATAATTGCAAAATATGTGTGAGACTTATACACTGAAAACTACAAAACTGTTGAGTAAAATTAAAGAAGACCTAAACAAATGGAGAGAGAACTCCATGTTCATGCATTAGAAGACTCAATAGTTTAAAGATACCAATTTCTCAAAAAAGACTCACAGATTCAATTAATTCTCAATTCTGAATCCAACAGGATATTTTTGTACAAATTGATAAGCTGATTATAAAAATTATATGGAATTGCAAAGGATCAAAGATAACTAAAAATTGTGAAAAAGAAGAACACACTTGAAGGCTCTACCTCTTGATTCAAGTATTGTTTTAATGCTAAATAATCAAGGTATTGTGGTATACCATAAATATAAACATATACCAGTGGAAAGGAATAAAAAATTCAGAAATAGAACATTAGATGGTAAATCAATTTTCACAAAAAAGGTGGTACTTAAATGGGGAAATGAATTTTTCCCCAAAAAAGATGTTGAAACAACTAGTAATCAAATATAGGAGAAAATAAACATTGATCTTTACTTGACACTTGACACCATACACAAACTTTATCTTGAAATAGCTCATAGAGCTAAACATAAAAAAAAGAGAAAACTTAAGTTATAAAAATTTTAGAAGGGAACATAGAAGATTTATGAACTTGCAGTAGTCAATTCCTAGATAAAACACAAACAAGCACTTGCTATAAAAGGAAAATTTGTTAATTTGGATTTCATAATTTTTTTTTATTCTTCCAAATACATCATTAAGGAAATGAAAGTCAAGCCAGACTGGGAGAAAATACTCCTTCTCTCTCTCATACTCTCTCTCTCTCTCTCTCTCTCTCTCTCTCTCTCTCTGTCTCTCTCTCAATCATGATTAATCATTTAAAGAATATCCAGTAAAACAAAACAAAACCAAAAACATAACAAAACAAAACAAAAAACTCTTATAATTAAATAACAAGGAGCAACCAAATTTTAGTTAGGTAAAAGGAGATATATAAATGTCCCCATAACACATGAAAAGATGCTCAAATATCCTAGTTATCAAAGAAATACAAACTAAGACAATGATGATATATCCCTACACATTGATTAGAATTAATAAAATCAAAGTCTAATTATGTCAAGTGTTTGCAAATATTTGAAATAGCAGGAGTTCTCATTTATTGTTCATTTGGAAAACTGCCAATTTCTTACAAAGTTATACTTATTATACCACCTGTTTAGGTTGAAAGGTATCCCTCCTCCCATTCCTAAATTAGTCTTAATCCCTAGTACCTAGATATGACCTTAGTTGGTAATACAGTTGTTGCAAATGTAATTAGTTATGTGGGGATGAGATCATGCTGGGCTGGGGTGGGGGGACACTAGTCAAACATGACTGGTATCCTTATAAAAAGGGGAACTTTGGATGCAAACACACACACATAGGGAGAATGCAATGTGAAGCTAAAGACAGATATCAGGGTGATGCTTCTACAGCCAGATGGCCAGCAATCCACTGGAAGCTAGGAGAGAAACAGATTCCCACTCATAGCCTTCAGAAGGAACCAGCTCTACCGACACCTTGATCTAAGACTTCTAGACTCCAAAACTGTGAGACAATACATTTTGTTGTTTAAACCTCCCAGTTTGTACTACTTGGTTACAGCAGCCCTAGAGAACTAATAAACCATTCATTCCACTCTTATTTAAAGAAAAATGAAAATATACGTCCAAAGGAGAATTCTACTAGGATGGTCACCTCAGGTTTATTTATAATAGCTGCAAACTAGAAACAATTTAAGTGCCCATCAGCAGTTTAATGGATAAATACATGAATATTTGGTATGCTTATATAATGAAGTATAATGCAATAATTAAAAAAATAAGCTGCTGATACAATATGAATGAATACATTGAAAAAACAAAACTATGCTTGGTGAAAGAAGCAGGAAACAAAAAATAGATTCTACTTTAATAATTCCATTTATACAAAATTCTAGAAAATGCAAAACTAATTTATATAGTCAGAAATCCAATCAGTATTTGGGAGGACATTTTGAGGGATTGACTGGAACAGGGTACCAAGGGACCTTTTTACAGTGAGGAACTATACTTTGCTTTTGGAGGTGCTTATATTTGTCAAAACCCAATGAACTTTGCACCTAAAATGGGAATTTTTATTGGTGGAAATTTTACCTCCAAAATTTGATTTTTTAAAAATACATTAAAAGTTACTCAAGATAGACTACATACAGAAGTAATAGCAATTGGTTACTTTGTTTTATTTATTTATTAAAGATTTTATTTATTTATTTGACAAAGAGAGAAAAACAGTGAGAGAGGGAACACAAACAGGAGGAATGGGAAAGGGAGAAGCAGGCTTCCTGCTGAGCAGGGAGCCTGATGTGGGGCTCAGTGTGGGACTTAATCCCAGGACCCTGGGATCATGACGTGACCCAAAGGCAGACGCTTAACGACTGAACCACCCAGGAGCCCCACTTACTTTGCTTTAATTCTTAATGTTATATTGTTCATTTTCTGAGAATAATAAAACCTATAGGTATATAAAGTCAATATTTTTCTAATGGTCATAACTCAGGATCTCTGGCATTGCCTCAAAGCTGTCATAGAGAAAGTCTTTGGGTACTTTGATACTAGCTAGAAAACTGGAAAAAAATTGGGAATAAACTCAAGTGCATTTTTTAAAAATACATTGCTTACTCTGGGGATTTGGATATTCATAGGAAGGGATTGCTTTTTACTTAGATTTTGTTAACAATAAACAGTGTTCGTGATTTTTATGCAATACTTTGCCTACATAAATTTATACCTGAAACGGTAGATTTAGATGTGGATTTATTTTCAAAAAATCATTCATTTGACTATACTTGTTTACCTTGGAGAGTTGGTTGTGACTGGAATTTAAAACATAATCCCAGTTGATTAACATGTGAAGTCCATGTTAATAAATGCCCCCGGTGCCTTTTCTGGTTTTGCTGTGTGACTGATAACCTGTACTGAGTTAGTAACAGCTCAGAGTTTCTTGACTCTGGATGACTCCTTAGTCTTCAACTATGAATCATTTGGTTTCTGTGGAAGAAAGCCCTTTTAATGAATTATTGTGTTGTTGTCACTGTTGTTTGCTATTCAAATTACTATCTTTACAGTGCTTTATCTGAAGATTTTACTTCATAGTCCTACGGTTGTAGAAAAGGTTGCATTAGAGATCGAAAATTATCAGTTACATGTTTAAAAAAAGGTATTTCAATACTATGATTTTCTAAACTACATTCTTGTTCAGTATAAATTCTTCTGGTTGAATTTATCATAAAGGATTTCAAATATTATGGCATAGGGATTCCATAGTGATTTCCCCTAATTTAAATAATAGCATTACACTCAAGAATAATTAATAGAAAGAATCTGTAGTTTAAAGAGTTTTAGTTGTATATTATCCATTTCTAACTGATCATTTTCTAGATTAGTAATGTTATGGGCTGGATTGTGTTCCTGCCAGATTTATGTGTTAAAGTTCTAATCCTCAGTACCTCAGAATGTAACTGTGTCTGGAGAAACAGACTTTAAAGAAGTAAGATGAGATCATTAGGGTAGACCCTAATCCAGTACAACTGGTCTCCTTATGAAAAGAGATTAGGACACAAACATACAGAAGGAAGACCACTTGAAGGCACAGGGTGAACATGGCCATCTATAAGCCAGGGGAAGGAAACCAACCCTGTCAACACCTTGATCTCAGACTTCTAAGCATAAGAACCAAGAAAATAAACTTCTGTGTAAGATACCCTTCTGTGCTACTTTATTATGGCAGCCCTAGCAAACTAATACAGTGGTTCTTTGTAGTGGCTGCTCAACAGAATCACTTGTAGCTACAATAAAAATAAAATGATGCCCATACCAATTGATTCATAATGGGAGGGGAGGGAATGTAGGGTGAGTGGGCACTGATTTTTCTTTAAAAGGTCTCTGTGATTTTTAGATCATTGGAGAGAAGCATGTGTTTAACTGACTTCTTTCTATAGCATCTGCTCTAAGTTGCCTAGTGAAAATAACCTGAAAACTAATAAATCGTAAGCTCTTTACAAGGTATTTAGGTTCTATTCGTTATTTTGACCAGTATGCTCCTTAAATTATTTAGTATCTATCCCTTATGTAATAGAAAATAAAAGTGAATGGGTTTAAATTTTTATCCACTATTGAAATGAATTTCTTCTTGTGTGGCTTATGCAGAGAGACATTATTTATTCTATTGTAATATTTCCCTTAAGAGACAGATCTTGGGGATACCTGGGTGGCTCAGTTGGTTAAGCAGCTGCCTTCGGCTCAGGTCATGATCCCAAGGTCCTGGGATCGAGTCCCGCATCGGGCTCCTTGCTTGGCAGGGAGCCTGCTTCTCCCTCTGCCTCTGCCTGCCACTCTGCCTGCTTGTGCTCTCTCACTCTCTGACAAACAAATAAATCAAATCTTAAAAAAAAAAAAGAGAGAGAGAGATTGATCTTGATATGTTCCTATTTTCCCAATGGTATATCATAGCCTCACAGAAAGTATAAATGCCAAGATTTTAAACAATTTCATGGGTATTTTGAGTATCAGTGCCAATTATTAATTTAAAGTTTCTAAAAAATTTTGGTTTGATTTCTTCAGAGAGAAAGTGCTATATCAAATGGAGAGAGAGAGAAAGAGAGAGAGAGAGAAATTTTAAAACAGTAAAGAATTCAAATAAGAAAGCTGTAGCTACAGAGACTAACCACAGGAAGAACAAGGTATCCAGAAAGGCCACTTAAAATTTAGTTCTTTCCAGACTCTTTCCAAACAAGGTCTGCTGCTTATTAGACTAAAAACAGATAAGACACTTGGCACATATTAATAATTATCTGCATGGTGGAGATGCTCCAGGAACTGATCACTATAACTTGGGGTAAAAATCATCTGAGACTTCTTGCTCTATTAATCAGTTCTGCCACAAAGAGGTTATAGACTTTAAGACCAGAACATAAAATTCTAGAATAGATGGTCTAAATTCAAAGTCTAGTTTTTTGCCTTCTTGGTTTTGTGACCTTGGGCAAATTATTTATCATCATAATTGTTGTTATTATTATTATTACTATTATCTTCACTTCTGTGTGGCTCGTTTTACCTCTGAGATTTTCTGTGGCAATTTATTTAAGGCAATGGTGAACATTCAGTGTTAATTTGTATCAGACATCACCTATTACAAATGTGTAGAAATCCTTACAACCTTCTCTTCCTTCCTATTCCCCTTGGGTACCTGATACATATTTTTATTTTCTATCCCACTTATTTTTCTCTTTTACTGTCTTTTATACTGGAAACACTAGAAATTTATGTTCCATTCACTGTTATTCTGTATCACCAACACAGCAGTATGGTTCCATCTTAGTCTTCACTAGAAATTATCCCATTGGTAATGTCTTCAAAAAGAAGCTCCTGATCTTGCCAATTACAAGTATCTTACTTGGCATCCCTCAGTTCACCTTAGAGCGAGAAGATAAGTCTGAGATGGTTGTTAGCTAAGGTAAAGAAAAAACCCAAAAGGTAGTGTCAAAGTACTTCAATAAATCAGAGAATAAAGTCTCCATTTATTAAAGAAACTCCTCCACTTAACTTTACCCACACAGCCAACTCACCCTAATAACCCTGCATTTCTTCCCCCCAGATCATCCCTTGATTCATCATTTCATGAACCAACTACACCACAACTCCACCCTAGATGAATACAAGGGTCAGCTGCTTAATTGCTATATAAATCTTAACGTACTTCAGTATTTCTTTCCTTTGAATCTCTTGCTATTCCTAATTGCTCCTAACTTTAATATTCCTGACTTTCAGTTATCCTTTTTCATATGTAACATATTTAACATTTGAGTATGTTATATGTGGAACATGTTACATAATCATGTTTACATATAACTGTTACAGGGGCTAGCCTTTTATTCCTCAAATGGTTGTACTACCCATGAGGAAAGAGACTATATATTCTTTTATCCTCTATACATCCTAGAACAGTGACAGGTACACAGAAGGTATATATTAAGCTTAATTCCATAAGTATTCATTTTAAATGAAACATAACTGAAAAACATAAGTGTCATTTTTAAGTATTTGTTTAATGTACTATATGGATGTATTTCTTATTTGACACCATTGTTCTTAAGCAATCTAGTCCTATCCTGATTTGGTCATTATCATGAGATGAAGTTAATCCCTTACAAAAGAAAAAGTTCAGGATATATTCCCAAAGTGTGAGAAAAATGATATATTGCTTTTGAGTCAGTGGCTTTATTTTATGTACATTAATATATTCCTAGGTTGAAATACAGTATTAATTTGGTTGCCTACTAATTACATGTGCAAAGAAATAGTCCTTGTTTTGCTTGATCTCATTAAATGATATAATATAATAGGAACATGTTTTTACATAGTTAGTAACTTTGTTTACTTTTTAAATTTATTTTTATTCAATTTCCTGCTTGTCTTGAGTTGAATAGTAAGTGTAAGGTATGCATGAAAATCTGACTACATAGATAAAAGGTAGCCCATTTATCACAAACTTTACTGGGTGATTCATTACATTTATAAAATTGGGAGACATTTCATAGTGTGTATCTTCTTAAAAGTAGTAAAATATCATAATGTGGAAAAAAGTTAATTTTTTGTTTTGGGGAGATGGGTTAATCTTTCCAGATCATGAGCCACAATTATTATCTTGCCTATTCCAATGTATTAATTGATATTTTTTATTCTAATTTCACTGAGATTGTGAATGTTCATGTCTCCATACCAGAGACTGGGAAATCAGGAGTCCATGAAAAGAATGTCCTGTCAGAATATACATAATTATATATATATATAACATATAATTTGCCATTTATTAAATTGTAAGAAAGTTTAATAAGCAAGAAACCTGGCTTGCCAAACTGGACAATACAGGAAAGATATAATATTGTTTACTAAATTCATTTAAATCCTGAAGCTCTAATTAAATTTTCTTTTTTTTAAAGATTTTATTTATTTATTTATTTATTTATTTATTTATTTGAGAGAGAGAGAGGGCGGGCAGAGCAAGGAGCAGAGGAGGAGGAAGAGGGAGGGGAAAGGAATCACAAGCAGACTCCATGCTGAGTATGGAGCTCTATGTGGGGCTCAATCACATGACCCTGAGATCAGATGCTTAACTGGCTGAGCCACCCAGGCACCTCCCCCCATAAATGGTATTTTCTGAAATAATATTGGAACTTCCAGATTGGTTCATAGGATAGAAGTAAATTCTATTTATTGTAATTCCATTACAATAAAGTACTTTCAAATGTAGGGTTCAGTGGAAATTTTCTCAGGATTCAGCTACCACCTTTTAAGCTAATCAGGGTTTTTGACTGTAAAGACTGAAAAATATTTACAGTAGAATTTTATTTTTATTAATAAGTTTTCCTGGTGTCATTGAATTAAAAAAGCATTGGATAAAAAATTCTATTTTTCTTAGTTACCATAGCTTATAGTTCAAAAACATGTAGATCAAAAAGGAAAGAAATTAGTATTACCTATATACACACTTAAAGCATGATTAAAAGTGAGTGAATACTATAAGATGAAATTTACATGTAAATATGAATAAACATTTTAGACCAATACAGTAGTTTCCAGAATCTACACCAAAGAGTCAATCAGGAATTTCATGGAAGGGAAAAGAGTGCAGCGGGGTTCCAGTGGTAGCAGAATATAAATACTATCAGCTGCAGTTAATCTCTAGAAAAAGAGGATCCAAATTAGAGTGGAAGTATTGGCAACAGACATAAGATCAGGTGGATCAAAGCACTGGCTGCCAGGAAGTTGTGGAAAGGGGTTTTAGAAATTGCTTGGCATGAGAGCTGTTAGCCTGGACAGGAGAAGAAGTACCCAAAGGCACAGGCAACCCTGAGATGTTTAACAGGAAGAAGGAAAATCTGAAAGGGCCGTGTTAAAATATCTCATGAAACCAGAGCAAAAATTCTCCATTATTAAAGAAACTTCTTCAGTATACCAATGGAAAAAATATTATAATAAGATAATGGGTAAGATATCCAAACCCCTTCTTCCACTCATCCTCATACTATCACCTATATATTGTGAGTACAGGAAAATTCAATACATATAAACATGAACCAAAGAAAGTACTCAACATCTGTGTGAAGTTGTGAGAAGAAAGTAGGAAATAGGAAACAAATATTTGAAGAATGATTTTTTAAAAGCCTTTTTTGTAATACCCTTTTTAAAAAGGCTTTGAAATAGAAAAGGAAAATTATAATGCAACATTCACGGAAGACTTAAATATAACTACAGATTAAAGAGCACCAGAAAGTAGGAATTTAGAATCTCAGAATAAATTTAGGTAAATTCCAAGCAGATGTGAATTAGAATTTGACCACATGAAAGAAGTTAAAAAAAATAAAATCTCAGATAAGAAAACTGAATTACAAGATGCACAAAGGAGTATAGGCAAGGCTGAAAATACAATAAGAATCAAAGAGGATAGAAGTCAAAAGAGCCAAGAAAATTCAACTGAAAAGGAGAAAGGCATAGAGAGGAAACAAAGAGAAGATTGGCAGAAAACCAGAACAGAGATAACTTTTTAAAACTGTAATTCAAGGAGACCTCCTCAAACAAAAGCTGATCTGAATTTACACACTTCCCATATACTTGGGAAAATTGAGCAGAATAGTCAACTCCAGGACATACAAATAAAAATATCAGATTTTAAAAATGAAGAAGAAAAGAATTCTCTGGGTGTCTAGGCAAAAGAATCCTAATTACTTCCAAAGGAAAGTCATGTCAACATTTAATTTCTTAACAATCACATCACATCGAAAGCAAGAAAATAATAGAGCATAATCTTAAGACAAAGTTTGTATCCAATCAACCTACCCTCCAAATATAAAAATTATAGAAATAAAATTGAACTTGTGAATCTTGGGGAACATTGGACTACTAAGAACTGTTTGTGGAGTCTACAAGTTTCACCCCACTAGGAGACATAGCAGCAAAAAACTCATTGAATCTAGTATCGTAGATTTAAAACTAAGACACATATGAGGTAAAGATGAAAAACTAGTATGTAAATATTATGTGTTCTGATAAAATTAAAAAAGAAACAGAACAAAAGAAAAGGGGAATGAAGAAAGTAAAAAAATAGAAAACCTTGCTTATTGCCACATAGGTTACGGTGGAAGTCAAAAAATATTTTTTAAAGCTGACAAATCATGTGTACAAATCTAAATAGGGAAAGAAGAGACTAAATTCTAATATAAAAGTACCACTGGAATAGGAACATGGCCTTTCCATGTACCAAAATTAACTCAAAATTTTAAAAATAAGAAATAGATCATATAGTGGGAAACACAATTAGTAGAACATAAAATACTGGAGTTGAAGCTGAATAAATCAAATATATTAGTAAATACAAATTGGCTTACCTTTAACTCTCTCTTTAAGTAAAATATTTTCAGGTTAATTCAAAAAGCAAAATCCAATTATATTCCATATAAAAGAGATACTTTTAGAATATAGTGATTCAGGAAGATTCAAAATAAAAGATGACTAAGTGTAAGGCAGGCAAATACAAACAAATTAGGCTTTGAGACCTCAACATCTAAAAAGCATCTACAATTCTCACCAAAAGGATTAAAAAGGAAAAGAGCAATACTTTATAATGGTAAAAGGCCTGATAGACAATGAAAGCAGAGTAGGTCAGTATCTTCATGCACCAAATAACATAGCAACAACTTTAATAAAATAAAATTTTAATAAAATAGGAAATGCAAGCAGAAACAAAGTAATATAGGACAACTTTGATACATATTTATTCTTTTTATTAACATATAATGTATTATTTGTTTCAGGGGTACAGGTCTGTGAATCATCAGTTTTACACAAGATACACGATTATTCTAAGATAGTTCACATGGACACAAAAAATGTTAGAACACAACGGAATTTCTCAAGTATGCATAGAACATTCACAAAAAATGATGGTATATCAATTCACAAAGAGAACTTCAAGTTGCATGAAATTGAAATAATACATTAGTCACAGTGCAACAAAACTATAAATAAATAGAAATCAGAATGGTGGTGAAAATACTTCTACAGAGAAATTTTTTAAGCTCTCTATTAAATTACTCTTGGGTCTAGAGGACATAAAAGTCAAAATGCACATTATCTAACAAATATTGCCTAAATGAAAACATAAGTTAACAAAATCTACAATAAAATATAAAGGATTCAATGTATAGGATACAATCAAACTAATGATTGGAAGAAAATCCATAGCCTTTTATATTTATATAAGTAAAAATAAAACATGGAAATAACTGAATTAAACTTATGCCTTAAAAAGGATAGGAAAAAATCTCAAAGTAAACTGAAGGAAAAGAAAAGAAGGAGTAACCTAACATCGAAAAAAAGCAAACATTGAGTTAGAAAACAAAACAAATAGGGGTGCCTGGGTGGCTCAGTCCATTAAGCATTTGCCTTCAGCTCAGGGCCTGATCCCAGTGTTCTTGGATTGAGCCCTGCATTGGGTTCCATGCTCAGCAGAAAGCCTTCTTCTCCCTCTGCCTCTGCTGTTCCCCCTGCTTGTGCTCTCTCTCTCTCTCTGTCAAAGAAATCAATAAAATCTTAAAAAAAAAAAAAAGAAAACAAATAATGAGTAAACACATATTTGGATCATGAAAAAAAAAACAAACAGATCCTTGGATTTTTTTTTAAAGATCTTATTTATTTATTTGAGAAAGAGAGAGGGAGAGATAGTTAGAGAAAGCACAAGTGGGGAGGAGAGGGAGAAGCAGACTCCCCTGCTGGGCAGGGAGCCTGATGTGGGGCTCCCTCCCAGGATCCTAGGATCATGACCTGAGCCAAAAGCAGACGCTTAACTAGGGACCCCTATATTCTTGGATTCTTAATAAAATAAAAAGGAGCACAAACATACAAAGTAAATAAAAAAGTAAAATAGACATTTGAATAAAAGCAATCTCAGAAGAGATGATGTTGCACATTAAGATTAAAAGTATTGAAGACCAGCACACACCTATCAGAATGGCCGATATCCAGAACACTGACAACACCAAATGCTGATCAAGTTGTAGACCAATGGGAGCTTTCATTCATTGCTATTAAAGAATGAAAAATGGTTTAACCATTTTGGAAGACAGTTTGGTACTTTCTTGCAAAATTATACATTCTTTTACCATATGACCCAGCAATAGCACCTGTTGGTATTTACTCAAATAAGTTGAAAACATGTCCACAGAGAAATCTGCACATACATAGATGCTTTTAGCAGCTTTATTCATAATTCACAAAACTTGGAGGGAAACAAGATAGGTGAGTGGATAAATAAAACATGATACATATCCAGATAATTGAATATTACTCATTTCTAAGACTAAGTGAACTATCAAGGCATGAAAAGACATGAAGGAATTTTTAATGCATATTAGCTACATGAAAGAAACCAACCCAAAAAAGCTACATACTGTATGATTCCAGTGAAGTGATTTCCTGGAAATAGTAAAACTATGGAGACAGTAAAAAGGCGGTTGGTTTCCAAGGGTTAGGATAAAGGGAAGGATGAATAGATAAAGCCCAGATGATTTTTAGGGCAGTGAAACTATTTTGTATGGTAGTAGGACAGTGGATACATATCATGATAAATTTGTCAAAATTCACAGAATGTACAACATCAAGAATGAATCCCAATATAAACTATGGACTTTAGGTGATAATGGTATATCAATGTAGGTTTATTAACAACAGCAAATGTACACTCTGGTACAGAATTTAGATAGTGGAAAAGGTTGTACATGTGTGGGGAAAGAGTATATTTGGGAACTCTGTAATTTTCACTCAATTTTTCTCTAAAACTATAATTCCTAAAAAAAATAACTTATTTCGGGCTCCTGGGTGGCTCAGTGGGTTTAAAGCCTCTGCTTTCGGCTCAGGTCATGATCTCAGGGTCCTGGGATCGAGGCCCGCATCGGACTCTCTGCTCAGCGGGGAGCCTGCTTCCTCCTCTCTCTCTGCCTGCCTCTCAGCCTACCTGTGATATCTCTCCTTCTGTGAAATAAATAAATAAAAATATTAAAAAAAATAACTTATCTCACCAAAATCTTGATGAAATGGATATGAATTTAAATAATGCATTTCCATAATAAAAATAGAAGATTCTCAAATCACTGTCCCTCCAAAAAGACAGGCTTGGATGATTCACTGGGGAATTAATACTTAAACTTGATAACAATTCTATAAAAAAAATAAAAAGCTACATATAATTGATAAATATTGATGCAAAAATTCTACATAAAATATTAGCAAAGAATCCAATAGTACTTTTCAAAATACATGAAGACCAAATGGGTTTTATTATAGAAATGCAGGGATTTGTGAGTATTAAAACAAAAATCCCATGATTTTTCCCACAGACAATGTCTAGCAAAGGTTTAATAACAAATTCATTCTTGATAGATGGACTTAAACCTTCAAAATTCTATTTTTATATGATCGACTTCATTTTGAAAGCAACTTGGATAGTGATTACCTGTGAAGTGGGAGAGTTACAATGTTTGCTTCTTAGCAAACTAGTGGTTAGTTATTTTTGTATTACCTGAACTTTTTGTATACCAGAAATTATTTGGTAAAATATTAAACCCTGCTCTAATAAACATTAAGAGTCTTAAAAATTGTTCATTCAGTTTCAATCTATACAGAAATGTAATATTTACGTTTGCTCATTTTTTGTTAATTTAGCTAGAAAAATACTACAATGTATTAAAAATGTTAATTATATGATTTACCGTGTTAGAAAAGGAGGAAAATCATAGCCATAGACTTTGAACAAGCATTTTATCTAATTTTTTTTAAAGATTTTATTTATTTATTTGATACAGAGAGAGAGAAATTACAAGTAGGTAGAGAGGCAGAGAGAGAGAGAGGAGGAAGCAGGCTCCCCGCCAAGCAGGGAGCCCGATGCGGGCCTCGATCCCAGGACCCTGAGATCATGACCTGAGCCGAAGGCAGAGGCTTTAACCCACTGAGCCACCCAGGCGCCCCATTTTATCTAATTTAATATCCATTTCTGATAGTATTAATTAGTAAATCTACATATTAGGAAATAATCAGAGTCATAAGAAACTAAAAGAGACAAGGTTTT
This sequence comes from Ailurus styani, assembly GCA_002007465.1. NCBI lineage: Eukaryota > Metazoa > Chordata > Mammalia > Carnivora > Ailuridae > Ailurus > Ailurus styani. The sequence goes on along the minus strand of LNAC01000034.1, from coordinate 4,671,533 downwards.
TTTTTTTTATTTTATTTTTATTCTTTGCCCAAGGGGTACAGGTCTATGAATCATCAGGCTTACATCTTTCAGAGCATTCACCAAAGCACAAACCCTCCCCAATGTCCGTAACCCATCCACCCTATCCCTACCCTCCCACCCCCCAGTAACCCTGTTTGTTTTGTGAGATTAGAAGTCTCTTATGGCTTGTGTAAAAGAGACAAGGTTAAATGACCTCCTTTTGGAGATGATATGATAGCATAATTGGATGTTAAATTCTGTATTAATGATTTGCAAAATAAATTTTAAATAAAGTAAATTTAATTGAAAAGCAATTATATAGGGTTATCTTTTGTATAAAAGATAGTAAAATGAGAATATATGCCCATATTTGCTTATTTCTGCAAAATGAAAACAGGACACATTAGCCAGAAAAAAACCCAAATGAGTGAATATGGGGGAAAGTGGGAGTAGTGGCAAAAATAAAATGAAAAATGAGAATTCTTTGTGTAAATCCTTTTAAAAAATCATTTTGGTTTTCAAACTATAGATAAGTTTTACATAGTTTAAAAAATAAAGAAAAACCTTCAAATTCTATAACAGAAAACAAATTAACTTAATTGAACATTACATTAATATGATAATCACAGAGAAAATTATTTCAGATGACTCAAACACATTATAATGACAATAGATACTTAAGGAAATGTATTTTAAAACAAAAAGAATTACAAAAATCTTTTTTTATAAATATTTTATTTATTTATTTGAGAGAAAGAGAGAGAGAGTGCACATATACTGGTACATTTGCAGGGGTTGGGGTGGGATGGTGCAGAGGGAGAGAGAGAAACTGCTTTCCTACTGAGCAGGGAACCCAACTCCCAGAAGGGCTGGATCTTAGGACTCCAGGATCATGACCTGAGCCAAAAGCAGACACTTAACCGATTCAGTCACCCAGGTGCCCTAAGAACTACAGAAATCTTAATCAGGGTTATTATTATTAGAAATCATATTAATATTGTAATTTTGAATATGTTTTATATATAGACTAGAACTAACAATAAATATGGCAAGCATAAATATATTGATGTCATTAGAAAATAAGACTTTTATGTAAAAGAAAAATAAGAAATAGAAAACCTTAGAAGGCACATATAGTAATGTGAAAGCAGAATAATAAATATTAATATGCACTTATGACTTTTAAAATATATATTTGTTATTCTGCTGAAAGAGCCCAGAAATAATAACATACCAATGAGCACAAGAAGCACCCAGATACTGATCTCTTTTTTTTTAAGATTTTATTTATTTATTTGAGAGAGAGAGAGAGAGAGAAAGCAGGGGTAGGGGAAGAAGGAGAGGGAGAGAGAGAATCTCAAGCAGACTCTGTGGAGAACCCAACTCGGGGCTCAATCTCATGACCCCGAGATCATGACCTGAGCTGAAATCAAGACTCGGGTGCTCAAGAAACTGAGCCACCTGGGGGTCCCTCAGTTACTGATTTCTAAATACCATGCCCTAAAAAAAAGAACCAGGACTCCTTAGAGGAATGCTTGATTACAGACCTGAGGCAGGAAAAAAAAAAAAGCAAGGTAAGCCTGGAATGTTTTGCTGTGTGAGAAAGCAAGGAAGAAATTTGGCAATTAAAAGTAAAAGAGCAAGCATTTAATCAAAGTTTTTATTTATTTTTTATTTTTTTAAGGTTTTATTTATTTATGTGACAGAGAGAGACACAGTGAGAGAGGGAACACAGCAGGGGGAATGGGAGAGGGAGAACCAGGCTTCCCGTGAAGCAGGGAGCCTGACTGGGGCTCCAGCCCAGGATGCTGGGATCATGACCTGAGCTGAAGGCAGACGCTTTTCTGTTTTTTTTTTTTTAAGATTTTATTTATTTATATGACAGAGAGAGATCACAAGTAGGCAGAGAGGCAGTCGGGGGGGGGGGAGCAGGCTCCCTGCTGAGCAGAGAGCCCGATGTGGGCCTCGATCCCAGGACCCTGAGATCATGACCTGAGCCAAAGGCAGAGGCTTAACCCACTGAGCCACCCAGGTGCCCTGAAGGCAGACGCTTAAGGACTGAGCCACCCAGGGCCTCTAACCCAGGTTTTTAAGTAGAATTGCTGATCAACTGTTTAAGAGAGAAAGCTCTGATCAACTGTTTAAGAGAGAAANTTTTTTTTTTTTTTTTTTTTTTTGCAGAAGAACATCAGCTAATAAAATGGAGGAAATGAGAGAATTATAAATGAAATAAAATTTTTATCCAAGAAGCATTCATGAATACTAACATCATTAGGTGAGGGGTACTGGGGAGCAGAACATCCCCATGGTGTTTATAATAATTTGAAAGGGAAAAGGCATACTTTCACCATGAACAAATTTGGGAGTTTTTCACCTTAAATGATCAAAGTTGGCATTAAACATAGTGAGACAACTTGCTATTGGGATGTGACTTTTTGTGCCACTTGGTTTGTTCCAATATAAAGTATGCAGTATCATCTATGTAGTATTACTGAAAAGAAATGCTTAGTATGAATTTCATTAAGTAGATAGGTGTAATTTCCCATTTACTGCAAATATATGACACAGAAGAACTGATTAAGTGATGCCATAAGAAATGTTTAGCCAAATCCAGAATGTGGGACGTTCTTTAAAACAATTGGCCTAACCTCTTCAAAACTCCAATATCGAAGAAAGAAAGAAAGAAAGAAAGAAAGAAAGAAAGAAAGAAAGAAAGAAAGAAAGAAAGAAAGAAAGAAAGAAAGAAAGAAGGAAAGAAAGAAAGAAAAAGAAAAAGAAAAGGAAAACTGTAAAATTGTCTTGGACCAGAAGAGATTAAAGACACATCATTAAAAGCAATACATAAGTTTTGATTGTTTTCTGGTTTTGAAAAATAGCAATAAAGCATTTGGGGAAAATTGGGGAAATTCAAATTTGATCCAGGTGATAGATTATGTTAAGAAATGTGTCAATTTTATTAGAAGTGAGAGTGGTATTTTGGTTTTATATGTAAGTGTTCCCATTCTAAGGATCTAAAGGATTCAGGACAAGATTGTTCTAAAGGATACAGGAATGAGGCAACATGTTGTCTGTAACTTAATAGTTCAAAAAATATTTTGTTTCTGTGTGTGCGTGTGTCTAGAAAGGAGAGAGAGAGAAAGCGTATTTGGAAAAACATTAACAATTGTTGATACAAATTTGAAGATATATATTCTTTGTATTTTCCTTTTGATTTTTCTGTTTATAATTTTTTGTTATGCAAGGTCAAGAGAAATTTATAATTTTGTAAAGAAGCAATTAATTGCAGCTGTACAGATGGTGCAGTCTTTCATATTTCATTCTTTATTCACCAAATACCTATAAGAATAAGGCCCTTTTCTAAGCACTGTGGAAGCTAAAAGAAATGAAGCAAATTTCAGCATTCTAAGTGTAGTCAAAGATGTGACAGGTACATTAAAACAGACTTTATTGTAACTTAGAGGAATAGGCAATACATGACATAAAGGAATAAAAATGCACATGGATAAAATAGTATGAATTTTGAAGGAATAACACATTATTTACCTATAAGAAATAAATTCAAGAAAGCCTTTATTTAGGAAGTAAGATTTTTAAATTAACTTACCTAAACACAAGAAAAAAAAAAGTATACCTTTCAAGGTCACTAAAAATCCTGTTTCAATAAAAAAGACTTTGTTAATTGAATTTAGGAACTCCCAGAAGTGATTCTTATTTAGATGTTGTTTTGGCCAGCCAGTACATTTTGTAAGTTTTCATACTGTATACAATTTTATGGTCTTGTCAAATGAAAAGAGGTGACATAAGAGCATGAATTTGGAGTCAAAGGCCATTTAATTTTCAGTAATGGCAATTCATTTCATTTCTATAGTGGTTTCATTTTTTTCAAAGGGCTTTGCCCTGCTTGTCTCAAATTGTTTCACAATATTCCTGTGGGTTAAATGATGTGGACATTATGATTCTATATATGCAAAATCAAACAACTGAGATATTTTTAGGTTATGCCTTGCAGAAATGTTACCTTTTATGTAAAGGAGACATTAAAAATAGTGTCAATTATGTAGTAGATATGCAGTACAATTCTAAATAAACACTGAACCAATAGTGATGTGTGAATTACTTGGTGGGGAAAATGCCCCGTGGGGCCCTATCCCACAGAATCTCTCTACTTCTCCCCTGCCCTTAATGAGAGGTTCCATTTCTAAATAGCCCAAACAGGTGTTTTGAGTGAGTGAAATATATTTGTTTCTTAAAGGCAAAGGGCCATTTAGGATGTGTTTTATCTTATTGTACACAGGACGACAACTTCAGATTTAAGTCTAAGTAAGTTTCCTGACAATGTTCTCAGACCAAAGTACGGTAGTCTAAAACAGTGCTGACAGCTTTTAAATTTTACATTGTGTAAGACAGCATCTAAAGACTAAGGAGTAAGTTAAAATAGGTAAGCAAGTTTTGTTTATGCAGGAAATTTGTTCCGTGTCATCATCTTAGAAGACTTCCTATTTCATCAAATGTCATGTTTCCATATACATTTTAATGCAAAACGTTACATCTACTTTTGAGTGGAACTCTGAATTAATTTTACCTCTCTACTATGTAATGGCTCATTTCCTATTATAAAATTATGGATTCTGGATAGGTATAAATACAAAGGTATTGTTATAAAAGCTGTCATAAGTTATGTCACTAAATGAAAGGCACATTGAAGGATTATTGCTGTATTTTTTTATTGTCTTTCTCATCAACAAACTACTAAAATTTTATGGCACCTCGAATTCTGTTAGCCTCAAAAATTTGTTTTCAGGAGCCATAGTTTTATTATTTTCAACTCAGTTATTCTGGTAACTCAAGCCATGTAATAATCGCTCAACTCAGAGTTACAAATTTGCTTGTATCCACAGTGTATAAATCACTGATGAGCTTATGAAACTATTTTTTAATTAAAGAAGAAACGAAGAATACAAGAATATATATTATGCACTAATGTTGTACTGTCCTGTTCTAGGATCTATGAAAAACACAAAAGGAGATTTTATTACAGTTTGCCTACAGTTAAATTGCCAGTGCTCTTTAACCGAGAATGTATACGTACATCAAAGGCTGGGAAGTTCTAATGTGGCTTCTGATATTCTTTACTTGACATTACAAGCACGCATTGCAAATTAGAGCTTTTTTGTTTGTTTTAAGGGCCAATTTTCCAGCATCCTGTCAGGCAGCTTTTGTTTTGCTATAATCTAATTTTGTGAAATCAGTCATTTAGTAAAGATAAGCCAATATATTTTTTTAAAGATTTTATTTATTTATGTATTTGATGGGGGAGGCAGAAGTGGGAGAGCAGCAGGCAGAGGGAGAGGGAGAGCAGACTTCCTGCTGAGCAGGGAGCCCCTTGTAGGACTGGATCCCAGGACCCTGGGATCATGACCTGAGCTGAAGGCAGCCGCTTAACCCACTGAGCCACCCAGGTGTCCCAATGAGCCAATATTTATTGAATTTTTATTTATGTGCCAGCACTGTGTTAAGCATGTTCCATGTATTAGCTCATTTAATTCTCACAAGTCCTTAGGGTGTTGGACACAAAGTCACACTGCTAAATGGTAGAACAGAGACTGCTTTCAAAAAACTGTACTATCAGGGCGCCTGGGTGGCTCAGTGGGTTAAGCCTCTGCCTTCTGCTCTGGTCATGATCTTAGGGTCCTGGGATGGAGCCCCGCATCGGGCTCCCTGCTCAGCGGGGAGCCTGCTTCCCTCTCACTCTGCCTGCCTCTCTGCCTACTTGTGATCTTTGTCAAATAAATAAATAAAATCTTAAAAAACAAAAAAACTACTATCATCACTTGAGTTCTAGGAGGCAAAACAGCTTCATTTCTATCATCTTCAGTGTCTATCATAGAATTATTCCAATAATAGGGTGTAAAATTGTACTTACTGATTTATCAACAGCATATAGACCTCTAGTCATGCTACACTATTGCTTTGTCTTTAGAATGCTACTGAGCTATTCTGGGCTATGCAGAGGAAGATATAGCTGTTTCCTCTGGCTTTTTTTTTTTTTAAGATTTTTATTTATTTATTTGGCACACAGAGAGATCACAAGTAGGCAGAGAGAGAAGGGGAAGCAGGCTCTCTGCTGAGTGGAGAGCCCAATGCGGGGCTGGATCCCAGGACCTGAGATCATGACCTGAGCCGAAGGCAGAGGCTTTAACCCACTGAGCCACTGAGGTGCCCCATCCTCTGGCTTTTTATTCTTCTCTAGACATGGCTCCCTTTATCAACTCAACTTTAATGGTTGGAGAAGCTGACTTAACTGTGAACATTATGCATTACAATCTCTGACTGGCAATGGAGAAGCCATTGTTCACCTTTTTTTTCCCCCACTAGGTCTGTTTTTATCTGTTTTTGTTTGCCCTGGTATCTCCACACCATCTAAAATAGTGTCTGGCACAGAACAGGTCCTTGGTATTTATTGAATGAAGTCTTTTTTTCTCCTCTGCCCTTTCTTACCACTTTTCATTAACATAGTCAAATACCCAGCATACTTAAACTCCCCATTATAAGTATGTTCACAGATGACAGAGCTCCCCTACTATGAATCTCTATTCCTGTCCCCTCAACCACATCCATTGTTTTAAGTCCCATAATCACGGAGTATCCTTTGAGGTCCAGTTACAGAAACAGAAACCACTCATATCAACATTTTAGATGAATAAATATATGTAAATATAAATATAGCCATATATTTAAATACATTGGCACTATTTTTATTGTGAACAAACTGTTTTTTGTCAGATCAATTAAGAATAAGAAAAATAAAAGTTTTATCTTCACTTATCTCTTCTTCACTGATCCAAGTTTCTGACCTATATTATTCTAAGGAACTTCTTCAAACATTCTTGCCAGGCAGGTCTACTGGCAACAAATTCTCTTAATTTTTCTTTTTCTTTTTAAGGAAGTATTTATTTCTCCTTCACTTTTGGAGGATCATTTCATAGGGTAAAGCATTCTAGACTTGTATTGTTTTTCTGGCTCAATGTTAAATGTTTTGCTCTATTCATCTTCCTCACATGGTTTCTGATATCAGAAGTAATCCTTATCATTGTTTTTCTATAGCTAAGGTGTTCTTGTCCTCTGGCTTCTTTCAGGATTCTTTTCTATATCTTTCATTTTCTATAGCTTGAAAATAATATGCCATGCCGAGTATTTTTAGCATTTATCCTGCTGTGTTCTCTCAGTTTTCTAGTCTCCTGAATCTCTGGTTTCTTATCTGAGATTAATTTGGGGGAAATTCTTCATCATTATTGTTAAAATATTTTTTTCTGTTTCTGTCTTTTTCTGGTATTCCTATTATGAGTATGTTACATTTGTTTTTATATTTTCCCCACAGTTCTTGAGTATTTTGTTTTTCTAGTCTTTTTTCCTGTTTGCTTTAGTTTTGGAGGTTTCTATGTAGGTATTCTCTTGCTCAGAGATTCTTTCCTTATCCATGTCCAGTTTGCTAATAAGATGATCAAAAACATTCCTTATTTCTATACAGTATTTTTTATCTTTAGATTGCTGTTTGGATCTCTCAGAATTTCCTTGTCTCTGTTATATTGCCCATATGATGTTATATACTGTCTTCTTTATCCATTAGAACTCTTACCATTTTAATCATAGTTGTTTTAAATTCTGGATTTGATCATTCCAATGTCCCTGACATATCTGAGCCTTGTTCTGATATGTGCTCTGTCTCTCTAAATTTTTTTTTTTGGCCTTTTATACTGTGTTGATTTTTAAAATTATTTTTTATTTTTTAGTAATGTCGTAGTGAGGTGTAGGGAGGGCCAGCATCCTATAGTCCTATGATTAGGTCTCAGTCTTTTAGTGAGCCTATGCCTCTGGACTGTGAACTTCACAAACACTTCTCAGTACCCATCATTAGGTGGAACCAATAACAAAAGTGGGTTGGCATTGTATATTCCTCTCCTTCATGGAAAGCTGGAGGGGACTGGGATTAGGTATTTCTTTTTCTCCATGTGGAAGGCCATAGTCAGCTAGAGTTGGATATTTTCTTTTTCCAGGTCACTTGGGCTCTGATAAACTCCACCTGGTTAGGTTCTGGTTAAATGGTTTCTGCTGTGGGAAGGCCTTATTAAGAACAGAATGCTCTGGTGTATTTCAAAATGGTTGTTTTTCCTATCGCTGTGGGAGGCACAAAATGTTTTTCTCCAGTATTCACTGTGAGAACCTGGTCAAGCTTCAGGAGGTAAAACACAAAATGTGGGGACCTCTCTATGACCACCTAACCTTGAATATTTTCTCTCTCATATTCCCCACATTGAGCTTCCAGCAATTCTTCAGTTAGCTTTGATTTTTTTTCCTACCCCACATTGGTTTCAACGGAGGGTTCAGACATGAGGTTCTGCTCTGGTAAGTTGTGATTTTCTGTATTTGTTTATCAGTCTTTCCAATTTTGGAGACGGTGGTTTGTCCTATGACCCACTTCTTTCATGGGTCAAGTAAGAATTGTTGCTTTTACAGTTCGTTTAGCTTTTTACTTGTTGTGGAGGTGGAGTGGTGACTTCCAAGCTTCCTATCTGCCAGATTGGAAACTACAAGTTACTAGATTCTGCTTTTTAAAAACCATTTTTAGAATATCACATTAAAATGTTTATAATTAAAAAAATTAAATATTTTTTTAAAATCTTAAAATATTTTTAAAATATTTTTAAAACGTTTAAATACATTTTAAAACATTGCATTAAAATATCTTAATGATTTAAAAAATATTGCATTAAAATGTCTATCATAATTTAATTATTTTTGGCTCCACCCTTAAAGTTCATCCCTAAAGTGAGTCCCTTGCTCATGTCACTATTCCTGGCCCAGAAAAATGTGGGAAGACATTATCTTCCAACTGAGAAAAACATTGATGTTTTTCCTTTGCTTCTGCCAGGTGTTTGTAGACAACTTAATGCTACAATTCCTGAGAAACTGAGGTGTTATTTCATTGTCAGGGATTAGTAATAATAGCCCCAGCTGTAGTCCTAGAAGAACTTATTTACTTAGTTCTGCCTTGTTTCTGAAGTGCAATCCCCTGAGGTCCTCTTTTGTTCCAATACCTTTCCTCTCAGCCTCATGGGACAAAAGCTTCATTTAGTCACTTGGACTCCTGGATTTTTGCCTTCTTTCCAGATTTTAACTGGGGAGTTGACAATTAATTTGCCATATCTCCCCCCAGCTAGATTTCCTACTTTTCTTCAATGAAAGGTTTGGTTCGAATTCCCTAATCAGACATTAATGGTATTGGAAGTTCTGGACTGTTTTATAAAACCTAAATTATTTGCCTTTGGATACTCTGGCTATTTAAATTCCCCAAGGAATCATATAATTCCACTATTCTCTTATTGCATAGATAGGTAATAGATAAAACTATTTTATTCAGCAAGAAAAAAATTTGCCCCAAGAAAAGTGTTTAAAGGCAATTTAGTTGCATCTTTGAATTAAAAAAAAAACCTAGCCTGCATCGTTGTGGAATACTAGCTAATGAAATAGATATCACTTCTGTAATAACTTCATTTCTTACATAAGGCATTCTTGGAAATCATCTATCACTTTCTTTCCTTTTTAGTAGAAAGGGCATTCAGTGGTCTGTAAATCTTTTCTAGATTCAAGGAATACTTTGAGAATCTCAGGAAAGCTATAAAATTTCTCCACAGAAAATTTTTTTAAAGATTTTATTTATTTATTTCACAGAGGGAGAGAGATCACAAGGAGGCAGAGAGGCAGGCAGAGAGAGAGAGGGGGAAGCAGGCTTCCCACTGAGCAGGGAGCCTGATGCGGGCCTCGATCCCAGGACCCTGAGATTGTGACCTAAGCCGAAAGCAGAGGCTTTAACCCACTGAGCCACCCAGGCGCCCTCCACAGAAAATTTTACCTATGCTCAAGTTTTCATATTTAAACCAATGAGTTTCTGGGAGCTCAGGTATACAGGAATATATTATACGGGTAAAATTATTTGAATGTTATTTTGTGCTCAGTGATTAATATAGGGTTCTTTGATGTTAGTGATACCAAACAATTATTCATGTATTTTTTTTAAAGATTTTATTTATTTATTTGACACAGAGCTAGAGATCACAAGTAGACAGAGAGGCAGGCAGAGAGAGGGGTGGGGGAAGCAGGCTTTCTGCTGAGCAGAGAGCCCGATGCGGGCCTCGATCCCAAGACCCTAAGATCATGACCTGAGCTGAAGGCAGAGACATTAACCCACTGAGCCACCCAGGCGCCCTTATTCATGTATTTTTGTCCAACTCTACCATTGCCTGGAATGTTCCATTTCTTTTGCGGATTATGTAGAGAATAATAGAAAATAGGATGTAATAGAATCAGAACAATGGAAGAAAACTGCAAAAGAACTTTATATTAAGCAGTAAATAAGAATTAGAGAAAGAAAAGTGGTTGGGGGAGAGAAGAGATGGCCATACCTGGGAAGACTAGTTTGCTGGTGAAAGATTCTGAAACCAGACATACCGAAAATGTCTAAGTAAATACTGAGCAAAGACTATGCCTGTTCTGTTGATATAATTCCACTGTTGAGGAACAAAGAGGTATGCAACACATGTGTAAGAAAATTCCCCAAAGGAGAATTATAGTGAGCGTACCAATCAGTATCTGTCTAAAGGAATGGGAACTGGAAGCTGACTGAGGGAGGGAGGGAAGGAAGAAAGGAAGGAAGACAGGAAGATATGACAACCCTGAGGGAGTTTAAGAGACTGGCCCAATGACGGGGAAAAAAAAAAAAAGAATGGGAATCTTTTCTTTGGAGATAAAATTTTGGACTAAGGCGTCTATGTTAAAACTAATCCATACAGGCAAAAGTGGCTCCCAAGCTATATACAATAGGGAAGGTTCCAACTCCACAGTTACCTTAGGATCCTTTCTCAATTTCCAAGGCACATAAGTATGAATGTGACCTATACCATGTAAGAAATTAAACGACAGGTGTGTGGGTGGGGGACATTGATCTTTAAACATCAGCATTGGTGATTTCAATTCAGTTTTACACTGCTCCTTTAATACTATATGAATCATTATACAAATTCATAAAAAGCTGGGAAATTCTATTCCTGGGAGGTTCATATGCAGTTGGTGTAACAACTACCTTGAGCCCAAAGGATTAAAATAATTCAAAGTATATTAATCCCTCGTGAGCCGCACAAAGCTTTGTTTGATTTATTCCAGAACCACCAGAGCTTTCTTGATGCTTGCAGAATATGCAATGGTAGTTAAATTTAGTGCTTTACCATTTTTGTCAAGATCTCATAGGATGTTGAAATTAAAAGATTGTCATCAGTATTTATAAACAATGCTGTAATTCTAAAGTACGATTGTTTTTGCTCAAAGATTAGTCATTCCATTAGAAATAGTCCTCCCTCATCCATTCCATTGACCCCCGTCCCTCGTTTATCCCATGTGCTACATGACTTCAAAGGAAAAGGGAGAAATCACTCAAAGCAAATAAATTCTCTTAACAGGTATAATTAGAAATGTGCAAAATAACTTTCTAAACATCAGAGCTGCATGTCCTTAACTCAGATGTAAAGGTATATATTTTTAATGAAAACTGATAGTTTTGATACGCATCACTTGATTTGATAATAATTAAAAATGGGAAGTAGAAGGACTTCTTTTTTACATATGTCCATATATCAAAAAACAAAAATGCATTTGTTTCAGAACTCATTGAAATTCTGTAATTTTTGCTTTCTGAGCCCATGGCTATGCTCTTATTCATTTAACTTTCTAGAAAGATAAAAGATTACTTACACTGTCAATTTCTAATTCCTCTTGAATTGCTATATATTGTGCAAAAGCTATCCTAATACCTCTGCTCATAGCCTGAGGAAAGAGAATATTATTGGTATACCAAACCATTAGAGACCTTTTAAATGGGGTCTTCAGGAGAGAAGGCTTTGATGAAATGTTAAAAATGGTGTGATTTAGCCAAATATTGTTTTAATAGATTTATTATTATTATTATTATTATTATTATTATTATTATTATCATCCGGGTATGGTAAGACCAACAGATCAGGAGACAACTTCCATTTAAAAGATAACTTGTTATACTCTGAGATTTCAAGAGAGGGAAAACATATCACACCACAAGGGGCCACACTGGGAATCACCTGGAGTCAACAGCAAGGCAGAGGGAGAGTGGGGGAACCATTGGCAAGAGCCTTTACTGTGGTTTCCAAGGGAAGAAATGAGCAAGTCAGGGGAAGCAGGCTTAGACTGGACTAGTTTGAGTAATTTTGGCAACTTTGGGGCATAGGGACTATTTGTAGTTGCTTGGTACATCGCTCTGGGGTAATTAAGGTAAGTGGGTAGTGGTCCAGAGTATGAACCTAATAGGGCGGTAGCTGGGAGTATGGACATAACTAGATGCTCAGGAAGGGGAACTGAACAGCCTCTAACTAGGGTCTCAAAGCTGAGTCAAGATAGCATTTCAAAAACTGTGTTACAGTTGTCTGCTTGATACTGACACCAGTCTGAGTTTGATTATTTGAGTATTTGAGTGGCCTTAAAATTTGGGGAGTCCTTCAAAGAATAGATGTAAGTTGGTCTACACAGCATAGAAAACATATTATGAGAGTAAAAAGGAGGAACACAAACAGAAATATAAGGAGTCCTTATAGGATGACTCGTAATTTTCTCATTTATAAGGCATTTGCTAAGAAAACAGATCTGAAATTTCTGTTGTCTCTGATAATATCTTGATGGTATTGCACTATGTGTTAAAGGTAGAAGTCATGTGTATTTTTGGATGACATTTTGGTGTATTCTTCAGGTCAAGGTGGCTGGTCCAACGGTTATATTTAGTGGAGGGTATGAATCAATAGTTTAGTAAAATGTATGTAAAGATTGGCAGTTGTAACTAGGGAAAGGGATAGCTGTGGTGGTGGTCATGGTTGGAGATTCAGGACAGGAGGTCATGGTGGAAAGCTGAAGGGGATCATAGGAAAAGACACTGGGGAGCGTGTGGTCCTCTCCTCTGGAATTCAGGAGTTGACTGATAGGAGGTAGTTGCCTTCTGGGGAAAGCAATAATTTCTCTTAATTTTTATTTCTTATTTTTTCAAATTGTATTTAAATTCTAGTTAGTTAGCATGCAGTGTAATATTGGTTTCAGGAGTCGATTTTAGTGATTTGTCAGTTACATAAACACCCAGTACTCAGCAAAACAAATGCCCTCTTTAATACTCATCTTCCATTTAGCCCATTCCCTGCCCACCTCCCCTCCAGCAACCCTCAGTTTGTTCTCTGTAGTTAAGAGTCTCTTATGGTTTGCTTCCTCTATGTTCATCTGTTTCTTAAATTCCACATATGAGTGAAATTATATGCTATTTGTCTTTCTCTGACTTATTCTGCTTAGCATAGTACACACTAGCTCCATCTATGTCATAGCAAATGGCAAGATTTCATTCTTTTTGATGACTATTATCCCATTATACACACAGAAACCACATCTTTTTTATCCATTCATCAATCTATGGACATTTGGGCTCTCTCCATAGTTTGGCTATTGTTGATAATGCTGCTATAAACTTTATGGTGCATGTACCCCTTCAAATTTGTAGTTTTGTATCCTTGGGTAAATACCTAGTGGGGCAATTGCTGGGTCATAGGGTAGTTCAATTTTTAACTTTTTGAGGAACCTCCATAAAGTTTTCAGAGAGGCTGCACCAGTGTGCTTTCCTACCAATGGTGTTAGAGTGTTACCCTTTCTCTGCATTCTCGCCAACACCTGTTGTTTCCTGTGTTGTTAATTTTGGTCATTCTGATAGGTGTGAGGTAGTATTTCGTTGTTGTCTTGATTTATATTTCCCTGATGATGAGTGATGTTGAGCAACTTTTCATTTTTCTGTTGGCCATCTGGGTATCTTCTTTGGGAAATGTCTATTCACGTCTTTGTTGGGATTAATGTAGAGCATGAAATCAGCCATAATACCTGGCTAGCTAAAATGTAACATGGAGGACTCTGGAGGTGAGGGGAGGTTTCAGGGAAGGTCATAGACCTTTGGAATGCAGGGGCCTGAGTGACCGCTCTGTGGTTGGAATGCCACAGGGAGTTACCTTCCCAGAAGCTTTCTTAGCCTGAACAGCCAACCCCCCACCCCCGTGATTGTCCCTTAGACTATGTTTAGCAGAACACAAAGAACACATGGATTAGCATATCGTATCTTTCCCATAAACAGATTCTCCTAGTTTCAGTGAGACCCCTTGCACACACTCGAGAAACAGTGATAGGATTTGTAATTATCCTGAAGGACCAATAAAAGCTGGAGCAAAGACGAGCAAAGGGTCTTCTTTATCTCTCAGTGTTGACCCACTTACCTTCTCTCTTTCATAGCAGAGTTTGGAGTAATCTTTCATCCTCTGGTACAGGAATTGCTGAGCATTCGGGCAGGTCTTCTGCCCATTTCTTGACTATATTATTTGTTTTTTGGGTGTTGAGTTTGATAAGTTTTTAGAGTTTGGATACTAATCCTTTATCAGATATGTCATTTGCAAATATCTTCTCCATTCTATAGGCTACCTTTCAGTTTTGTTGATTGTTTCCTTTGCTGTGCAGAAGCTTTTTATTTTGATGACATCACAATAGTTCTTTTGGCTTTTGTTTCCCTTGCCTCTGGTGAAGTGTCTAGTAAAAAGTCCCTATGGTCAAGGTCAAAGAGGATGCTGCCTATGTTCTCTAGGATTTTGATGGTTTCCTGTCTCACATGGATGTCTTTAATCCATTTTGATTTTATTTTTGTGTATGGTGTAAGAAAGTGGTCAAGTTTTATTCTTCTGCATTTTGCTGTCCAGTTTTCTCAACACCATTTGTTGAGGAGATTATCTTTTTTTGATTGGATATTTTTTCTTGCTTTGTTGAAGATTAGTTGACCATATAGTTGTGGGTCCACTTCTGGTTTTTCTGTTCTGTTCCATTGAAAAATGTGTCTGTTTTTGTGCCAGTACCATACTATCTTGATGATTGCAGCTTTGTAATACAACTTTAAATCTGGAATTGTGATGCTTCCAGTTTTGTTTTTCTTTTTCAGGATTGCTTTGGCTATTCAGGGTCTTTCGTGGTTCCATACAAATATTAGGATTGTTTGTTCTATCCCTTATTTTCATAGAGATTACATTAAATATGTAGATTGCTCTGAGTATGTATAGACATTTTAACAATATTTATTATTTCCTTAACTTTTAGAATGGCACAAATTTCAGTACCCTCCACCAGGCTCCCCCTTAGACATGGGAGTATAGGATTATATGTGTTAGCAAAAGCAAAAACTATACCAGGAATGTTGGTTAAACAGACAGCAAACTCAGAAAATGTAATAGAATCCCTAATATCAAAGGAAGAAAAGCAATGAATGTTTCACATCTAATTTATCAGAACCTTAAGAAAGGCAGCCTGTGGATCTCAGTGAGGCAGAGGCTCTAGTGTTTGGGGTGAAGTCGTTGCAGGAGGCGATATGCTTTCCAGGGGTGAACTCCTGGACCAGGGTGATAATATCTGGGATCTGGGACGGGGGAGCCTCTTTAAGAGGATAGCCACTGAAGTTGATGTATGTCCTATGTTTGTGACTCTGTGGTATTATAATGAGGCAGAGACACTTTTGTAATTTGAAGGCAACATTATACCGAAAAGCTTGACTGATAAATATTTTTTTTAAGTCAAAGGGCATCTGGATGTACAGTGAGCAAAGGTGACATTGGCATTCATGTTGCTGGTATAATAGATCAAAGTACCAGAATTGAACTGGCATAATTAAAGCCCCCATTAAGAATTGTAACAACTATTTCTAATAGTTTAAGCTTTTGCACAGATGGGTGATGAGAGGGATTCTGTTGCTAATACATTTTAAATCATACAGTCTGATTTGGGTGTATGTTAATAGAGTGTTAGCATATTAAAAAAAATCCACACACTAATATTTGGGATCTCCCCAAAGAATAGATTAACATCTAGGTCATAAGCCCTATATATTCATAGTGCTTTCAATTTACGTTTTAGGGTGTCATTCAAGTTAGGTGAAAACAATAAAAAAGGGGAGTGCTTGAAGGAAACAACATGTAGCAGAAAAAAAAGTTTCCAAAATTAACAAAACTAACTAGTCCCCTTTGAGATATGAGAAAGTATTACATGCAAAATAAGAGAACACAGTGCTATATAAAAGTAACAGAAAATAAAACTTTTAGAATTAAATGTAACCAAAAACTTAAAAAATTTATTTGGACATTCTTGAAACGTTACCGATATGGGTAAGAGACGAGTAGTTGTCAGGGGTGAGGGATATATGAGGGAGAGAAAGGTGACCATTACGGGGTAGCATGTGCCATACCTTTCTGGTTCTGAGTCTTGATTGTGGCGGTGGTTACATGAGTCTACACATGCGATAAAATTGCATAGAGCTATACACACACAAATGGGTACATGTAAAATAGGAAGCTAATAGGTGCTTAAAATTCATAAATCAAGAAATAACATTATGAACATATTACTTTAAAATGCAGAACTAAATAATCAGAAGAAACTTGAGAATTGAAAGATGGATTGGCTTAGAAAATTGCTTTTCATTAGAATCTTATTTGATCATTTTGGCTATGAATTGTATCCCTTCACAACAAAATCAGACCAAATGTGAATAAAATGTAATTTTTAGCTCACCTAACCCTTTTCATAAAACATGTTCATTGGTACCATCTCAGTGTTGCTGTTTGGAATCATCTCAGTGTGTTAGAAGTTCTATATTTCCTTTAAGTAATACACTGGATTTTGACAGGAAGATTGCCCAGGTTAGCAGCCCAACCTACTGGATTATAAACCCCTCATGTGTAGCAACAATCTCTTACTTGCCACTTTATCTATCTATCTATCTAGCTATCTATCATCTATCATCTATATTATTTATTTATTCATTTAAGATTTTATTTATTTATTTGACAGAAAGAGACACAGCAAGAGAGGGAACACAAGCAAGGGGGAGTGGGAGAGAGAGAAGCAGGCTCCTTACCTAGCAGAGAGCCCGATGTGGGGCTCAATCCCAGGACTCTGGGATCATGACCTGAGTGGAATGCAGACGCTTAATGACTGAGCCGCCCAGGCACCCCTCTTACTTGCCAGTTTAGCACCAAAACTTTTTCTCAACACAGTGTTTATTTAGTTGAACTGGAAAACAAACAATAATGTAAATTCAGAAGACTAACAAAAACCACTTTCATTTCATAAGGGGTCAGGAGATTAGATGCATTCAGTTTGCCCTATATGAGTAAAATAAAACCTGTAAAAACATGAAAATGAAAAACAAGGTTGTGTATTGTATTAGTCTGCTCAGGCTGCCATAACAATATCCCACAGACTGGCTTACAAAAAAGATGTATTTTCTCATGGCTCTGGAGGCTAACGTCTAGACCAAGGTGCTCTCAGGGTTGGTTTCTGGTGAGGTGTCTCTTCCTGGCTTGTGGATAACAGCCTTTTTGCTGTGTCCTCACATGGCCTTTCCTCTGGGCCTAGAGGAAGAACAAGGGAGCTCTGGGGCCTTTTCCTCTTATAAGGACACTGGTCCTATTGAATTAGAGCTGCACCCCATGACCTTATCTAACCTTGATTATCTCCTTAATTAATCTCCTTGGTTATCTCCTTGATTATTACAGGCCCTATCTTCAAATAGTGACATTGAGGGTCAGAGAGGCCACATATAAACTTAGAGGTATACAATTTAGTCTATAACACGTATGTTGTTGCATTTTACTTTTTTATGATTGAGACACTAAACCCAACATTTTTACTGCAGCAAGTAAATCACAGAGACTAGGTATTGAAAAAGAGCTGATACACATTTCCATGAATGAGATTTACAATCCATTAACATTTTCTTTTAAAGAGAGAAAAACTTGTTTCTGGTCAGAATTTTTTGGTGTTAGTCTTTGCCATTTGAGGTAACAAACTTAAAAATTTTAAAAGTTGAAATATCACTTAGGAAGATAAGAAAACAAATGTGTGGTAAAAATTTTCCTATTAAGACTCTGCTTACAATCATGTATCTAGACTTGCTGCTCTCTGGCATCTAAAGCCATAGAATGTATGGTTTTGAATATCAAAGAGGTTTCCATCTTGTTGATGAGGGCAGTTGAAAGATCTTTGTTCATGAATTGTTAAATAATTTCAAACAGAAAGCAAATGTGTAATGGAATAGTAGACAATTGCTAATACATAGAGAAATTTAAAGGAGACTAAGATATCAATTTCAGGGAGCAGTTAAGTTGGAAGAGGCTTGATGGAGATGGTAATACTTGTCTCTAAGGACAGAGGGGATAGGGGAGGTGGGTAGACAACTGCTTTCTTCTGCTTGAAACCAGACTTTTGTAAGGAGGTAGCAGAAATGTAAGATATGTAGAGTGAGAGACCAGCCTTATGTTCTAGGTTGCTCAGATTTCCAGGATAATTGCTCAGAACAGAAAGTCTTTTGGTGACTAGTGCATCAAAGAGAGCATGTAGAAAACTACTCAGGGTTGATTCATTGACTTCCAGGCATGTGTGCAGCTTGTAAATATGAGCTTCAGACTATCCACAGAGTGCCCGCTCTGCCCTTCACTTCTCCTGGGCCAGACTCACTTTTTAAATAATGCCTTTCTGCTTGAATGTGCTGTAGCTTCTTTTCCTAGATACTGAAGATAGTGATACTGAAGATATCCTGTACCTAAGCTTGCAGCTGTTGGACCCTATCCAGAGCTTTCTCACTTCAAGATCCTGGATCTCGTTCCTTCTTATGCAGGTTTTTATCTTTGTCACCATCTGTGCAAACAGAAAATAAAAGTCAGATCAGAAAGAGACTTAAATGATGAAATATTGTCCCTTAAAGAGAACCTGAAAATATCTACATTGATTTCTTTGTTTTAGAAAGAAGTTAACTCAAGCTAAAAGATTTGAGTTACTGTTCAAAGTCCTACAACTTGATATTGGGACCAAGCAGAGATTAGACCCAATATTCCAAATTCCTACTGTGGTCTTTTTTTTTAAAGAAAACAAAACAAAAAGCTTGCACTAACTGTATAACCAGGTGAAATTGTCAAGATATCCATTGTATGATTTTGCAAGTGCTGTGTTGCTATAAATGAAACCACTCAGTATTTTGTTTCAGACCTGAGAAGCTGTTCAAATAAGAAAGAAAAATAGAGTTAGTGAATTTACCTAACTGTAGCTGATCCTGACAGAGAAAGAAAAGCCAATTCTTTGTCACAGCCAGTTTGGAAATGACAAGGGAAATGATCCTCGGCCTTCACGGTATATAGTGCCCCTACGAGAAGTATTGTGGCCAGTACTGCCTGGCCACATATTTTACAGTGGTACTATACAGTCTATAAAACTGGACATCAGCTCTACATCCCAATAATTTGTCTCATCCTCCTAAATTAATTACAGATGTGGATTAAAGCAGTTATTGCCAGGTCCCTGCAGAGAACAAATTTTGTGGAATGTTTTAGTGATAAAACATCCAGATTTAGATACATATAGATATAGACTGAATTCTGTTTATGAATAAATGAAAGACATTCCAGGATCATGTCTGATAGTGACAGATTCCAGGAACAGCTAAGAAGAAATTTTCTCTAACCAACTCTTAAGCATGCATAACCTTCCACTTAAACTCTAATAATCCAATCTAAAGCCTCTAGTCCTTTCAAGCATAAGTTTTGGGCATTAGGGACGTTAACCAAATTTATCTCCCTTTCCACAAATACAATTTAGGGTAAAATGAGAATACTATTATTGCAATTTGAAATAAAAAATAATTATGTGAAGTGGAATAATGAGTCACTGTTGGGTAAGCCAGTCTTTGCATCTAGCCTGTCATCTGCTCATTCACCTAAATCTAGACATTATTTAGACAGAATTGCTTTTAATCACAATCTACTTGAAAATATCTAAGTGTATACACAGGTATAAAGTTTCCAAACTCAGCATGTCGTTCAAGTGTGCACATTGGAAAAAATTGCTCTTGAATTTTTTGAAGTCTATTTTCCAACTGCTCCTTATGCATTGTAGGTCTTATCATCCTTCACCAGATGCTAATTTTCCAGATCAGTGGCCCTGAGGTCAATGCCAGAAATACAACTAGACCTAGTCTTCAATTTCTTTTTTATAATTTCTGATAGAGTTTCTCAAAAAATGTCAAATATTACATTAAATGTTTCACTTTGTGCCAGTTAATGTGTTCTTAAACTCCTTCCTATATTCAATGCCATAAAGTTAGGATGGTGAGGATGAACTCAAGGAAAAAAAATCTCTTCCTTGACCTTCTGCTTAAGTTAAATGTTAAAGTTAAAAGTTGAAGGCATGGTGCTAACTTTGTCAGATATTTAAAAAGTTGCTGATGAGTCAAATGAATAAAGTTTAATTAAAGAGTCTTCCCAAAAAACTTTAATGAAAAAGGTCTCATATATATATATATATTTTTTCAAAGTGTGTGTCTACCTCTACATATTGAACATTACCAAATATATACTTTATATGTAGCAAAGTTTTGCTGAATGTTTTAAGAAAATTAGTAGGAAAATATATAAAACTTAGGAATACTAGCAGATTCATATGAGTGCAGCAGATGTGTATAATTTTCTAAAGAAATATTATTCCCTAAGAAAGAAGAGCTTAAATTGGGTATGACCTTCTGAAAACATCATATCCAATTCTTCCCATTTTTTAAAGCCATAGGGATTCAGACTAAGGGAAAATATGTGCTGATTGACATGAGGATAAAGTAGGCTTGATAGATTCATTGTTCTCAATATAAATACTCCATGGCTTTGAAATTTCAAACTCTTCTAAACTTCACTCATTCATTTGGCATCTAATTTAGATAAATTTCAGAACTATAAGCTCATTTTTATAAATACTCTATAAAATGTTTAATCTGATTATTTATTCTCACTTAGTGAAAATGCACACCCATGCAGATATACCACAAACATACAAATTTTAAAGAGAAAGCTGCCTTTTGTTGCTTATGAAGAAAAAATTTATTATTTTTTATAAAAATGTAAATATATTTTACATTAAGTATATAAATTTATATAAATTTATAAATATATAATTTTTAATAAAAAAGTTCTTATATCCTATTTAATATAAGGTGGGCATTACTCAAGTTTTTTTAATTGCCCAGTGCATTCAGGTTTATAAAATCAAATTGGAGGTATATGCAATGAGTTCTAATCTTTCAAGAATCAAATATACATCATAGATACATGTGACATATGTTTTTCTTTTTCTTTTCTTTTTTTGTTATTTGACAAAGAAAGATCACAAGTAGGCAGAGAGGCGAGCAGAGGGAGAGGGGGAAGCAGACTCCCTGCTGAGCAGAGAGCCCCATGCGGGCCTCGATCCCAGAACCCTGAGATCATGAAATGAGCCGAAGGCAGAGGCTTAACCCACTGAATCACCCAGGCGCCCTGTGTAGCTTTTATAAGTGTTATACACTTACATATACACATAGCTTTATACACTTATAAAAGCCATACAGGGTACCTGGGTGACTCAGTGGGTTAAGCCTCTGCCTTTGGCTTAGGTCATGATCCTGGGGTCCTGGGATTGAGTTCTGCATTGGGCTCTTTGCTCCATGGGGAGCCTGCTTCTCCCTCTGCCTCTCTTTCTCTCTCTGTCTCTCATGAATAAATATATTTTTAAAAGCCATACAAAATATTAAAAGATATATTGAAGGTACTGGAGAGTAATCACAAATAGTTATTGTTTATCCTTCTGAAAGATGAGTACTTAGTTTGTTTCTGCCCATGGGTTGCCCAAAATTCTCATGGAAGTTAGTGCAGAAAATAGTTTGTTATTGAGGCAACAGAGGAGAGTTTTGAGGTCTTATAGGGCAACGAGAAATATGGGGGGGGATTCTATAAGGAAGGAGGCTGCAGAGGCAGTGAACACCTAAATCTGCACAAGAGTGTTCAAATCCTTGATTAAATTACAAGTGCTTGGAAGAGACCCTAACCCTAGTCTTTTGGAACAGCTGGAAGTTGAAAGAGCTAAGTACAGAATTCAGCTGCAACTGAAGAGAGAGTTTGAAATCTACATCTGGTTAAGTTAATCATGTACTACAACAAACCCTTCCAAGGAATATAACAGAATCCAGAACCTGCAGAGTGTAATATTTATGAAGCCCAAAATACATTCAAAAATAATTTAATGTGGAACACCTGGATGCCTCAATTGGTTAAGCATCTGCTTTTGGCTCAGGTCATGGTTCTGGAGTCCTGGGATTAAGCCGCATGTCAGGCTCCCTGCTCAGTGGTGAGTCTGCTTCTCCATCTTCCTCCATCAATCTGCCCTGCTCATGCTCTCTTGCTTGCTTTCTCTCTCTCTCAAATAAATCTTTTAAAAAATCATTAAATGTGAAGAATTAGAAAAATATCCATGTTCAAGACAAAAGGCAAGAAATAGAGCCAACTGTGAGAGGAACTAAGTGTAATTATCAGACAAGAACTTTCAAGTGGTTATTATAAATATATTCTAGAACTTTAAAAGAAATTTCAGTCAAGTTGAAGATATGGAGAATCTCAGTATATGATAAAATATTCCAAATGAAAATGTTAAAGCTGAGTTAATAACTAAAATGAAAAATTCATTATGGTCTTCAAAGCACATTGGAAATTACAGAAAAGAGATGATATAACATTTTTTTAAAAAATGAAAAATCATACACACATATTTGTATATATAGAACAATTTAAAGAACAAAGAGAAAGACTGAAGAAAATGAATGGAGCTTCAAACATCTGTAAAATAAAGTCTATCACAATGAATATTTGGAACTGCAGAATGACAAAAGAGAATGGGAAGGAAAAATATCTGAAGAAAGATTCAGGAGGAAGAATATTGATAGAAGACTCCCTATTTTGTTGAATACCATAAGTTTACAGATCCAAGAATCTCAATAAACCCTAAGCAAGATGAAAATAGAAGAATATGAAATAAAAACTATGCAAAGAAACAAAAAAGCTAAAACTTAACAGAAGACTTGGTTCTTTGATGTGATGAATAAAATTGATAAGCCCCTAATGAAGTTGTGTGTGCATATGTGTGCATGCATGTGTATGTATGTGGACACGGGAAGGGGGAGAAAAAAATTAATAGGAATGAAAGAGGTGATGAGAGATATTAAAAGAAATATTAAAAGCATAGTAAGGGAATATTATGAAAAAAATTATGTAAACTTGACAATTTAGAAATTTAGAACACTTTAGATATAGTAATTTTCTTTAACAAAAATCTGAAAATACGAATATTTCACAATTTTTTTTCAAGTGTCTCTCTAAATAGAAAACTCTGTTCCCAAAGTCTTCATTGGTAAACTCAATCAAATATTTCAGGTAGAAAAAATATTCTACAAAAACTCTTCAGGAAATTAAAGAAAAGAATACTTCCTAACCTTCATAAAGGCAGCATAATTATAGCACCCAAGCCTGCATTGGCAAAAGAAAACTCATCCTCATGGACATCAAAACTCCTATCAAATCAAGCAAATTAAGTCAGGAATATAAAAGGAGTTAATCAAAAGTAGTTGAGTTTTATCTCACAAATGCAATACTGGTTTAGGTTCTGAAAATCAGTCCATGTATTAAAACGTAATTGTGAAGGAGTAATTAAAAGAATCACGTGGAGAAATAAAACAACCACATGGAGAATTCATAGGTACATAAAAAGCATTTGACAGAATTCAACACCCACTCATGATTAAAAGAAAGAAAAAATACTTCACTAAAAATGGAATTTTCTTTTTTTTTTAAAGATTTTATTTATTTATTTGACACAGAGAGAGAGATCACAAGTAGGCTGAGAGGCAGGCAGAGAAGAGGAAGCAGGCTCCTTGCCCAGCAGGGAGCCTAATGTGGGGCTCGATCCCAGGACCCTGAGATCATGACCTGAGCCGAAGGCAGAGGCTTTAGCCCACTGAGCCACCCAGGTGCCCAGAAATTGAATTTTCTTAACCTGCTAAAAATCATGTACAAAAAAACTTGTAACTAACATATTTGGAGATGACTGAATGCTTTCTTTGGCAGCCCTTAGCTACAGGAATTTTTTTCTGATATATAATGCCAAGAGCTTCTGTGTCCACCTTTCCAGTTTGCCTCTGTTAGACGCTTTCTTAGCTATCTTGCCTCTGTACATTCACACATTTTCTGTGCATATTTCTTCATCTCCTTCAAGGATTTATTTCATTTAATCTCAGTTCTGCACATGACTCATTCTCTTTTATTTAATATATTTGCCTGAGAAAGTTGAAAGTTGTCTTGGGGTCTCTGCTTTTCCCCCTTTTGTCTTGTTGCTTTCTATCATTTCTAGAAGAAGAGAAAGAGGTTCAGAATTTACTAGAACTAGAGGTTGAACTGGGGATAGGAGTAATCCCACCTATCCTGTATGACTCAGAAATAAGCGTAGGGATTAGAGACAAAAAGGGATAATGGATACTGGGAGGGTAACTATCAAATGTTCACTAAAATGTTAACTTTCTACTTTTCAGATATTTTTTCAATTAATAGAGTTTAATTTTTAGAGTAGTTTTAGGTTCACAGAAAAGTTGAGCGGAAAGTAGATGTCTCATATACACTTCACAAACAGTTTCCTTCACTAATAACAGCCCACATAAGAGTGGTATAATTTTTACAGTTAATGTACCTAGATTGATATATTATTAGCACTCAATTTATATTAAGGTTTACTTGGCACTTGTATTCTGTGGATTTGGACAAATGAATAATGGCATATATCTACCATTAAAATTTCATACAGAATGGTTTTCCTGCCCTAAAAGTTTTCCGTTCTATTCATTCTTCCTCTCCCCTAACCTCTGGCAAACATTGATCTTTTTCCTGTCTGTATAGTTTTGCCTTTTCCAGAATGTCATGTAGTTGGAATCATAAAGTATGTAGCTTTTTCAGATTGGCTCCTCTCACTTTGTTATAAACAGTCAAGGTTTCTCTATGTCTTTTCAAAGCTTGATAGAGCAGTTCTTTTTAGTGCTGAATAATATCTCATTGTCTGGCTGTACCACGGTTTTTCAATTACCTACCAAAGAGTATCTTTATTGCCTCAAAGTTTAGCAACTATGAATAAAACTAAACATTGATGTGCAGGTTTTTGTATGGACCTAAGTTTTAAACACTATTCTTGTAATGTTTATGTCTGGTTTTGTATTAGGGTAATGCTGGGCTCATGGGATGTGATAGAATTCTCTCAGTGTCTACCTTTAGGAAGAGATTGTACAGAATTGTATAATTTCTTCCTTCAATCTTTTGAAGAATTTATCAGCAAATTTGGGCCTAGTTTTTTTGTTTTAGAATATTACTAATTAGTGATTCAATTATTTTTAGTATTGACTTATTCAAATAATCTATTTCTTCTTGTGTGAGATTTAGCAAATTGTGTCTTAAAAGGAATTGGTCTATTTTATTTAAATTATCAAATTTGTGGGCACAGAGTTCATAGTATTCCATTAATATATTTTTAATGTTCATGAAATCTGCAGTGGTAACCCCCTTTGATTTCTGATATTAGTAATTTGTGTCCTCTCTATTTTTTTCTTAAACTGGCTAGAAGCTTATCATTACAAAAAGCCACTTTTGGATTCATCGATTTTTCTCTACTGATTTTTTGTTTTCAATTTTATTGATTTCTATTTTAATTCTTATTTTCTTATTATTTTGGATTTAATTTGCTCTTCTTTTTCTGATTTCCAGGTGGAAGCTTAGAGGATTGATTTGAGGTCTATCTTCTTTTCTAATGCATATATACAATGCTATAAATTTTCCTCTAAGCCCTGTTTTTACTGCATCCCACAAATTTGGATAAGTCATGTTTTCATTGAGTTGGAAATATATTTTAACTTCTCTTGAGATTTCCTCTTTGATCCAAGTATTATTTAGAAATTGTGTTGTTTAATCTTCATGTATTGTTGGACTTTCCAGTCATCTTTCTGTTATTGATTTCTGGTTTAGTTCTATTGTTGAATGCAAGCAGACATTTTATGAGTTCCATTCTTTTAAATTTGTTGAGGTCTGTTTTATGGTCGGAATATGGCCACTTTGGTGAATGTTCTAAGTGAGCTTGAGAAGAACATGTTTAATGAAGTAGTCTATAGATGTCCATTATATCCAGTTGACTGATGTTGTTGTGTTCAAATATGTTCTTTCTGATTTTTTGCCTGCTCCATCTCTTCACTTCGGATAGAGAAATGCTGATGTCTCCAGTTATAATGGTGGGTTTATCTATTTCTTCTTGGAGGTCTCCATTTTTGCCTCACATAATTTGACACTCTTTTTTTTTTTTTTAAGATTTTATTTATTTCTTTCACAGTGGGAGAGAGATCACAAGAAGGCAGAGAGACAGGCAGAGAGAGGGGGAAGCAGGCTCCCTGCCGAGCAGAGAGCCCGATGCGGGCCTCGATCCCAGGACCCTGAGATCATGACCTGAGCCGAAAGCAGAGGCTTTAACCCACTGAGCCACCCAGGCGCCCTTGACACTCTTTTTTAAGGCACATATACAATAAGAATTATTACATCTTCTAGGAAAATTGAACCCTTTATCATTATATAATGCTCCTCTTTATTCCTAATACTTTCCTTGCTTTTATACATGCTCTGTTCAAAATCAACATCACTATTCCCACTTTGTTTTGATTAGTGTTAGCATGAAACCTCTTTCTCCATCTGTTTACCTTTAATCTACGTGTGTCTTTATATTTAAAGTATAGGCAACATATAGTTGGTCTTATTTTTTTATCCATTCTGACAATTTGTCTTTTAATTGGTTAATTCATACCATTGGCCTTGAAAGTCATTATTGATAGAGTTGGACAAAGATCTACCATATTTCTTAGTGTTTTCTATGATGTTGACCTTGATCTTTGTTCTTACTTCTGTCTTCCACTCTTTATTTTCCCCTTTTGAGCTTTTAATTGAATATTTTATGTGATTCTATTTTCTCTCCTGTTATCATATCAGTTGTATTTCTTTAAAAACTTTTTTTAATGGCTTCCCTAGAGTTTGCAATATGCATTTACAACTAATCCAAATCCACTTTCAAATAACACATACCACTTCAGAGGTAGTATGAGTATCAAAATAACAATGTAATAGTAACAAAATAATCCTAATTCCTCTATCTTGTCCCTTCTATCATTTCTATTATACATTTTGCTAATAGGGTTGTACACACACACATATACACCTATATGTGTATGTATATATACATATGTGTGTATATATATATTTGAATGCATTGTTGGTATTATTATTTTGAACAGTTATCTGTTAGATCAATCTAGAAAAATATGCTTTATTTTATCTTCATTTACCCCTTCTCTGATACTCTTTGTTCCTTTATGAAGATCTGAGCTTATGACCTATATAATTTTCTTCTCTCTAAAGAACTTCTAACATCTTTTGTAAGGCAATCTACTAGTAACAAATTCCCTCAAATTTTTGTTTGTATGGAAAAATAAATATTCACCTTTGGAGGATAATTTCACAGGATACAGAATTCTAGGTTGGTAAGACTTTTTCTCTCAAGAGTTTAAATATTTCACTTTATTCCCATCTTCTTTTCATGTTCTCTGAAGAGAAGTCCTATAATCCTTTTATTTATTCCTCTATAGTAAGATGGTTTTTCTCCCTCTGGCTTCTTTCAGAATTTTTTTCTTCATTTTTATTTTCTGTAATTTGAAAATGATATGTCTAGGTGAAGTTTGAAGATTTTTTGTTTTGTTTTTGGTTTTCTTTCTTTTTCTTTCTTTCTTTCTTTTTTTTTTTTTTTTATTTATCTTGTTTGGTGTCATCCAAGCTTCTTGGATCTGTGTTTTCATGTCTGACCATATTTGGGATAATTCTCAGTCATTATTCATTTAAATGGTGCCCCTGCTCTTTTCTCTTTCCTTTTTCATGTTTTTATTACACATATATTGCAAATTTTATAGTACTTCCACAGCTCTTGGAAATTTTGTCCTTTTTTAAAAAATATATTCTTTCTGCTGTTTGCTTTTCAGTTTTGGACATTACTATTTAGACATTCTCAAGACCAAATTATTTCCTTAGCTGTGTCTAGTCTACTAATAAACCCGTCCAAGGCATTCTTCATTTCTGGTATAGTGCTTTTGATCCCTAGCATTTTGGGGGGGTTTTCTTAGAATTTCCTCCTCTCTTCTTACACTCCCTATCTCTACTTTCATGTTATTTACTTCCTCTATTAGAGCAGTTAACATATTAATCATAGTTGCTTTAAATTCCTGCTCTGATAATTTCAACATCCCTATTATTTTTGGGTCTGTTTCTGATAGATGCTCTTTCTCTTTTGTTTTGATAATTGGATACAACATACTGTATAAAAGAAACTGTTGTAAATAGTCCCTTAGTAATGTGGTAAATTGTGAAGGGAGAGGAAGCCTTCTCTAGTACTATGATTGGGTCTCAGTATTTCAATCTGCCTCTGGCTCTGGTCTGTGCACTTCACACATGCTTTTCATCCCCACCCCTCCCTTAGGGGAGAGAGAGGATAGCTAAAGTGTGCTGGATTGGAGTATTTTCTTTTCTCCAAGTAGAAGATTAGAGCCAGTTGAAGTTGGGTATTTCTTTTCTTTCAGGTTCTTTAAGCTCTAGTAAACCCTCGAAATGTAGGCTCTGGTTAACTAGTTTACCCTGAGGTTAGGCCATATTAAGAACAGAATACTCTCATGTGTTTCAAAATGGCTCCTTTTTCTCCTCTTCCTTACAGAAGTCTAAGGGGATTTTTCTCTGATAATTATTGTAAGAACCTGGTCAAGCTCCTGGAAGTAAATCTCATCAAATTGTAGGGGGCCCCTCTATGACTGGGTCACCTGGAGTTTTGACCTTCAGAGTTGTCTCCACCAGGCCTCGAGCATTCCCTCAATCACAATTCAGGTTTTTCTCCCCAGCACTGATTCTTTTGAAGTTTCAACTTGCAGTTTTTTGCTCAGATAAATGGTAATTCTCCGTATTTGCCTGTGAGTCCTTCCAATTTGAGGGTGATACTTTGTCCTGTGACCTCACCTCTCTGAGGAATCTAAAAAGAGTTGTTGCTTTTTCAGTTTATTCAGTTTTTTACTTCTTAGGATGAAGTAACGGATTCCAAGCTTCTTACATGCTGGACAGGAAACTGGAAGTACTGTAAATAACTTTTTAGTAATAATTTCAGATATTGAGTGAACTCTTACCACCCACAGATCCAGGAGTTTGAAGTTTAAGAATCATCTTTTTCTTAGACTTTTGAAAATTGTTTTTATTTATCTGTTCTAGTCCTAAGAAGTACAAAGTATCTGTATTTTTAAACTTCCTCATGTCTTTCTTGGGTCACTGAATATACCTTAGACAATTTTTATCCATTTTTGTTAATATAAGTAGCCTTTTAAATTTCCCCTCAATATGATATTTTATTTTTATGGAATTTTAATTCTGTTTATTTGTTTCTAATCCTTCAGTTGCACTTCTTCTGACTTAAGAAAATATATCAACTTATTTTTCTTTTGGATATAACTTTATCTCCCCTTTTTTCTTTCCTTGTATAGTGGTGTTTTACTTGTTTTCCTTCCAATTATAAATCATCTGGTGCCTAAAATGTATTTGTTTTATGTGTAAATCTTCTTTTTAAGTGTGTTCTTCACTTATTTCTTATAGGTTATCTTCTTATATATTTCAGAATACATACATGGTGTCTGTATTATTTTTTCCTTTTTATTTATTTTTTTAATGGGTGCAAGCTATGCTGGGCCATTATTTGTCCCTTTATCCCACCTAAAAAACAAGTAGATTTTGTCCTGCATTGCCCATATCCCTATTTGGGCACTGTTATTAGAATAGTTTTTAAGTACTCAACTTTGGAGAAGATACTGTAAGTATCTTCTGATGGATTACCATCAGTCAGGAGGATTAAAGGAAAGAGGAGGGAGCTAAAACTAGAAGAAATTTTTTTTTAAGTTTTTATTTTTTTTATTTGAGAAAGACACAGTGAGAGAGGGAACACAAGTAGGGGCAATGGGAGAGGGAGAAGCAGGCTTTGCGCTGAGCAGGGAACCTGATGCAGGGCTAGATCCCAGGACCCTGAAACAATGACCTGAGACAAATGCAGATGTTTCAGGACTGAACCACCCAGGGGCCCTAAAACTAGAAGAAATTTTAACAAGGTAAAGCCACTTCAAAAAGTGTGTTTTAAAATAAATTTCTATTTAGCCTGCTTTCATGAAAATAATATTTCTGTGCTGAATATTTTATATGGAATATCTGACTGAAAAATTGGCAGAATAACCACTTCCCATCTAAGGAGAGAATCATTACTATTTAAACTGTTTTATTCTCATTGAACCAGTCACACAGTGAGAAATTGTGTCAGAGGTTGAGTTTTTGCTGGGTTTGCTCTATGCATGCTGATATATCTAATTTCTACTGGCTTTATGTAATTAAAGTAGCTTACAACAAAGTAATCTTCATCTTTTTATGGGAAACATTCATAGCTTCTCTCTTCTACAAATTTAGGTGAAGTTGTTCTCCAGTTCTGGAAAATGCTTCTCACATCGGAAAAGCATCATGATACTTTGGAAATCTATGCAGAGGAAAAGTCTTATGCTTCAAGACTTCACTGTGGTCACTGGTGAGTTTTTCCAAATGTATTAGAATGTTGGTAGGAGATGCTAAATGACATTTCCAAATAGTTGAGCTTACTTCATCTCATAGCTTGATCCCTCTAAATTTTGATAAGGGAACGTTGCTATTTTTTTTTGCATTTAATTCTCTCAAAAATGAAATTTTCTTAAGAATGGGGCTATAATTTCATCGTTGGTGACTTTATAAAATATCCTCCCTTTTTACCACAAAGAGCAGACTTTTCTTGCAAGTTATAGTATTTTGGTGATATTATATGATGTCGGTTTGACTTTCAACAATGCAAAATAATCAAGGTTCAGTTTCAGAGAATGTGGGATTTTTATAAAAAAAATAACATTCAATTTACCATCATAACCATTTTTAGGTATACATTTTATTAGTGTTAAGTATATTTATGCCATTCAACAGATATGTAGAACTTTTTCAACTTAAACTAAAACTGTATGTATGCTAAACACTAATTCTTCCTTTCCCATTTCCCTTAGCCATTGTCAGTTACCTATTTTCTGTTTTTATGACTTTGATTAATTTAGATAATTTAAATGAGTAGAATAATACAGTATTTGTCCTTCTCTGACTGGCTTTTTATGCTTAGTATAATGATCTTGAGGTTTGTCCATGTTGTAGCATGTGATAAGGATTTTGTCCCATTTTAATGCTGCATAATATTTTGTTATGTATGTAACACATTCATCTGTTGATGAATATTTGGGTTATTTTTACCTCTGGGCTATTGTGAATAATGCTGTGACAAACATGAGTTTGTCACTTCAAGATCCTGCTTTGAATTCTTTTGGATATACACACCAAAGTGGGATTTCTGCATCTTATGATAATTCTATTTTGACCTTTCAAGGAAACTTCACGCTGTTTTCCATAGTTACTAAACCACTTTACATTCCCAACAAGAGTGTACAAGTTTCTAATTTCTCCACATTCTTGTCAACACTCATTTCCTGTTGCTTTGATAATGATCATCCTAATGTGTTTAAGAAGGTATTTTGTTGTGATTTTGATTTGCATTTATCTTATGATTAGTGATGTTTAGAATCTTTTCATATTCTTGTTGGACATTTATATACCTTTATTGAAATGTCTATTAAGATCTTTGCCCTTTAATTGGATTATCTATTTTTGATTGTTAATTTGTAGGAGATCCTTATGTATTTCAGATGAAAGATGATTTAAGCACACAAAGGTTTATTGCAGGATATTAAATGGCTTAAAATTGTTGGTTAAGCTGAAGAAATGTATTTTAGGTTGAATTTTCAAAATGAATTCAGTGAAGAATAGTCACAAAAGGAGTGAATGTTTCTTATATGATGAAGAAAATTAGGCACCTATACCAAACTGTCTTGATGACTACAGCTTTATAATATAGCTTGAAGTCCAGAATCATGATTTCTCCTGCTTTGCTTTTCTTTGCCAGGATTGCTATGGTTATTTGGGGTCTTTTGTGGTTCCCCACAAATTTTAGGATTTTTTGTTCTGCTCTGTGAAAAATGCTGGTGGTATTTTGATAGGAATTGCATTAAATGTGTAGATATCTTTGGGTAGTACAGACATTTTAACAATGTTTATTCTTCCAATCCATGAGCACGGAATTTTTTCCCCCATTTCTTTGTGTCTCTTCAATTTCTTTCACATGTGTGCTATAGTTTTCAGAGTAGAGATCATTTACCTCTTTGGTTAGGTTTATTCCTAGGTATTTTATGGACCCACAACTATATAGTCAACTAATCTTCAGCAAAGCAGGAGAGAATATCCAATTAAAAAGACAGTCTCTTCAACAAATTGTGTTAGGAAAACTGGACAGTAGCATGCAAAAGAATAAAACTGGACCACTTATACACAAAAATAAATTCAAAGTGGATGAAAGACCTCAGTGTGAGACAGGAAATCATTAAAATCTTAGAAGAGAATATAGGCAGAGACCTCTTTGACTTCAGGCATAGCAACTTCCTACTAGACACTTCACCAGAGGCCAGGGAAACAAAAGCCAAAATGAACTACTGGGATTCATCAAGATAAAAACCTCTGGGGTGCCTTGGTGCTATAGTCAGTTTAATGTCTGACTCTTGATTTTGGCTCAGATCATGATCTCATGGTCATGAGATGGAGCTCTGATCTCATGGTCATGAGATTGAGCTCTGTGTTGGGTTCTGTGCTCAGGGCAGAGTCTACTTGAGACTCTCCCTCTATCAAATAAGTAAGTCTTTAAAAAAAAAAAAGCTTCTGTACAGCAAAGGAAGCAATTAACAAAGCTAAAAGGTAACCTACAGAATGGGATAAGATATTTGCAAATGACATATCTGATCAAGGGTTAATGTCCAAAATCTATAAAGAACTTTTCAAATTCACCACACACACACACACACACACACACACACACACACACACACACATCCAGTTAAGTGAAAAAGACATAAATAGAAATTTTTCTAAAAAATCACCCAGGTGGCCAACAGACACATGAAAAGATATTCAACATCACTCATCATCAGGGAAATACAAATCAAAACCACAATGAGTTACCACCTCACACCTGTCAGAATGAAAAAATTAACAACACAGGAAACAACTCTGCAAGGATATGGAGAAAGAGGAACCAACTTAAACTATTGGTGGGAATGTAAAGTTGTGTAGCCACTGTGGAAAACAGTATGGAGATTCCCTGAAAAGTTAAAAATAGAGCTATCCTGTGACCTATGATTACACTACTAAGTATTTACCTAAAGGATACAAAAATACAGATTTGAAGGAGTACATGCACCCTATGTTTATGGCAGCATTATCAACAAAAGCCAAACTAGGGAGAGATCTCAAGTGTCCATCAACTAATAAATGGATAAAGATGTGGTATATACATACAATGGAATATTACTCAGCTATCTAAAAGAATGAAATCTTGTCATTTGCAATGACATGAATGGAGCTAGTGCATATTATGCCAAATGAAACAAGTCAGAAACACCAATACTATATGATTTCATTCATGTGCAATTTAAGAAAAAAAACAGATTAATGTATGGGAAGGGGATAAAAAGAGGAGAGGGGGGAGGAAAAGCATATGAGAATATGAAATAAGTAATGATAGAAAACAAACTGAGGGTTGATAGAGGGAGGCTAGTGGGAGATGGGCTAAATGGGTGATGTGTTTTTAAGGAGGGCACTCGTTATGATGAACACTGTGTGTTAGATGCAAGTAAAATCACTAAATTTTACTTTTAAAATTGATATTACACTATATGTTCACTAGCTAGAATTTAAATAAAAATGTGGACAAAAAAGAAGAAAAAGAAATTAGAAACCCGCCATGACAAATGCTAGGTCTTGAGTCATGCTGTGCCATATTACCAAAAGGACACCACACCAAGATCAGAAAACTTACAATCAAAAAGCTAGTATCAGAATGTCCCCATGATTAGAAAGTTACTGTTACCACTGCAGCTTCCATAAATACCTACAAAAAGTCACTAGGAAAATGGATGCCTTCCACAATTCTTATTAATACCTCTGGGTCAGTTTACCACACATCAGTATCTCTGCTAATGCCACCATAGAAAACCAGACACCCATCTGATGATCTTTGCAAACAGAAACAAAAGTCACAGTAGAAACAGCTCCACATTACATAAACCATGCAAATGTTGTGGAGGTTTGTCTGATTGGCAGAACCAAAATTATGTCTAGAGCTGTAGCTGCAAGAGTTCCTGGAAAATGCAGAATTCTAGCCTCTGAATTTAGGAAAATATCCCCCAAATATGTTTAAATGGCTACTGGCTTCCATCCACTGTCCATCATATCTATCTCTGATTAAAATAATGGATTTTGCTTCTTTTTGTGTTCCTTTTGCTGTTTTGGTCAGAGTAAGAACAGGTTAGAAGAATTCATTTACCAAAATCATTGCAGTCTGATATTTCTAAAATTCAAATCTGATTGTGTCTTCCTTCTGCTTGGAACATATTATATGTTAATATAAAATATGAACTATTTATTATATGTATTCATTCTTTATTTGACTCTCAAAAAGATGTACCCATTTGATAGGACTGCAAAAAAAATCCCTTTGGTAATGAAAGAAGTTTGACTTTTGTGATTCTATTCTAAATGATTTTAGCATATAAATGTATGCTAACTGTAGATAATTTGCTTTCATTCATGAGATATGATAAAGAAGTTGATCCATGTTACAAGTGTTAATCTGAGCATATGATGGGAAGATACTGATAGAAGTAAGAATTATTTCGGGTATAAAATGAACGCGTTAAGGGTAACAAGAAGCTGACTTCCAGGAATATTGAACTGTCCATTAAAATAAGAGCTGCTCTATTCTTGAACCAAGAAATAGGATAGCCTGGCTATTAATTATCCATAAATCAAATGTAGAAAATCAGTTTAACCCTGTAGATAATATGTAGAAATTTGTTAGAAAAATGATCTTTCTCAAAAAGGAGATATAATGGGCTTGTGCATTTATCATAAATCAAAGTGTTACTTACACATTTCGTGAAAAAGTGACTCCATCTTAATCCTAAAATTCTCATTCTTTTGTCTCAGATAACTTTCAAATTTAAAGATAAAAACATTGATGGATTAATCTTAGGAACCAAGTTTTCACTTTCAGTAAAATGGAGACTTAAAAAGTTATAATCCTTGATTAGAACTATTATGGAGAAATTTTTCTAAATGAGCTCATGACAAGACTACTGAGGTCATTGTTATATTCTGATTATAAATCTGATTTGGTATGCTAGTATAGATAAAAATCTAGGAGAAAAGTAGTTTTGAAAAGGAATTTTAATGTGTTCCAATATGTCCTTAGGAACCATAGAAATCTATTGTGTGAAAAGTA
Source organism: Ailurus styani (assembly GCA_002007465.1). Taxonomy (NCBI): domain Eukaryota; kingdom Metazoa; phylum Chordata; class Mammalia; order Carnivora; family Ailuridae; genus Ailurus; species Ailurus styani. The sequence continues at coordinate 4,635,971 of LNAC01000034.1, read as the reverse complement.
CATCAAATTTTTTTCTCCTTGGGCATAATAGGATTTTAATATATTCTTAATCATTAGTGAAGGTTCTTCATCTGCTGTTTCAGCATATATTTACTGAATGCCTACTATGGGCTAAGCATATATCTACGTGCATTCATGGGTGGAGAAAAAAATAGACAAAATTTTTTCCACTGATGCTTATATTTTAGTGGATGGAGACAATAAACAAGCATAATAAAATATATCAGATATTGATAAATGCTATGGAGAGAAATAAACCAATGGGAATAAGGAAATGGAAAAGTCTCATAAAGAAATTGAAAATGGGGCAAAGACATAAAATTGGCGAGCTATATTGTTGTTTATAGAAAGAGTGTTCAAGGCAAGAACAAAAACATGTACAAAACCATTAGGTCAAAGCTTGTGCAGAGTACTAAGGAATAGTAAACGAGGCCTGCAGGCTGGGTGGAAATATATCATCAGAGAAAGAAAGGCAAAATCAACTGAAGCTTTGTAGGCCATTGTCAGGATCCGGTTATCTGGTTATTTTTTTAAGCCACTGGATGGTTTAAAGAAAAAAAGAATAACATGATCCAGGGAATTATAAGGGAGAGGGTGGAAGAGGTACAATTTCAGAGGCCACTATGATAATCTTAGTGAGAAATGGTATTGCTTGGGTTATGGTGTCAGTACATGGAGGTGATAAGAAATAGAAGAATAACAAGGGTCATGCTTTTAAATATGCAGGGCGGCGTGAGAGTTAACACACATGGTTTTCACTAGAGGCATGGCTATTTCATCTATAGTAAAAGGAGAGAATATAGAGTATATATGGGTGGGTGATATGGGGACTTATAGAGGTTCTATTCTTATAAATTTTTCTTATTAAAATGATAGCAGAGTCACCAACTATAACAGAAGAAAGTGAACACATCAAGGAAATGCAGTGTGACTGCCATGTAACTCTACATTTTGTTATTTGAACATTAATAGTAATGCATTTAAAATGAAAACAGCAAAATTGTGTGTTATTCTATGACCATATTTAGTTATATGTGTGTAGGATCAGGAGGCAGAGAGTTTAAATCCTGAATTTAAGCAGGGTGGGGTTTTTGCCAAAGTGAGTACATAATATAAAAAGAACTGAGATTTGAAAATATATGTAAGGGAATAATTTTATTAATGAATATGATATCAAAACTGGGGTATCGGAGATAATAAGTATGGTGAGATATAGTAACATGGTAGCCAAATCAGTAGATAGTAGGTTGTAGTGGGTATGAGGGGATTGATGAAGTTGCATTACTAAAGGGACTGAGCTGAAGATAGAAAGTAACCGTTAGAGAGTGGTAGATGTGAAATTGGGATTATGAAAGTGTTGTGTTTGTTTGTAATGACAAGATCCAGGGCACGAGCATGGAAGTGAAAGGCTCATTTAGGGTGGAGAAAAAGACCTTATAAGAGGAGAAGCTGAGAGGAGCTGAGGGAAAGGTTAATAGAAGGATCATATTCATAGGTAATAAAATTACTAGGAAATAAAATGTTAGAAAAAAATGACAGTAAAGGGTAATTTACATCTTCAAGGAAAAAGAAGGAGTCATCTATATGCCCAATGACTGCAATTATTCAATTGCCCGTGATCCAATGATGAATTATTTTATGGAAGGAAGAAGGAAAATGGTCTGTAAGAATAAGGTAAAGAAAAAAGGACACCAAAAATGGTATGGAGAATGTGAGGGAGAAAACCCTTCCATTGAGCTCCCTGGTAGGCAAGCAGGCGCTCTTTTTTTTTTTTTTTTTTTTTAACTGTCATGAAATTGGACATACCTAAATCATGAAGATGGACCACCTCTACACTAAGCACTTTGTCTAAGATACTCCGTATAATTTTCCTCAGCTTGCATGGTTAAAGAAATGGGCTGAGCAGGATTATATACTGGTGGAGTTTTACCACTCTGGAGAGTTCTAATTCACTTTTCAAATCAACTCAATAAATAAGTCCCATACCACCTAGTTATTATCTGAAATAAAACATGTGGAGAAGCATATAAAAGGTTTCTGCTTAGGAATGGCCTTCCTCACATGTTGTGCCAAGACAATAGTATAACTTAATTAGGGAGCTTTGCAACCATCAGCACGTTTGTGTGTTGGAAACTAGCTATTTTAAATCACAAATTTTCTCATTTAGCCATGGAATGGTCCTAGAGATAAGAAAGCTTGCAGTGCTACCGTATTTCTCCCAAGCTGTCATTGGAGATGGGATTGTTGCCCTCTTGCGGGAATTTTAGACTGCAGCTCTGCTAATTACCAGGAAAGGAAATATTATATATGAACTATCAATTCTCACAAAAGGTATAGATAAGGCAAAAGAGATCTGAGATCATAAGAAGGTCTGTTTTTAAGCGTTTTATAATTTTCATACTCTTAGAATCTCACAATTGTAATAGGTCATCTGCATCATAGTCAGAATAAGTTACCCTAACCATCTTTTTCTTTTCATTGTTTGTTTTTAAAGTAGCAGGAAAAGAAAAGCACTCTTTTTTTGAGGGTTAATATGTAGCAAAATTTGTAAGAATCCATCTCATTAAAAAGCAGGTTGATAAAACTCCTCAACTACATTGCCTATGTATTTTTTTCAATTTGTGTTTCCACAAGGGAAGAGTCAGTATTTTCGTCACCTTGTTGACTGTATAGTTTAAAAAAAAAAAAAAGATTTGTATTTTGTAATCAAGAAGGAAATTCCCTTTAAAACCCCATGTACTCATTCTGATAAGTAACTATATTTTCAAGTATATTTCTTTAAGCATGTGCTAAAAATACATACTATTTTTATATAATAATATAAACATAATAACCTTGAAGTGAACATTGCAAATATAAGCAACTTCTCATCAAAAATAACAATTTAATGTCATGTAGCTCCACTTTACCCCTTTATTTACTTAGAGGTAAAAATAAGAGGAGTAAAATGCATAGGTTCTCTAGCAGTTCAAACTCTAGGATATTCAATTACTTGGTGGCAGCTGATCATTAGATTAGATACATCCCAGCACATCACAGAGGGTGAAAAGGTTTCTCCAGAGACAAAGGTGCTTTAGAGCAATTTCACTTCTAATTATGTTTCCTGTAAGATTTTGTTTGTGTCTGATTTAAAATAGGATGTAATCTGCTAGAGAGAAAAAGAAATCAAAAGATTAACATCACCTTATTATCTAGTATGAGATGGACTTGGGCTCAGGCTGATGTGATGAAAACTATCGAATACTTTTTGTTCTTGATTATTTAAAAGGGAGGTTGCTGCTGGATAGATAATATGAGATGTATGAATTTAGTATACCAGCATAACATCAGCTAATGTCTATAATAAAAATGTTTAGCTTTGCCGTTATATATCTAGAGGACATTCTGGTGTTTATTCATTCTTGGATCATGCATGACCTTCATAAATTCTTTATGATAAGTAAAATATAAGGGCCTACAATAAATGTTGGCCAAGTTCAACTGGATCATGAATCAGAAAGATGCTTCTATTATTTACTTTATCCTCAGCCTTAGAAAACAATAAACCTGTGAAAGAATTTTTCACACATAATGAAACTAATTCAGGTAATGTCTTTATTGAGTTAGTTCTAGACATCATAAATTTCAGAAAATATTTTGTGCCTGTTAATTGTGGATTTATGTGGAAAAGTGATGGGAAATACCAACCAGTATACTCTTTTATGTACTCTACTGTTTCCTATACTATGCTATATTTGTCTTTTTACTTGAAAAAAGGTTTATTATTCTAAAGAACTGTTTAAGACTAGAACAGTAGACAAATACAATTTGTGGCACTCAATAATATGCAATTTAATTCTTGTTTCCCATTATCCCTTTAATGTGTAGTCAGTGGAAAAGTTTTTCTCCAGTCCTTGAAAACAATATCAATATTTGGCCTCAAAATGTTGAAACTGATTTTTAAATAGTAAAACATTCTCTAGTCATATTAAGTTGTTATCAGCATCTCAGTTAAGAAATTAGAATTGCCAATCCTTTACCCTAATCAAAATGCTTGAGATACTTTTTTTTACTGCTTTAGAAATAACTCCAAAATGTCCATTGCGAGCAAAACAAGTATTTATTTCTTGGTCCTGGATCCACGGAGTAGCTATAGTTCTGGTGAACTCTCCTGGGTTTGTTTGGTTTAAGCTGGATGCCGGTCTTCAGTTCAGCCTCACCTGTCTTCATCATTCTTAAAACTAGCTACTACCCAGAATATTTTCTTCTCATGATAAATAGCAGGAGCATAAGAGATCAAAACAACCCCTGCAAGCACATTATTTAAAGCCTCTACTCTTATAATTGTCACTCACATTCTACTGGCCACAGACACTCACATGGCCTTGCCCAACATCAATAAGGTGGGGAATTACACTCTTCCCATAATGGGGTGGGATATAAGGAAGAGGCAGAGAGGAAACAAATTTTGGAAAATAATACTGTCTACCACAATGCCAAACCTGATTTAATAGCAATTTTTCTCCCATTCTCAGACACAGGCCCACAATAAGCTATCAATTTGCAGTGGGGGTAGATAGGTATGATCATTCTGTTCTTATCACCTTCCCTACCCCACTTCCACCCATCTTTAGTAGGCAAGCTGATACTCATTCATAGCTAGAGAGTAGAAGTGTCATGGGAAGGGGACCACTTAAGGGAAGAGGTCAGTCAAATTTCTTACATGAATTTTTTATTGACGTAATATGACTTCTTGCTGTGTGCCTGGCTGGTGCTTAAATGGAGGTAATATTGTAGGATCTGTTCTTGGTACTGAACACATTCTCCTGATGGAACACTCCAGCTGAAACTTTCTGGAGACAGGCCGTACTTTTCCTTCAGTTGATGGCTTCCCTCTTCAGCTCCTGGATTTTTCTGGTAACACATTCCCCATATTCTCTAGAGTTTTGACACACTTTCCATTTATTCCTCTTGGATAGGACTTAAAAGAGCTCTAGACTCACTCTCCCTTCCATGTGGTTTACATCTGTGCTGAGGAAATACTCATATATATTTGACCTACCACTGAAAGGTAGTCCAGTTACTCCCTAGAAGTAGTCACAGCTCCCTGTTACTCCCCTGCCCAAGTAACTCTCCAACTAATCTCTGTTACTTGCTTACTATTCTTCCTTAACTGAAGGGGATATATTTCAAGTTTTCTGTAAGTAGATTTAAAAATTCATCTTTCTGTATTTGATATGAAAGTAGTCTCCCTCTCCCATCCTTTTCCAAGAGATGAGGGAGTATGATGAGCATAGAGGACAGTGGGTTTCTTTCGAAAAGCTTATTGACAAATAATTTCTTTTTATTTGCTAGTATATTTTATATCCCAGATTTTGAGTCTGAGCTCCCTGAATGAGGGGCCTACAAATGATGAAATAAATTCTCAACCTGTTTCAAATTATTTGATCTGACAGTTCACTTAGATACATAATACATATTACATTTGGCACCTTGGTAAATCTTCAATTTTAACATCCCATTATATGTGAATGTCCGTGAAGTCAGTATAGTAGTCAAGAATAGTCTCATGCTTCATTTTAATAATTCTAGTTTCTAATTTAATTTGTAATTCTTAAAAGAATTTAGGAGTAAACATATAAAACTTGTTCAGAATTTGTCTTTCATTCATCAAAACTTTGCTGCTATCAATCTAAAATCCACTATTTTTATAACAACTATTTGTATTAATTTTGAAAATAAAATCTTTCTTAGGAACATTTTGATCAGTTTTGATTTCATGACTTGATTTTCTTTTAAAAAATCACACAAAAGTTAAATGATATGATGTCCACTTTTAGTGATAAAATAGAGTAAACCAACTTGACGATCTCCTAAAGTTTATTTCCTCTCACAATGATGTGTCCTTCCTATATCATGCCAATGAATGTTTCATTACTTCCAGGAAGTCTTCCCTAATCTTCTAGGCTGGTTAGAACTCTTGTTGTATGCTCCCATAGTTCTTTGTACTACTTTTTCAACCATATTCATATTTTATTGTAACTATTTAATTTTGACTGCTCCACTGTCCTGAAAACTCTAAAAGGAGACAGCCTGTCTGATTTTTTTTAAAGCCCCCCACTACCCCATATAGTACAATGGATAGCAGAGGGTAGTGAGTCAAATACATTTTAGGTGAGTGAATGAGTTTGTTTATAATTTCTGAGAGCAGGTAGTAGTACATACATTGAACAGTATCATTTAAAATTATAATTTTATTTCATTTAAAATGAATCCTTATAATCTGAGTATAATCTAGCATGGTTATAGACCAAAGTAGTCTATGTTTTGATTCCACCAACACTTTGGCAAACTGTAATAGTGACAGTGTTGACAATTTGTACTTTCCTCTTCCTCTAAGGAAGAGGAGCACCTGGTATGCTTTGTTTCTTAATGCTAAATCCAACCAGGAACCATCTTCTTGACCTTCAACATCCTACTGTCACTCAATTGTTAGAAGTTCATTATAAACCATAACATCCTATGTTCTAGGAAATGCAATACAGTCACAAAAACATGGCTTCTATCTAATTTATGACTTGGAATATATTGAGGGAGACATTTTGTAAGAATGGATTGCAATTTTAATAATGTCAACTAATGTGATTAAAGCTAAAATTTCCCCCTAATGACCAGTTAATTTTCTCACTTCTGTTATTCTTGTCTTGTGGAATAAAATGAGCCAATGCACTTTTAGTAGCTGTGCATCATGGTTAACAAAATATCTGCATCTGTTTATTTCTCCACCCAACACTGTTAAATCCTAGACATTCTGGTTTGCATCCAAATAATGGAATAACATGAATGTCTTAGCAAAAATGAACTATGACTTTAAGTTCACCGCCCTATGTTATAGCTCATCTTTAAGATGCTTAAAGATCCTGTGAAAACTTATAAACTCTTTCAGAAGTTTAAGCAATACCCTTTCTACTATAACTCTTTGGTTTAATATTATTTTGTTCTCTAAACCACTCTTAAATGTACTAATTTTTCAGGAGGTAAATGGTTAAAGGACATCATTTTTGTAAATTCAGAGATTATGAAATAGTTAAAATGTAGATGCAGGTAAAGGATTTTTAATATTTTTTGAATAAGAATATTGAAAGATGCTCAGTGAGGGAAACCCCTTTAAACCATGGCTCCTTCCTGGCATAATTTAAATCACAATACTCTGCATTTTTGCTACTTCAGTATTAGTCCTCTTTACTTTCTTATTTGCATGCCTACAAGCTAAAGTGCTATGTTTTCAATCTAATGATTTTAATATTTTCCTGTCACCGTAAAACTTTGACCTACATTAAGCATGAAGGTTTTTACGAAGGCTAACCCAACTATTCCATATATCTACATGTACCTAAAAAAAAAAAAACAACCAACAATAAATTTAAAAACTACATTTTTGTTTATAGTGTTTACATTAACTATATAAGACACTAAGTAATGGGACCCAGAAATGAATTTATAATTGCTCAGTAAGAATAAATTCATAATGGCGTACTGAGTGGCTCAGTCAGTTATGCATCTGCCTTCAGCTCAGGTCATGATCTCAGGGTCCTGGAAGCTCTGTGTTGGGGGGTCCCTGCTCAGCCAGGAGCCTTCTTCTCCCCACTAGTGCTCTCTGTTGCTATTTCTGTCTCTCTCTCTCTTTCTCTCAAATAAATAAATCTTAAAAAAAGAAGAAGAAGTTCATAGCTTGTATATGGAAGAGTTTGAGATGAGATGAAATCAAATAAGGTAGAATTGTGACATCTTGCCTGAAGGTATGTCCCAAGTCAAAAAGAACTGATTTTACTGTTGCTAATGTTGGAGGTTCTTCCTTCTGGCTTCTTTTAGTTTTATCCTCACATTTACAGAGGCTTTCAGTCTTCATTGATTCTGAAATATTTTTCTAGTGGATCTCTTTTTTCTTATGGTATCCAGAGTCAGCTCTGTGCTTCCCTAGATGTATTATGCAAGATTTGAAGATGATCAAACAGAATGTCAGGAAATCAAGTGACCTTACAGAGGCATAGAGTTAGAAGAAATTTTAAAACTTGGATTTTAGTCTCGAACCATTCTCTCTATTTTTTAAATTTTAGAGAGGGGAGGGATGGGGGAGAAGGAGAGAGAATCTCAAGCAGACTCCACTCAGAGCACTGAACCCAACATGGGGCTCCATCCCAGAACCTGAGCCAGAAATCAAGATGGATGCTCAACTGACTGAGGCACAAAGTTGCCCCAAACCATTCTCTAATTTTGATGAAGACCTAATCTTCAACTTTACAATAAGTGATTCCGCTTCTAAGACTATATAATCTCCACATAGATTTTCTGTAAATTTCTTAATAGATGAAATAACCCAGTTAGAATAAAGCATATTAGGCCTACATAATAACCCTTGGTCAAGCACTTTTTTTGAGTATCTGTGATAAGCCCAACCTATTCCTAATAAATTTCCTTTTTTAAGATTTTATTTGAGAGAGAGAAAGAAAACACAAGTTGGGGGAGGCGCAGAGGGAAGGAGAAGCAGACTCTGCACTGAGCAGGGAGCCCGATCTGGCACTCAATCCCAGGACACCAAGATTACAACCTCAGCTGAAGGCAGATGCTTAATGGACTGAGCCACCCAGGCACTCCCAAAATCTCTATATATCCCTGTATCTTTATATCTCTATCTCCATATAATACCTATGCCTTTTTCTGCAAAACATTCTGTAGGTACATTATTTTTAAAATACCTTTTCTATTTTGCTCTCTTTTTACATAATCAAAACTTCATTTTCATACTTTGAGAAGTAGCTTGTGTGTTATGTAATTTCATTGCAGAACATCATTCACCATTATGTGATAATCTATGGAGGGATTTTATAAGCACAGCTCTCTGCTTGAATTTACTTGCTTACAGCATAATAAAAATACTGCCATTTTTCCTTTTAAATTTTGCAGGTCACATCCTCTGCACAATACTTCATACACACACACACACACACACACACACACACACACACAAAATAGCATAGTTTAGGCTGCTTTGAATTCATGATAGAATTGAAAGTGCTGTGCTCTAAGAAATGTATTTGTATATATTGTTAAGATTTGAGTTTGGAAATAATTTGCTAACACATCTCAGACCAGATCCTATTGCTGATTTTATAAATGGTTCTGATTAAGAGTGTTGGAATTTATAAAATAAATGTTTTCACAGTGATAGAGTTATCTGTAAGTTCTTATATATACAAAAAGATATATATCTTCCAGAGAGACAAATAATTGAGGCAAAGTGATTTTTTTCTGAATAAGAAATTACAAATTTCAGAAAATAACATTTTTGAGGCCTTAAAAATAATAGTTGATTTTGTAAGTGTTGCAGTGATAATGTACATTGACTTAAGTATAGTAATGGAATTAAAGGAAAGAATTTCATATCTGAATGTGGATGGATCAATGAGTAGAAGAGGTAGACTGAAAAATTTATTATTTTGCTTAAGATTGCACTTACTGTTACCGTCCTCCCACCATTGATGAAGAACTTACCTTTTTTTGCTTAGGAATCAAGTTACAACATTATTACATCCAGTGTGTTCTATAAAATTTCTTTGGGATTAAATATTTATAATTCAGTTTATATGTTTCTGGAAGTCAAGATTCCAGTGCAAAGACAGCTAAGTCCTATCAATTGACAGTATAATGCATAACACACACACCCCCACACACACATATACATGCTTGCACAAGCACACAAACCCAAAAAAGAGGAAAACGCATATAAGGTTTCATTTCATTTTTTAAAAATCACATGAAACAAAGAATACAGTAGGAAGTTGTAGATAACAAATTTATTTATTTATTTGTTTGTTTGTTTATATATTTATTATGGGATGGCATAAAGCAGGACCACCAAATATCAAGCATAAAGCATGATTCAGTAACCCAAGCAGACATTGCCAGGAGGTGAAAGGCTAAAACCAGATCTTATATGATGTGTGAAATTCTATAATTAGAATGTGATAGTTCAAATTAGAATGGCTATAGGATCTAGAGGAGTATAGATTGAACCTTGTTCTTGAATAGCCACTGACTAGTTGCGTCTTTGAGAAGTCACTTGTATGAATCTCAGTTTCCTCATCTGGAAAAATGAGACAGTGCAGATGATCTCTTAAATCCCTTTAATCCTAAATTGCAATAATTATACTGTCTACTGTCTTTGCTTATCTCTTACCTTTACAATGAAATTTTGCTCATTTTTCACTGTTGAAATTGTACTGAATCTGAAGGAGCCTTGTGCCTAAACATGTTAATTACAAGGGTATTTACCTTAAGGAATAACTTAAATAACCAATAAAAAGAAATTAGGCAAGTTTGTGTTGATCAACTCTAGAATACTGTCAATAAGCTGAAAAGTGTAAATATATTTTTAAAAACTTTGTGTATGAAAAGAAAAAGTTGAATCCCAGTTGTGGCTGTGTAAATATTATTAGTACATAAACTGAGATTAGAAGGAAAAGGAGCCAAATATTAAAATTTTTGAAGTACTAGGATTATGGTTATTTTTATACTTCTTTTGATTTGTATTAATATGATTCTAATATTATACAATAATGGTGGTGATAATGCTAATTAGTCTTATCCATACTTTTTTTTTAAGATTCATTTATTTATCTTAGAGAGCATTTCTTAGGGAGCATACCTTAGAGAGCAGGAGGTAGAGGGAGAGGGAGGGAAAATCACAAGCAGATTCCATGTTGAGCATGGAGCCAGCTGTGAGGCTCCTCCCTTGAGCCTGAGATCATGATCTGAACAGAAACCAAGAGTTGGACACCTAACCAACTGTGCCACCCACGTGCTCATCTTATCCAAATGTTAAGACTTAACTTAGATAACCCCTCCTGAATAAGAATAACTCTTACAACATGAAGAAATGGAAAAATGTTCCATGCTCATAGATTGGAAGAATATTTTTAAAATGTCTATGGTACCTAGAGCAATCAACACAGTCAATGCAATCCCTATCAAAATACCATCAACTTTTTTCACAGAGGTGGAACAAATAATCCTAAAATTTGTGTGGAACCAGAAAAGACCCTGAATAGCCAGAGGTATGTTGAAAAAGAAAACCAAAACTGGTGGCATCACATTTCTAGACTTCAAACTCTATTACAAAGCTGTAATCATCAAGACAGTATGGTACTAGCACGAAACCAGACACCTAGATCAATGGAACAGAAGAGAGAACCCAGAAATGGACCCTTAACAATATAGTCAACTAATCTTCGACAAAGCAGGAAAGAATATCCAATGAAAAAAAGAATCTCTTCAACAAATGCTATTGGGAAAATCGGACAGCCACATGCAGAAGAATGAAACTGAACCATTTACTTACCCCATCTACAAAAACAGACTCCAAATGGATGAAAGACTTCAATGTGAGACAGGATTCCATCAAAGTCCTAGGGGAGAATACAGGCAGCAACCTCTTTGGCTTCAGCTGCAGCAACTTCTTACTAGACACTTCTCCAGAAGCAAGGAAACAAAGGCAAAAATGAACTATTGGGACTTCATCTAGGTAAAAAGCTTCTGCACAAAAAAGGAAACAGTTGACAAAACCAAAAGACAATCGACAGAGTGGAAGAAAATATTTGCAAATGTCTTATCTGATAAAGGGCTATTATCCAAAATCTATAAACTCAATACCCAAAGAACAAATAACCCAATCAAGGAAAGGCAGAAAACATGAACAGATATTTCTCCAGAGAAAACATATAAATGGCCAACAGACACATGAAAAAGTGTTCAACATCACTCAGGAACAGGGAAATACAAATGAAAACCACAATGAGATACTACCTCATACCAGTCAGAGTGACTAAAATTAACATGTCAGGAAATGACAGATGTTGGCAAGGATGCATAGAAAGGGGAACCCTACTACACTGTTGGTAGGAATGCAAGCTGGTACAGCCACTCTGGGAAACAGTATGGAGGTTCCTCAAGGAGTTGAAAATAGAGCTACACTAAGGCCCAGCAATTGCACTACTAGGGATTTACCCCAAAGATACAAATGTGATCTGATGGAGCACATACACCCCAACGTTTGTAGTAGCAATGTCTACAGTAGCCAAACTATGGAAAGAAACCAGATGTCCATAGATAGATGAATGGATAAAGAAAATGTGCTATATAAATACAATGGAATATTATTCAGCCATCAAAAAAAATGAAATCCTGCCAGTTGCAATGACATGGATGGAACTAGTGGGTATTATGCTAAGCAAAATAAGTCAATCAGAGAAAGACAATTATGTGACCTCCCTGATCTGCAAAATTTAAGAAACAAGACAGAAGATCATAGGGGAAGAGAGGAAAAAATGAAACAAGATGAAACCAAAGAGGGAGACAAACCACAAGAGACTCAATCATAGAAAACAAACTGAAGATTGCTGGATGGGACAGGCATGCAGGGATGGGGTAATTGAGTGATGGACACTGGGGAGGGTATGTATTGTAATGAGCACTGAGTAGTATATAAGACTGATGTATCAAAGACCTGTATCCCTGAAACAAATAATACAATATATGTTAATTAATTGAATTTAAGCTTAAAAAATAATCTATGGATCAACTTGGAGGGAATTATCCTTTTAACAGTAATAGATGTTCCAATCATTAAATATAAACTATCTTTCTACTTATTTAGGACTTCTTTAATTTATCTTAATATTTTGTAGCTTCATATGTAAAGATCTTACATATCATTTTTTAAATTAGTACTAGGGGTTTACTTTTAATAGCATCATAAATAGAAGTTTTAAATATCATATACCAACTATTTTGTCAGAATATACAGATGCAATGGATTTTCTATGTTAAAGTTGTGTATTGCAACCTTGTTAAATCTATTGTTATTTCTAAAAAAAAAGAATAAATCTTCCATCCTCAATTATTTCTTTTGCACACTCTAAGTTTTATAGCATTTACTAATTTAAACTTTATTGTATTATTTCTTTCTGTATTAAGGGCCCCTAGTAGATTGTAAATTCTTTGAGGTAAAGAACATATTATCAACCTCTATATTTTTTCTGTAGCACTTAACTCTGTGCCTTATACATAGTATGTGTTCAATAACTCCATTCAATTCAATTAGCAGGACTGTATGCCATAGAATAAAGCAGAGTTAAAATTGATCTACTAAATATATATTTATTGAGAGTCAGGTCCTACTTCAGATGGGAATACAGCAGTAAAAATATAAACAACGTTTATGTAAAACAGAACCTTTCATTGTGTCTCATCTAACAATGAGAAGGCTGTGTGGCTGAAGAGTGAGTAAGAAACAGAGGTAGCATATAAGGTTTGAAGAGATAACACCAAAGGATACAAGGCCTTGAAGTTCTTGGTAAAGAGTCTGGATTTATATTCTAGGTAGCATGGGAGGCCAGTGGAAGATTTTGAGCAGGGAAGGAACATGAATTTATTGGAATTTTTAAAAGTCATTTTGCTGTTTGGAGCTATGCTTAAAGAGGACAAAATAGGGAAAAGAAAGTAAGGTCATAAAGGATTTTAATAGAATATGGTGGCATAAATTTTAATGGCAAGGTTATCAGATGGTAGGATGAGTCTTCTCTCTTCAAATTTTAGATTGTATACACAGCTAATCTTGATCACTTAGAGGTTTTATATCCAGGTAAGCTCCTAAACTATCCTGGCTTCTGTGTCCTTGAAATCCTGACAGTTACTAGATCTCTGCTAAAATCCTTATATTAAAGAAGTCTTAGTCTGTCCAGAACTGGCTAGTGTCATCATTTTCTTCCCTTTTATCTTTTTTCAGATAAGACAGTTATTCACCACTTTTAATTTTCTATTTACTAGTTCTTAGGTAAGCCATGTATAGTACATCAAGTGTTCTAATTTTCAAATGAGAAACCAAAGAATTTTTTTAATTTACCAAACAGCACAAAAAATGTGGGCAGAGAAAAGTGAAATGAATCTATATTTTTCCATCTATAATTTATACTATGTAGTATGTAAAACAATCATATATTTACTATCTCATGAATCTGCACAAAACTTTATTAGGTAATAATTATTTTCCCTAATATATAGATGAAAACATTCACACAGTGATTTAACTACTATTTTCAATATTACTCAGTTACTACATTTTAGATTGAAAAATTAAACTTTAAAAATTTTTTAATTTAAGCTTTGGCCTGCTTCAGAGCTACTTAATTCAAATGCTTCACCAAGATTTTGATGTTTTAATTTTTTTATTGAAGTGTAGTTGATGTACAGTGCTATATTTGTGTCAGGTATACAATATAGTGATTCTAATTGATATACTTCACAAAGTGATCACCATGGTAAATCTTGCTACTATCTGTCACCATGCAAATTTGTTACCTATTATTAACTATGTTTCCTATGCTGTACATTGTATCCTCATGTCTTATTTATTTTACAACTGGAAGTTTGTACCTTTTAATTCCCTTCCCTTATTTTGCCCATCCCCTTTACCCACCACCACATTCTAACAACCACCATATTGTTCTCTGTGTCTACGAGTGTGTTTCTGTTTTGTTTGTTCATTTGTTGTTGTTGTTGTTTTAGGTTCCACATGTAAGTGAAATCACCTGATATTTGTCTTTCTCTGACTTATTTCAATTAGCATAATACCCTCTAGGTACATCCATGTTGATACAAGTGGCAAATTTTATTCTTTTTTATGGAAGAGTTATATTTCATTTTGTGTGTGTGTACATATGCCACATCCTCTTTATCCATTCATCTATTGATCATTTAGGTCAATACCATTTCTTGGCAATTATAAATAATGCTACAGTGAACATAGTGGTACATATAGAATTTTGAAGCAGTGTTTTGGAGATTCCACAGAGTGGGATTGCTGGACCATATGGTAGTTCTGTTTTTAATTTGTTGAAGCAACTTCCTCCTATTTTTCATCATGGCTGCAACAATTTTTATTCCTACCAACAATGTATAAGAGTTCCCTTTTTCTATATCCTCACTAACACTTGTTGAGAATAGTCATTCTGCACACAAATGTGAGGGATATTTCATTGGGGTTTTAATTTGAATTTTCCTGATGATTAGTAATGTTGAACATGTTTTATTGTGGTCTAATTTTTAGTCACTCATATGTATTCTTTAGAGAAATGTCTGCTCAGTCTTCTGCTTACTTTTAAATTAGATTACTTTTTCAATATTAAAGTTATGTGAGTTCTTTATATATTTTGGTATTGGCCTCTTATCAGATATATGATTTACAAATATCTTCTCCCATTCTTGTCTGATTGCTATTTCTAGGACTTCTTTTTTTTAAGATTTTATTTATTTATTTGACAGAGAGAGATTACAAGTGGGCAGAGAGGCAGGCAGAGAGAGAGGAGGAAGCAGGCTCCCTGCTGAGCAGAAAGCCCGATGCGGGCCTCAATCCCAGGACCCTGAGATCATGACCTGAGCCGAAGGCAGAGGCACTAACCCAATGAGCCACCCAGGCGCCCATGCTAGGTCTTCTAATACTATGTTCAACGAAAGTGACAAAAATGAGCATCCTTGTTTTGTTCCTGATCCTAAAGAAAACACTTTTAACTTTTCACTATTGAGTATATTAGCTGTGAATTTGTCATAAATGGCCTTTATTATGTTGAGATATGTTCCCTCTATATCTACTTCCCTGAGAGTTTTTATCATAAATGGATGTTTCATGTTATCAAATCCTTTTCTACATCGCAGATGATCATATGATTTTTATTTTTGTGTTGCTAATATGGTGTACCACATGGATTGATTTGTGAGTATTGAACCATCCTTCCTTCCCCGGAATAAATCCCATTTGATCATGGTATATGATCCTTTTAATGTGTTGTTGAATTCAGCTGGTTAATATTTTGTTGAAGATTTTTGTATTAATATTTACCATGGATATTGGCCTGTAATTTTCTATTTTTGTGTTATCTTTTTCTGATTTTGGATTTGGGGGGTACTGCTGGCCTCATAGAATGAATTTGGAAGCACTCCTTTCTCTTCAGGTTTGGAATAGCTTGAGGATAGGTATTGACTCTTCTTTAAATGTTTGATAGAGAATTCACCTGTGAAGCTGTTTGGTCCTAGACTTTGGTTTTTGGGGAGTATTTTGATTACTAAGTTAATTTCATTATTAGAAATTTCTCTGTTCAGATTTTCTATTTCTTCTTGATTTAGTCTTGGAAGATTGCATGTTTCTAGGAATGTATCTATTTCTATGATATCCCATTTGTTGGAATATGATTGTTCATAGCAGTCTTTTTTAATCCTTTGCATTTTTATGGTATCAGTTGTAACTTTTCTTCTTTCATTTCTGATTTTATTTATTTGGGCTGTCATTCTATATTGTTGAGTCCGTCTAAAGGTTTATCAATTTTGTTTATCTTTTGAAAAACAAAAGCTCTTATTTTTATTAATATGTTCTATTGTTTGTTTGTTTTGGTCTCTATTTCATTTATTTCTGCTGTGATCCTTATTATTTTCCTTATTCTACCAAACTTAGGCTTTTTTATTCTTCTTTTTGTAGTTCTTTTAGCTGTAAATTCAGATTGTTTGATATCTTTTCTTGTTTCTTGAGGTGAACCTGTATAAACTTTCCTCTTAGAACTGCTTTTGGATTGTTTTTTTTCCATTTTCATTTGTCTCAAGGTATTTTTTTTAATTTGTCCTTTGATTCCTTTTTGACCCATTGGTTGTTTAGTAGCATTTTGTTTAGCCTCCACATGTTTATATTTTTCCAGTTTCTTCTTGTAATCAATTTCTTTCTTTTTCCAGTGCAATTTTTTAAATAAAAAATATTTAAACTCAATTTAGTAAACAAATACTGTATTATTAGTTTCAGGGGTAGAATTTTGTGGTTTATCAGTTGCATATAACACCCAGTGCTCATTACAACAAGTGGCCTCCTTAATGCCCATCACCCAATAACCCCATCTCCCCATCCACTTCCCCTCCAGCAACCTTCAGTTTGTTTCCTGGTTGTAATTGATTTCTAGTTTCACACTGTTTTGGGCCATAAAGATGCTTAATAGGATTTTAGTCTTCTTAAATTTATTGAGACTTGTTTTGTGACCTAATATGTGATCTTTCTTGGAGAATGTCCCACAGGCACTTTAGAAAAATGTATCCTGCTGGTTTTGGATGAAATACTCTGTATGTCTATCAATTTTAAGGTTATTTCTTTGTTGAATTTCTGTCTGGATGATCTATCCATTGATGTAAGTGGGGTGTTAAAAGTTCCCTACTATTTTTACTGTCATTCTCTCCTTTTTTGTCACACACACACACACACACACACACACACACACACATATCTGTACAACACACACACCTCTGTGTTGGCTGCATAGATATTTACTAGCATTTTATCCTCTTGTTGGATTGACCTCTTTAGCATTAAGTAATGCCTTTCTTTGTTTCTTGTTACAATCTTTATTTTTAAATCTACTTTGTCTGATGTAAGTACTGCTACTCCAGCTTCCTTTTTGTTTCCATTTGCATAGTATATATTTTTCTATCCCTTTGTTTTCAGCGTGAGCATGATTTTAGATCTGAAGTAAATCTCTTGTAGACAGCATATAAATGGTTCTTTTTAAAAATCCATTCAGTCATCCTATGTCTTTTGATTGGAGCATTTAGCCTTTAAAGTAATTATTGATATATGTGTATTTATTGCCATTTTGTTATTTGTTCTCTGGTTGTTTTGTAGTTATTGTCTGTTTCTTCTTCTTCTCTTCCCTTGTGGTTTGATAACTTCCTTTAGTGTTGTGCCTGGATTCCTTTCTCTTTACTTTTTCTGTATTTGGTACAGGCTTTTGATTTGTGGTTTTCATTAGTTTAATATATAACATTTTATATATATAGCAGTCTATATTCAATTGATGGTTACTTAAAATACATTCTAAAAACACTAAATTTTTACCCCCAAAAAATGTTTTATGTTTTTGACATCACATTTTACATTTTATTATTTTCTGTATCCCTTGACTAATTATTAAAGACCAAGATGACTTTACTACTTTTGTCTTTTAACCTTCATACTAGCTATGTAGGCGGTTGATCCACTACTTTTACTACATTATTAATCATTATGAATGAGATTTTTTTTCAGAATTTTCTTATTCCTAGTTATGATCTTTTCTTTTCCATTTAAAAAGTCTCTTTCAAATTTCCTGTGAAGACAGTCTGGTGTTGATGAACTCCCTTAGCTTTTACTAATCTGGGAAACTCCTTATTTGTCCTTCAATTTGGAATGATGATCTTTCCAGGTAAAATATTCTTTGTTGTAAGTTTTGTTTGTTTGTTTGTTTGTTTGTTTTCCCAGCACTTTGAATATATCATGCCACTCTTTCTGGCTTGTAAAGTTTTCACTGAAAAATCAACTGGTAGTTCTTGCAGGGTTCCATTGTACATAACTAATTGATTTTCTCTTGTTGGTTTTAAGATTCTGTCTTTAAGCATTGACACTTTGATTATAACTTATCTGGTATGGGTCTTTTTGGGTTCATCTTATTTGGGGCACTCTGTGCATCCTAGACTTCAATATATCAGAAAAGTTTTCAGCCATTGCTTCTTCAAAGAGGTTTTCTGTCTCTTTTTTCCTGTCTTCTATTCCTGGGACCTCTGTAATGTTAATGTTAGTATGTTTGTTGTCCCAGAGGTCCCTTAAACTATCCTCATTTTTAAATTCACTTTTCAAATTTTTAATGCTCTGATTAGGTGATTTCTACTACTCTGTTTTCCAGATTGCTGATCCATTCTGAATCATCTGATCTGCTTTAGTCTATTCCCCTTTAGTCTATTTTTCCCCCTAGTTATTGTATTCTTCCACTCTGATTGGTTCTTTTTTATATTTTCCCTGCTGAAGTTTTCACCATGTTCATTCATTCTTCTCCTGAGTTAAGTGAACATCTTTATGACTATTATTTTGAATTATTAGGTAGATTGTTTATCTTCATTTCATTTAGTTCTTTTTCTGATGTTTGTGTTATTCTTTTATTTGGAACATATTTCTCTGCCTCATCATTTTGCCTAACATTCTGTTTGTCTGTATGTATTAGGTAGATAAATTCTGTCTCCCAGACTTAAGAGTGGCTTTAGAAGAATATGTACTTTGGGACCTAGTAGTACAAAACCCTCTGGCTACCCAAGTCAGATTCCTCAAGGATGTCCCCTATGTGGGTCGTGTGCCTCATCCTATTGTGGCTGGATAATGTTGGTGCAAACTTGCTGGTAGGCAGAACTACTTAACTTTCTGTGAGGTCTGGCTACAACTGCTATAGGCATACTGGTGAACAGATCTGTCCCCAAGCCTATCTGGCTGAGAGGCCCAGCTGTGACTGTCATGGACATGCTTGTGTGCATGGTTTTCCCTGGCATGGCAGGCTGCCAGGCCTATCTGTGATAGCTGCATGTGTCCTGGTGGGTGGGGCAAGTCTCTGACATAGCTTGCAATGAAGTCTGATTATAACTGTTGTAGATGTCTGGATATGGTCCCCCAGGATAGGGACACTTGGAGGGGCTTCAATGCCAATAGAAGGCATCTACCAGATGTGGTGGGACAGTGCCTGCCAAGTGTACCCACTTGGTGTAATGGTATGGTAGTTTCTTGGGAGGATCTATGAACTGGTCAGGTGTATAGGGGAATGTTGGGGTGGGATGAATGGTGCTAGCACAATAAATGGAGAATGTCAGAACTTGTTCTTGCTGGTACCAGGCCAGCTAAGTATAAGATGGGGGGGGGGGACAAACAAACAAAAAAACTATGGTGCCTGCCAAAGGTTCTGTCACCAGAAAATATCCCAAAAAACATCTGCCCCTCTGGCATACTCCCTAAAGTTAATCAGTGAATTTTCTTTGTGTGTAACCCAGGCAGTTTTTAAACTGCTGCATCTTTGCTGGGACTCAGAGTAAGTAAGACTATGTATGCATCCTTTAAGAGAAGAGTCATGGTTTCCTACTAACCGCTGGCTGTTATAAACATAAGTCCTATTGGTTGTCAGAGCTAGATATTATGAGTGCTTGTCTTCCTAGTGCAAATCCCCAGGCAGTGGAGTCTGATGTGGGAGTCAGACTCCTTGTTCCTAAGGGAGGGCCTCTATATTATGAAATCTCTCCTGCTGTGGGTCACTATGCCAGGGATGTAGGTCCTAACAAAACTGCATCTCCCCCTCTGCTACCTGTCTTGATGTGTTTTTTTCTTTATATCCTTCATTATGTATGATTTGTTTAGCTATTCTTCAGTTTGTTTACAGAGATAGTTTTATATGTATTTGTGTCCATTAGAGAAGGTGAGCTCAGGCCTTCCTCTTCTACCATCTTGATCTTAGGTATCTGAATTTATTTTTTTAATATTATAGCTTAAGATTCAGTCTTTTGTACCTTTTACAAACAAAATGCAACTCCATGGTAAGGGCTCAAGTAGTGATTTTTTTGTTTCCTGTGAGTTTGTAGGGTTCAAATACCTTAGTATCCATGCCTAAATCATTCCAAATCATAGAGGTAAGAAAGAAATGTAATATATATTACATGTAATTATTATTATAATTATATTACATGTAATATATATGCGTGTTTGTGTGTAAAAAGGCATACTACACTTACATTGTTAATTATTGAACTTTTAAACTATAGTTGATCTTTTGTTTTGGCTATTGGTATATTGGGTGGACCGAATACAAAAATTGTGGAACAAATTGCTTTTGAGCTCTCCTGTTTGAATCATTATAAAATCACATACAATGACTATTAGGGAAATTGATAGTGAAGTCTACAAGTTTGTTTTACCTTTTGGGATTTCAGATTAGGTACCCTTCTAGGACCTGTCAGGACTGAAGAACACGTAAGAGTTCATGCTCAGATTCATTTATTCCAAAATGTATTTGAAAGTATACAGGTTAGAGAAAACCTATTTTGTAAATGTATCTTAATTCTCCCACTTCCCAACTATACTGATTTTTTTATTTCACATTTTTTTGCCATTGACTATTTACCAAAATCTTAGGTACTAACAATATGCTGCTAATTTTCCAATTTTCCAATACCTAAGAATCAAATTTGAACACTCATAAAAACTCCCAGGCTATAATTGAACATTTGGAATTCATGAAATGAAATCCTGATGTCTCAGTAAATCTAGTGTATATGCAGGCTGCCTTTCAATGAGTTTGGAAGTGATTCTGGGCATTGTTCATACAATATAATACTGTTGTTAATAGGACAATATAGTTTCAAGGGAAACAGATTAATGAATCAAATATCTTATGTTTGTCTGCTTAGAGAAAAGTTTGTGTAAGGATATTAATGTACCATCCCCATTAAAATATTGTCAATTTATTTAAAATAAAACAAATCTTTCCTTCCTTAGAAGATCAAATGGTCCAGAAATACATAATAGCTCACAATTACTCAATAATATGGGGAATTTGTGTTCTCTCTTATGTGACAGTTCTATGATTTTTTTCCCCTTGAAATTGTTGAAGGAAATGATTTGTGTGATGTTTGAGGTAACTATTAATGAGCAAACCTGGCCAGTAAGGTCCATTAATTATAAAACCAGTCATGATAATACCCTATAGGAATATATATAGCTAAAAGCCATTTGGTTCTATGTCGTTTTTTACTTGCTTACCAAAATTTCACAGTACTCAAGGAGGTTGACAATACAGCATTTAAGATGACTTCTCCCATACAGTGTATATCCAAAACTCAATGCTCAAAGTTGACTTAAGGATGAACAGTCATGGGGCAGCTGGGTGACTCAGATGGTTAAGCGTCTGCCTTCCACTGGGGTCATTATCCCAGGATCCTGGGATTGAGCCCCACATCAGGCTTCCTGCTCAGTGGGAAGTCTGCTTCTTCCTCTGCCGCTCTCCCTACTCATTCCCTTTCATTCTCTCTCTCTCTCTCAAGTAAAAAAAATCTTTTAAAAAATTAATTTTAGTCATGGTGTCTTGATACATTGGAAACCCATAATAGAAATGGCCTTTATGATTCTGAAGTTACAAATGTTTATTTCCAATGTATTTTCCTTAAGTTATTAATTTATATGACTTTATGACATTATATTTCCCCACCTCTAAGTTCCTTTTTCTAAGCTTCCATATGTTTTCCTTCTTTTTGTATACTCCTAGCTTTATGCTTCTTTCATGATGGTTAATGATACACATCATATCGAGTGTGCTATAATTTCTGTTAAAAGAAAACTGCCAGTTATTTTACCAGCGAAAATTCAGAAATAGCAGAGAATTGCAATCTGGGACAAATAGCATATGATAAAACCATAGGCAAGCCCACAGAACAAAGGAGAGGAATGTTCTTTAGGCAAAAAGGGGAAGTTAGGAAGGCTATTATTAAAAAAAAAAAAAAAAGCCCATTGGAGTAAACTATCAGTTTGAAGTGTAGTGGCTTTTCATTGGCTGAATTGTGGCTGTTGCCAGGAGTTGAAGAAAGACTTTCTTCCACTTGCTGGGATAGTGAAGTAGTACCCAATTGTAAATACCTCTTTTCCTATTGTATCTGCAATTGATACTGAGGGGATAGGTCATAAAGGGCTCCTCAGTGCCAGCCTCCCAACTCCGTTCTAAATGAGACTTCCTTTTATAAACTTTCACATTTCTTTTTTTTTTTTTAAGATTTTATTTATTTATTTCACAGAGGGAGAGAGATCACAAGGAGGCAGAGAGGCAGGCAGAGAGAGAGAGGGGGAAGCAGGCTCCTCGCTGAGCAGGGAGCCCGATGCGGGCCTCGATCCCAGGACCCTGAGATCATGACCTGAGCCGAAAGCAGAGGCTTTAACCCACTGAGCCACCCAGGCGCCCAACTTTCACATTTCTTAAACAGTTTCAAATTATGTTGCCAATTATGTTCCCTTGACATAAGCATATTTATTCATTTCCTCCGCAGATCACTACAGTATATTTATTTTGTGTTAGGCACTGAGTTAGTCCCTGAAATTATAATACTAAGAAAAGAATTAGAACCTCTGCATTTAGGTAGCTTCCAGCCTATTTAAGAGAAAGACATCATTCAAATCTTTGTTACACTGATGAACATATGAGTACAACTTATCAGAGCTTCATAGACCAGGTATGAAAACTCTAACAACATACAGAAGGGGACAGATAAGTACTTAAATAAGTGAAAATTGGAGGGGATGTGCATAATGTTGAGAAAACATCTCAAGTAAAGAAAAATGGCATGAAGTGTAGGACCTGAGGGGTTTGATAATGTGCTAGATGTCTTTATTCAGACACAGTGCCAATACCTGCTTTCACTCTTCTAAATATGATTGGGCACTGTTATGGGCTGAAGTGTACCCCCCACCAAAAAAAAAAAAGTACACACACACACACACACACACACACACACACACACACACATATAAGCTCTAATACCAGTACTTCACACTTCAGAATGTGACCTTATTTGGAAATAGAGTTGTTGCAGATATAATTAGTTAAGTAAGATGATGCTATCCTGGAGTAGGGTGGACTTTTAAATTAGTATGACTACTGTCCTTATAAGAAGCCAGCCATGTACAGACACAGAAACACAGAGAATGTCATATGATATTGAAGGCAGAAATTGGAGTTATGCAACTATAAGCCAAAACAAAACAAGACCAAAAAAAAAAAAAAAACCACCAAAAATTGTCAATAAACCATCAGGGCAAGAAGAGGCAAAGAAGGATTCCCTACAGGTTTCACAAGAAACATGGCCCTACCAATATCTCAATTTCAGACTGTTAGTCCTAGATCTGTGAAAAAACAAATTTCTGTTCTTAGCAACCCAATTTGTGATACCTTGTTCCAACACCCCTGGGAAACTAATTCAGCCCCTTCAAGTATAACCTAGAAAACTTGCTTCTATATTTTTTCTATTAAAATGTTACCAAGCAAAAATCCCAGAATCCTCTAATGTATGAAAATTATTTTGGAATTTAGTATAAAATGAAGAAAGGGCATTTTCTTTACTGAAAATGAGAAATTAACATCTGAAATGATGAATCAGAACAACAGTGTAAAATTTGGGATTAACATTTTTGTTTTCTCACATGTGTATGTATATGTATGTTACATTAAATATGAATGAGAAAAATATAAATGCTTTCAATGTATTGGTAGCACATCAAATTTAATTGTATAATGGACATTGCTTGTAAGACTTTTCAATTACCAACTAAAACCCAGTTATTACAAAGTCATTTGAAAAACAGCGTAATCAAGAACCATAAAATAAAGGATCCAATCACCAGAATCCTTTTTAATTGTTCTCATTTAAAACTTCATGTGCTTTTCAAAATATTGCTTTCATGTTTGAGAAACTAATTACAACATATATCAGAGTACATCTAACTGCAAGTTCCACTCCTCCATGCAGAATGTGGCTATTATAATTACCATCAGATAGTGGAAAAAATAATTTCCTGCCATCAATAGTATATTTCCTCTATTAAAGCCAAAGATAATGGAATTAGAGGATGGGTAATTTTTTTAAAGAATATGATTGCATTCAAGATGCAAGTGACCACATTATTTACAGGATTACACAAACACACTCACACACACACACACACACACACACACACATACACATACATACATACACCTGCTCTTTTCTTTTCTACATCAGGCACATGGATCTTAATAAAAGCATGTTACCCATCAATATTATCATAATTTTCTCTTAAAGTTATATGCCATAACTTCTGGTAATTAAACTAATTCAGTGATACATTGTTAAATCAATTATTTAAAAAACAAACTATCCCAGTTTTCTCTCATTCCCTCAAAACTTGTAACAAGAAGTTTCATATTGATTATGTAATCAAAAATTATTTATGAACACAGTTGCAATGTGGAAGTGAATGCCATCTTGCATTTAATATTTTGAACTACATGCCTGTATTTTGAAGTTTCTACAAATAACTTTAAAAATAAAAGATCAATTTATTTTTCATTCAGTGCCAGGCAGTGAGGATAGGTTATATTATCACACTTTTTTTAATATATGAAGCTTAACACTCACTTTAGAAGTTATTTCAAAGGTGAAGATGTATTGAAAAAATGGCATCTATCTAGTAGGCACATGCAATCACACCCTACTTGCACATAAGATGCCTGCCTATGAGTAAACCCAAAGAATGCACATGATTGAAAAATAAGACCACTAGCTAACCCCATATCCTATTGGATGCATCCTACTCCTCTGTCAGGAGTGCCATGTTAAAAAAAATAAAAATAATAAAATAAACAAAAAACAATTACCAGGCTTCAGTTTATATAATCTGGGTCCTACCTATGAAATGCACATAGCCTGTTAAAAGTGTGTTGTCTCTTCCCTAAAAGTTGGAGAATTTTAAGATTAGGGTCATCCTAAAAGCCTTCCAGGGGCACCTGGGTGTTGCAGTCTGTTAAGCTCCTGACTCTCAGTTTCAGCTTAGGTCATGTTCTTATAGTCGTTAGATAAGAGCCCATCGTGGGGTGCCACACTCAGTGCAAAGTTGGTTTGGGATTCTCTCCCTCTGCCCCTCTTGTTCATTCTCTCTCTTTCTCTCTCTCCCTTCTCTCTCTTTCTCTCTGAAATAAATTAATCTTTAAAAAAATAAATAAAAGCCTTTCAATGAAAATTGAAAATAAGGCAATGTGTTTGGGAAACATACGGTAAATCCTCTCTTCCTCTATGATCCTCTGTGCTATTTCTTATACTCCACATATGAGTGAAACCATATGATAATTGTCCTTCTCTGATTGACTTATTTTGCTTAGCATAATACCCTCGATTTCCATCCACATTGATGGTAGAATTTCATCTTTTTTATGGCTGAGCAATATTCCATTGTGTATATATACCATATCTTCTTTATCCATCCATCTATCGGACATCTGGGATCTTTCCATAGTTTGGTTATTGTAGAGATTGATGCTATAAACATTGGGGTGCAGGTGCCTCTTTGGGTCACTACTCTTGTATCTTTGGGGTAAATACCCAGTAGTGCAATTGCTGGGTCAGAGGGTATCTTTATTTCTAACTTCTTGAGGAACCTCCATTCTGTTTTCTGGAGTGGTTGTGCCAGCTCCTATTCCTACCAACAGTATAAGAGGGTTCCCTTTCTCCACACTCCTGCCAACATTTGCTGTGTCCTGACATGTTCATTTTAGTCATTCTGACTGGTGTGAAGTGGTATCTCATTGTGGTTTTGATTTGTATTTCCCTTTTGCCAAGTGATGTTGAGCATTTTTTTCATGTGTCTGTAACAAATAATTCTAAAATATCTATGGAGCCAGAAAAGACCCTAAATAGCCAGAGGGATGTTGAAAACCAAAAAGAAAACCAAAGCTGATGGCATCACAATTCCAGACTTCAGGTTCTATTGCAAAGCTGTAATCATCAAGACAGTAAGGTACTGGCACAAAAACAGACAGACACATAGATCAGTGCAACAGAAGAGAGAACCCAGAAATGGGCCTTCAACTCTATGGTCAACTAAGCTTGAACAAAGTAGGAAAGAATGTCCAATGGAATAAAGACAGTCTCTTTAGCAAAGGGTATTGGGGAAATTGGACAGTCACATGTTGAAGAATGAAATTGGACCATTTTCTTGCACCATACACAAAGATAAACTCAAAATGGATAAAAGACCTAAATATGAGACAGGAATCCATCAAAATCCTAGAGGAGAACACAGGCAGCAACCGCTTTGACCTTGGCCACAACAACTTCTTGCTGCACACATCTTCAAAGGCAAGGGAAAAAAAGCAAAACTATGGGACTTCATCAAGATAAAAAACTTCTGCAAGCCAAAAGAAACAGCAAAACTAAAAGGCAACCTTTAGAATGGGAGAAGATATTTGCAGATGACATATCTGAAAAAGGGCTAGTATCCAAGGTCTATAAAGAATTTATCAAACTCAACACCTCAAAAAACAAATAATCCAGTCAAGAAATGGGCAGAAGACATGAATAGACATTTCTCTAAAGAAGACCTACAAATGGCCAACAGAGACATGAAAAAATGCTCAACATCACTTGAGATCAGAGTAGTATGGACTTTTTTAACTATTTTAATTTATCCAGTCCATCTACAGTGAATATATTTTCATTTATTTGTTTCTTTTATTAATGTCTCATAGTTTTCAATATACAGGTCTTTCATCTCCTTGGTTAAATTTATTCCTAAGTACTTTATTATTTTTGATGCAATTATAAATGGGATTGTTTCCTTAATTTCCCTTATTATATGATAATAGTTTTTTATGATAATAGTTCATTATTAGTGAATACAAATGCAAAAGATTATTGTGTATTTTATATCCTGCAATTTTATTGAATTCACTTATATTAACAGTTTGAAATAGAGTTTTTATGCTACTGCAAAGAGCAAGTTTTACTTTTCCCTTTCCAATTATTTTCTTTTATTATGTTCAGTTAGTCAACATATAGTACGTTAGTTTTTGATGTAGTGTTCAATGATTCATCAGTTGCATACAACACCCAGCAGTAACTGTTGGACACATTTCCAATTTGGAGGATTTTCTTTCTTTTTCTTGTCTATTGTTCTGGCTAGGGCCTCCAACACTATGTTGAATAGAAGTGGCAAGAATAGTCATCCTTTGTCTTATTGCTGATCTTGTAGGAAAAGCTTTTGGATTTTCACCACTGAGTATGATGTTAGCTATGGACTTGTCATATATACCCTTTATTAAGTTGAGGTGTGTTCCCCCTACACTTGGCTTTGTTGAGAGTTTTTAATCACACATTGATGTTGACTTTCATTGTATGATTTTTCTGCATCTACTGAAATGATCATATGATTTTATCCTTCATTTTGTTAATGCAATATATCACATTGTCTGTTTTGTGGATGTTAAAACTTACTTGCTTTATTGGAATAAATCCCACTTGATCATGATATGTAATGTTTTTAATGTATTGCTCAATTTGGTTTGCTAATCTTCTGTTGAGCATTTTTGCATATATGTTCATCAGTGATATTTGCCTGTAATTTTCTTTTCTTGTCGTACCCTCATTTGGTTTTGGTATTAGGGTATTGTTGGCCTCATAAAATGAGTTTGGAAAAGTTTTCTCCTCTTTCAAGTGTTTGAGAAGAACTGGTATTCTTTGAATGTTTGTTAGAATTCACCAATGAAGCCATTTGATTCTAGAGTTTGTTTCTTAGGAGATTTTTGACTACCATTTAAGTATCTGTACTAGTGATTGGATTTTCTGTTTCATTGTGATTTAGTCTTGCTAGTTTGTATGTTTCTAGAAATGTATCCATTTTTTCTATATTGTCCATTTTGTTGGCATATAATTGTTTGTAGTAGTTTCATGATTATTTGTATTTCTCGGAATCATTTGTACCATCTTGTCCTTCATTTATGATTCTGAATCATCTCTCTTAGGCTAGAACTATCCCCCCAAAAAATGCTTTCAATTTTGTTTATCTTTTCAGAAACCCAGATATTAGTTTCATTAGTGTCTTTTATCATCTTTCTATCATTTCAATTATTTATGCTCTGTTATTTTTTTTCCTTCTAGTAACTTTATACTTTTTTTGTTCTTTCTTACACATCTTTGATGTGTAAGGTTAAGTTGTTTATTCTAGATTCTTGTTTCTTGAGGTAAGTGTTTATTGCTATTAATTTTCCTTTTAAAAATCTTTTTTGCTGAATCCCATAAATTTTGGTTACATTTCCATTTTTATTTGTCTCAATGTAGCTTTTCATTTCTCTTTTGATTTCTTCTTTGACCCTGTTTCTTTGGTAGCATGTTGTTTAAACTCCACAATTGTGTGGATTTTTCAGTTTTCTTTATGTAATTAATTTCTAGTTTCATGTCATTTGGTCAGAAAAAATACTTGATATGAATTAATCCTCTTAAATGTATTAAGACTACTTTTGTGACCTAGCATATGATCTACCTTGGAAAATATTGCAAGTGCACTTGAGCAGAATGTATATCCTGTTGCTTTTACTTAGAATATTCTGTAAATATCTCTTAAGTCCATCCCTTCTAACACGTTGTTTAAGGCTGATGTTTCCTTATTGATTTTCTGTCTGGATAATACATCCATTAATGCAAGTGGAGTATTAAAGTCCCCTGCTATTTAATTGTCATCTATTTCTCCTTTTAGTTCTGTTAATATTTGCTTTATATGTGTAGGTGCTCCTATGTTGAGTTCATAAATATTTACAATTGTTATATCTTCTTGTTGGATTGATCATTTTATCATCATATAGTACCCTTCTTTGTGTTTTATTACAATCTTCTTTTTAAAGTCTATTTTGTCTAATAAAAGCATAGCCACTCCAGCTTTCTTTTGGTTTGTATTTGCATTGGGTATCTTTTTTCCATCCCTTACTTTCAGCCTGTGTGTGTCTTCACATCTAAAGTGAATCTATTGTAGGCAACATATATATTTTTAAATT
The DNA here is from genome assembly GCA_002007465.1 of Ailurus styani. Taxonomy (NCBI): domain Eukaryota; kingdom Metazoa; phylum Chordata; class Mammalia; order Carnivora; family Ailuridae; genus Ailurus; species Ailurus styani. Next base: position 4,606,503 of record LNAC01000034.1, on the reverse strand, counting down.
TGTTTTAATTTAAAATCAATTAAATATATAGTACATCATTAGTTTCAGATATAGAATTCAATTATCTGTTGCAAATGTTCGTCACAGCACTTGATAGCATATAGATTTTTTTAATCCACTCTATGTCTTTTGATTAGAAAATTTAGTCCATTTACATTTAGAATAATTATTGATAAGGTGGCACCTGGGTGGTTCAGTGAATTAACACCTAACTCTTGGTTTCATCATAGGCTGTGATCCTGCCATTATGAGATCGAGTCCTGCTTTGGGCTCCCTGCTCAGTGTGGAGTTGGCTTCAGATTCTTTCTCTTCTACCACTCCCTGCTCATGAGCACGTGCTCTCTCTCTCTCTCAAATAAATAAATAAACTATTTTAAAATTTATTATTATTCATAAGTGTAGTATATAGTTATTCCCATTTTGTCCATTCTTTTCTGGCTGCATTTGTAGTTCCTCTCTGTTTCTAGCCTTTTGTCTTGCCCTCTTTTATAATATGATTACTTTTGTCAGTGGTATACTTATATTCCTTTTACTTTTGTGTATTTAATATAGGTTTTTGCTTTGTCATTGCCATGAAGATACATATATCTATAATAGTTTATTTTAAGTTAATAACAACTTAATTTTCATCCCATTGTAAACATTATTAATCTACTACCTTTTTTTTAAGATTTTATTTATTTTCATGAAAGACAGAGAGAGGCAGAGGGAGAAGCAGGCTCCCCGCTGAGCAGGGAGTCCAATACGGGACTCGATCCCAAGACACTGGGATCATGATGTGAGCCAAAGGATGATGCTTAACCATCTGAGCCACCCAGGCGCCCATCCACTACTTTTATTACTAATTTTATCTACTATTTAAAACTACTTTTATTAGTAGTTTTATCACTACTTTTATTACTATTACATTAGTAATAATGTAAACATTATTACTCCACTGACACTAAACATTATTACTTCATTACTTCACACATTTTTGTATCATTCTAGCTCATTTATCTCTTAAATAATTATTTATAATTAGTTATTTTTATTATTTTGTCTTGTAATATAATCCTCTTAACCCTCATACCAGCTTTATAAATGATTAATCTACTACCTTTTCTCTATATTTACCTTTCCAGTGAGATTTATTCTTTCATTTATCTTTGTTACTAATTAGCACCTTCAAGCTTAAAGAAGTCCTTTTAACATTTCTTATAAGGCTAATTCAGTGGTAATAAAATATTTTAGTTTTTGCTTATTTGGAAAATATTTTATCTCTAACATTTAAATGATAACTGCACAGGATACAGTATTCTTTGGTTGAACAATTTTTCTTTCAACTCTCTGAATATATTGTGCTACTCTCTTCTGGCCTGCAAAGTTTCCACTAAAAAAAAATCTGTGTTAGTCTTATGGGGGCTCCCTTGTATGTAACAAGTTATTTTTCTCTTACTGTTTTTAAATTTCAGTCTGTATCACTACTTTTTGCCACTTTAATTACTGCATGCTTTGATGTGGACCTACTTGGATTGATTTTGTTGGAGGTTCTCTGTGTTCTGGATCTGGATGTACCTCAGAAGTGTTCTAGCAGTCTCCTATATGTGTGTATTAAATTAGATATCTGCCATTCATGTCGACACTTTAATATAAATGGATGAGCTCCTTCACTTTTAGTATGGATGTACTCAGAGATGGGTCCTATTTGTATTTTTTTTAGGCAAATTTGAGCATGAAAGTCTTTCAAGAGTGGTTTTCAGATCATTACATTTTTGTGCATCTTGGGATGTGAGACCCATTGGTTTTCAAAGTTAGATGTTTTAGGATCCTGTCTCTCAAATGCATGTCTTCAAAGTTGAGATGCCTGTTTGGGGTTCAAGACATTTTCTCTTCAGAGAGAAGTTCTAGATTTTAAGTTACCTCCCACTTGTGGGTTACCATACCAGGAATGGCATTTATGGTGAGAGTGCAAGTCAGCCACTCCTACCTGATTTGATGTGATTTTCTTCTTTTGTTTCATGTATAGTCTTCACTCAGCAAACCTTTGGTTTTCTTTAAGAGAAGATTGTTCCACATGTAGTGGGATACTCAGTCTATAGGAGGAGATGAGTTGAGGATCTTCCTACATTGCCACCTTGAATTGGTCATGTGTTTTCTTTATTTCATTTTCAAATAGCTCACTGTCAGTGTGTAGAAATACAACTGATTTTTGTATGTTGATTTTGTATCCCACAAATTTGCCGAATTCATTTAATAGTTATAATATTTTTATGGAGGACTCATTAGGGTTTTCTATCTTTAGAATCTCATCATCTGCAAATAGGGGAAATTATAGTTTTTGTTTGTTTGAATGTTTTTTTTTTAATCTAACTTTCTTTCCTAATTGCCCTCACTAGGATTTCCAGTACTATGTTGAATGAAAGTGGTGGCCATCTTTGTCTTGTTCCTTATGTTAGAGGAAAAGGTTTCTGCCATGGAGTATGATGTTAGCTGGCATATATCATGTATGGTCTTTATTATGTTGAGGCACATTTCTTATATACCTAATTTGTTCAGAGGTTTTTTTTTTCTCTCTCTCTTTATGAAAGTGTTGAATTTTGTCAACTACTTTCAAGCATCATTGAGAAGATCATGTGATTTTAATTTTTTATTCTGTTAATGTAGTGTATCACATTTATTGATTTGTACAATATTGAACCATCCTTGCATCCCAGGGATAAATACTGCTTGATTGTGGTGTATGATCCATTTAATATATTGTTAGATTCACTTTGCTATTATTTTGTTAAAGATTTTTGCATCTACATACATTAGGGATGTTGGCCTGTAATTTCTTACAGTATCCTTGTCTGACTCTGGTATCAAGGTAATGTTGGCCTCATAAAAATGAGTTTGGGAGTATTACCTCCTCTTCAGTATTTTGGAAGAGTTTGAGATGGATTAGTATTAATTATTTGTTTGGTAGAATTCATTAGTGAAGCCATAGGTCCTGGGCTTCTTTTGTTGTTTTGGGGAGGTTTTTGATTACTGACAATCTCCTTAGTCATTATTGGTCTGTTCAATTATTGGTCTTCCTGATTTAACCTTGAATTAAACTATATATTTCTAATAATATCCATTTCTTCTAGATTATCCAATTAATTAGCAGATAAATATTCATATCTCTTATCCTTTGCATTTCTGTACCATCAGTTATTACCTTTGTTCATTTATAATTTTATTTGTATTTTTTGGTCTAGCTAAAGGTGTGTCAGTTTTGTTTATCTTTGCAAAATATCAGCAAGTTTTACTAATTTTCTCTATTGTTTTTCTAATCTCTATTTCATTTATTTCTGCTTTGATCTTTTTAATAATTTTTATCTCCCTACTCTCCTGCCCTTACAACAATTAGTTTATTCTCTGTATTTAAGAGTCTGTCTTTTTTGTTTGCATATTTTTTTAATCCCACATATAAGTGAAATCATGTGGTGTCTGATTTATTTCACTTAGCATAATGTCCTGTACATACATCCATGTGGTTGCAAACAGCATCTTTGTCCTCTTCCAGGTCGTAGAGGAAAAAGTCTATCTTTCACCATTGAGTATGATGTTAGCTGTTATTTTTTCATATATACCCTTTATCATGTTGAGGTTTGTTCCCTCTAAACCTACTTTGTTAAGAATTTTTAGCATGGGGCACCTGGGTGGCTCAGTGGGTTAAAGCCACTGCCTTCGGCTCAGGTCATGATCCCAGGGTCCTGGGATCGAGGCCCACATCGGGCTCTCTGCTCAGCAGGGAGCCTGCTTCCTCCTCTCTCCTCTCTCTCTGCCTGCCTCTCTGCCTACTTGNCTCCTCTCTTTCTGCCTGCCTCTCTGCCTACTTGTAATCTCTCTCTGTGTGTCAAATGAATAAATAAAATCTTAAAAAAAAAAAAGAATTTTTAGCATGAATGGTTGTATGTTGTCAACTGTTTTTTTTCTGCATCTATTGACATGATTATATGGTTTCTGTTCTTTCTCTTACTGATGTGATGTATCACATTGATTTATTAATATTGAACCACTCTTCCATCACTGGAATAAATCCTACATCATTGTGATGAATGATTGTTTTTCATGTATTGCTGAATTCAGTTTACTAATATTTGGTTAAGGATTTTGCATCTATGTTCATATTGGCTTGAAGTGTTTGTTTTGTGATGTCTTTGTTTTATTTTGGTATCAGAGTAATGCTGGCCTCATAGAATGAATGTGGAAGCTTTTCTTCCTCTTCTATTTTTTGAAATAGTTTTCTTAATTAATTTATTTTTTTAAAGATTTTATTTATTTATTTGACACACAGAGAGAGATCAGATCACACGCAGGCAGAGAGGCAAGCAGAGAGAGTGGGGAGGAAGCCGGCTCCCCACTGAGTAGGGAGCCTGATGCGGGCCTTGATCCCAGTATCCTGAGATCATGACCTGAGCCCAAGGCAGAGGCTTTAACCCACTGAACCACCCAGGCACCCGAAATAGTTTTCTTTAAATATTTGATAGAATTCACCCATGAAGCCATCTGGTCCTAGAGTTTTGTTTGGCAGTTTTGGATCACTGATTCAACTTCATTAGTAGTAATAATTCTGTTCACAGTTTTTCTTTCTTTGTGGTTCATTTTTGGAAGATTATATATTTTTAAAAATTTATGCATTCTAGGTTGTCCAGTTTGATGTATATTTTTTCATAATAATCTCTTATGATACTTTGTATTTTTGTGGTATCAGTTATTTCTCATCCACAGTTCTCTTTTTTTCCCATTCAACTACTCTAGTTTTTTTTTAATTTTATTTATTTATTTGTGTGAGAGAGAATGAAAGAGCATAAGAAGGAGAAGTGTCAGAGGGAGAGGCAGACTCCCTCCTGAGCAGGTAGCCCAATGTGAGACTGGATCCCGGAACTCCAGGATCATGACCCGAGCTGAAGACTGTTGCCCAACCAACTTAGCCATCCAGGCACCCCTACTCTATGTGTTTTGATTGAAGAATTTAATCTATTTACCTTTAAAGTAATTATTTATAGAAATGAATGTGCTATTGCCATTTTGTTAATGTTTTCTATTATGTAGTACTTTGTTCCTTTTTTCCTCTCTTGCTATATTCCTTTATAATTTGATTTTTGTTTATTAGTTTCCCAGTGGCATGTTTTGATTCCTTTCTCTTAATTTTTTTTGTATTATGGATATTTTTATTTTTGGTTATCATTAGACACATATAAAATATTATAAAATATATCAGCTTCTTTTAGGCTGGTAATAACTTTGTATACCAAAATGCTACATTTTGATTTCTCCTCCTATGTTTTGTGTTACTGATTTCACAATTTATGCGTTTTATATATGATGTACCTATTTAACATATTATGGTTATTTAAATACTTTAATTTTTTAATTTTGATACCAAATTTAAAAGTGATTTACATACCACCATACAGTATTAGAATACCTTGAATTTGCCTATATTCTTACCTTTACAGTGAGTTTTAGATTTTCATATGTTTTGATGTTGTTAGTTAACATCCTTTAATTTCAACTTGAAGAACTCCTTCTGTCATTTCTTGTATGGCAGGTAAAGTGTGATGAACTCCCAAAGCTTTTTTTTTTTAACTTGAGAAAATCTTTATCTCTTTTTCATTTCTGGAGGAAAATTTTTTGCCGCATAGAGTATTCTTGGTTGACAGATTTTTTTTCTTTCAAAACTTTATATATATCACTCCACTTTTTCCTGGCTTTCCAGGTTTCTGCTGATGATTTTCCTGATGGCCTTATAGAGGTCCCCATGTATGTGAGCATTTCTTTTTTCTATTACTCCTTTTACAATGTACTCTTTGTCCTTGATTTTAGGTAGCCTTATTGTAATGTGTCTTGGAGATCTTTTTGAGTTGAAGTTTTTGGGACTTATGGGCTTCATGTACTTGAATATCTAAATCTCTTTCCCATTTTGAGTTTCTCAGCCATTATTTCTTTAAATAAGCTCTCTGACCCTTTCTCCTTCTCTTCTCCTTCTGAAACTCCAGTAATTCATAATTGTATCTCTTAATGGTATACTAAAGTTCATGTAGGCTTTCTTCACTCTTTTTTAAATTGCTCTTCTGACTGGATCATTTCAAATATCTTAAGTTCACTGATTCATTCTTTCTGTTGATCAAGTTTGTTATTAAAGCTCTCTATTCTTCAATTGAGTAATTATGTTCTTCAACTCTAGGATTTTTTAATGATTTCTATTTCTGTGTTGAACTTCTCATTTTGCTTATACATTTTTTTAAAACATGTGTTTAGTTCTCTGTTGCTGTTTTCTTGTAGTTCACTGAATTTCTTTTCTAGGATCATCCTCAGTTTTTTGTCAGATAGATCCTAAATCTCCATTTGCTTTGGGCCAGTTATTGAGGTTCTATAAGGTTCCTTTTGTAGTGTCATGTTTCCTTGATTGTGATCTTTGTGGCCCTGAATTGGCATCTGCACATTTGAAGTAGACACTTCTTCCAGTCTTTATAGACTGTCAGGAAATGCCCTTCACCAGTCAGGTCATTCAGATATTCTAGGTGACCCATCTGGTACAGATCTCAGGTGGGCTTACTGCTGGAATCTCTGAGTTGGAAGGTCTAGTGCCTGGGTCAACAGGTGAGCAAGACCATTTCTTGGATCCATAGGGGTGGACCTGATCCTTGGGTTCACAGTGCAGATTGATGTTTAGTTTCAGTAGTAGACCTGGGATCTGAATATGTACAGGACATGGATTCTGGATCCATGGGAATTGGTCTGTGGGTCTGTGGGTACTGCCTTGGATTTGGGAACAACAAGGTTCAGCCTTGCACTGGGGCAGGCCATGAGCCTTGGTCTCTGGGAACCAGACTGCATGCTGGGAGTATGGGGGCCAGACTGGTGCTGGGGCAGGCCAGGAGTCTGGGTCTCAGGAGCCAGTCTGGCATTGGGGTGAGACTAGAGCCCAGGTTCATGGAAGGCAGTCTGGTACCAAGATGGCCTGACGCTGGATCCTCAGGAGCTACCATGGAACCTGCATCTATTGAATTCATCCTAATGCTAGAGTGGATCATAAGTCTGGATCCTTGGGATCCTGTCAGAAGTCTGGGGCCATGAAGGCTGGCCTGGTACTGGTGCAATCCTAGTGCTGTGGTCTACGGTAAAGTTGAGAACTTACTTCATTGTCCTTTCCCTAAATGGAGGGTGTCTCTCTCCACACTGAACTGCCTGGGCCCAGAGGAGGGATGACATGTATAATGCAAAACTGTCTTCCTAATTCTCTTCAATGCATCTCTCCTTATTTCTGTTTTCCACTCAGATGATATAATCTCTCAATATTTTTATCCCTTGTGAAAGTATGTTTGTGCATGGACAGTTGTTCAAGTTGATGTCCCTGTGAGGTGAAGAGTGCAGGATAAAATTTGCACTGCCTCAACCGATGTGAAGATGAAAGAATTGACAAGCCTTAATATTCAGTGGGGTTGGCAGTGAGGAAGAAGGAGCAAAGATAACTTCCAAATTTCAGGCCCAGATAACCACATGGAAGCAAAATATTTTCAGTCTGAGAAACTGCTCTTTTTCTGGCCAGATACCAGGGAGAACATAGGTTTGTTGAGATATTCATAATATGCCATTGTGTACATGAGAACTAATAACCTACCATTGTGTTTATCTTAATGCAAATAATTATGTCCCATAGAAATAATCAACCCCCTGTGTTCACTCCCTAAAGACTTTTATATCTAACTGTTGAAATAATACTTTGGAAATTCAAAGTCAGTTTGAATATTAAGACCCATTTCCCTATATCCCACCAGGGTATAGAGATGCATGGGTAAAAGCAATTGAATATGGGTGAAAGATACATAAGTATTCTTTGTGCTTAATAATTTAAACACTTTACCCAAGCCTTCAGTTTGCTCTGGTTGAAAACCACATAAGGCATTTAAGACAAAGGATTTCAAGACAAGTTATGAAGAGAGAAAATAATCTCATATTTGACCCTGAATACGGTGAAGAAAAAAATTAAAGATCAAAAGATAGAAAACATTAATTTTTTATTTTATTTCCAAAGGGCTTTGTTTTTCTTTGTTTGTATTTTGTCTTTTTTACTTTGTTTTCCCATCCAAACATCTTGATGTGCTGTTAGATCTCAAGATCACAAAACACTAGTTATGTACTGTTGTATGGTTTAGTATTATATAAGGCATACATAACTTAACATAGAAGATTCTGATAAAAGAGAAGATATTGTGGATAATATACAAAACAGGCAAACTATTTCTACATATCAAGAGCTCTGAGAATATATGCTAATTGCATGTCAAAACAAAAGTTGCAGCTAATTAGACCTCCAATGAATATCTAGTGTTCTTCTTTTCCCTTAGGAAGTCCTACTCAAGATAACCCAGTTAAGTAATGCTACACAGTCTCTGCTGCAGTGTTTCAGATTACTTCTGACAAAAAGAACAGCAGCTCATAAATGGTGCAATTCAACCACAGTTTCTAACCTTAATATATAGATCAACAGTGCACACAAATCAGATCTAATTTTATCATGTTCCTGGGAGGGTTCTTTTCTTCCCTGTCTGAAACCCTCAATCATGATTCTGGACCATGTCCGTCTCTACGATGGGCATTTGGATCCTAGTTTTAAACTATATTTCATTCTATTTTGTAGTTAGCGCTTATTTATTTATTTATTTTTCAATATAAGGGGATGCTAGTTTTTAGAAACCCTGTCTATAGCTGTGTTAACAGAACTCTCATTAGTCTGTTGGCAAATGCCTTTCCTAGTTTGCAATGAAAAATCAGAATTCAGATATTATGACATGATAATGCTATACAACTGACCAAAACAATAATAAACCATACAAAGAAAATAACTTAAGAATGTCTTCTTGCAAGATCTGTTTAGTCTTAGATTTTAGTGTAGTTCTTTTCCTTAGTATACTCATGCTAATTAAAATTCAAGCTTTTCAGAAAGATCAGTTCAGAGAACATGTTAAGGCATTCCTTAAGGTCTTTCATGACATCGAAAACCGTGTGGGATAAAAATGCTACACTCAAACCTGATTCAGGATACACTGATTTTTTTCTTAATAAGGGGAAAGAAATAACTAGATTTATTAAATAGAAAATTTATCTATCTGACAGAGTGAAATGAGTCAACCAGTATAAGTATTTGGGTTTATTTTAAATACTTTATTGTAATTATTATTTTAAGAAATTATATATGGGCTTACATTTTTATAATTTATAATTGATTCACCAAATACAATACCTAGTACTTTCATTTTTGTTAATCTCCAGCTAGGAATCTCAAACTTGGAGAAAAATCCATTCATTTTGTCAACATTCTTGAGTATCTGTTATTTGTCAGGAAGATGATAGATGCTAAATAAACACAAAATAATCCCTGTAAAGTAAGATTTAACATAATGGGGAAAAATTGTTGTTCACATAAGCTACCATGTATGATTCTATATGACTAGTGTTATGAGTCATAAATTAGGAACGTATAGAAATTCTAAAATAAAGATTTTTTTCATCCTAAGAAGATTAAAGAAGGTAGAGACTTTATGGAGAACATAATGCTTCTGTGGGACTTGAATAATGAGTATGTTTCAATGTATTGAAACATAGATTGACGCTAATACAATCTATAGATAGAGGAATAGGAGGGTGGTGGGAAAGACAGCAATATATGCTTGAGAAACACTCAGCATATCAGCTGGACACCAGGTAGAGAACCTGCTGTAGAGTCAGAGAAAATAAGGCTAAATCAGAAAGAGAATAAATTGCGTATTGAATGTCAGAAAAATTTATTGTGTTTATTCAATATTATTATCATAAGATGTTAATTTCTTTAAAAAGCAATAAGAGTATACTATTATAACTGCAAAATAATAAAAAATCTTCATATACACAGAAAATGTACTAAAGAAAATCAAATTGTAATTCTTGATTTTTTTCTTGTAAAGTGTGTATATATTTTCACACACAAAGAGAAATATGTATTTTTTAACTTATTAAATAAGTGTTTCTAATTATAAAGTTAATATATGCTCAAAGAAAAAAGTTATATTTTTTTAAAACACAAGAAAATAAGCACACACACAGTCCTTAATAATCCAACAACCTAACAGTAATGTTTTAATATTTGTTCTATTTTAAACATTAAAATAATTACATACTGTTTCAAAGATTACTGCTTTCAATTTAAACATAAGTGAATTTGTCCCAATATCAAAAATCATACATATATTTCTTGTTAAATAAAATGACAGATTAAAAATATCTGAAAAATCCCCAGGTCCAAATGATAGATTAAAATATAGCAGTATCCTTAAAAGATATAGCTGATCTTGTAGGAACAAAATCAAAGTCAGACAGAAATCAAAGAAAATTCAACAAATGTTTTATTTCAGTAGTAGGTGTATCAAGATTTTAATGTTTCTATTTTTGGATATTTGTGTCCAATTTTTTCACTATTACAAGTCACCTGTAATTAAACTTTTTTTTTATGTTAGTCACCATACAGTACATCATTAGTTTTGATGTAGTGTTCCATGATTCATTGTTTGTGTATAACACCTAGTGCTCCATACACTATGTGCCCTTCTTAACACCCATCACTGGGCTAACCCATCCCCCCAGCCCTGTCCCCTCTAAAATGCTCAGTTTGTTTCCCAGAGTCCATAGTCCCTCGTGGTTCATCTTCCCCTCCTGTCCATCCCCCTTCATATTTCCCTTCCTTCTCCTAATGTCCTCCATGCTATTCCTTATGTTCCACATATAAGTGAAACTGTATGATAATTGACTTTCTTTTCTTGACTTATTTCACTGAGCATAATCTGCTCTAGTCCCATCCATGTTGATGCAAAAGTTGGGTATTCATCCTTTCTGGTGGCTTAGTAATACTCCATTGTATATATGGACCACATCTTTATCCATTCGTCTGTTGAAGGGCATCTTAGCTCTTTCCACTGTTTGGCAATTGTGGACATTGCCGCTATGAACATTGGGGTGCATATGGCCCTTCTTTTCACTACATCTGTATCTTTGGGATAAATACCCAGTAGTGCAATTTCAGTGTTATAGGCTTGCTTTATTTTTAATTTTTTGAGGAACATCCACACTGTTTTCCAAAGTGGGAGTATACCAACTTGCATTCCTAACAACAGTGTTAGAGGGTTTCCCTTTCTCCACAGCCTCTCCATTTGTTGTTTCTTGCCTTGTCAATTTTTGCCATTCTAACTGGTGTAAGGTGGTATCTCAATGTGGTTTTGATTTGAATTTACCCAATGGCTAATGGTAATCACATTTTTTATGTGTCGGCCATTTATATGTCTTTTGAGAAGTGTCTGTTCGTGTCTTCTGCCCATTTTTTTACTTGATTGTTTTCTGGGGTGTTGAGTTTGAGAAGTTCTTTATAGATCTTGTATATCAGCCCTTTGTCTGTAGTGTCATTTACAAATATCTTCTCCCATTCCGTGGGTTGCCTCTTTGTTTTGTTGACTGTTTCCTTTGCTGTGCAGGAGCCTTTTATCTTGACGAAGTCCCAAAAGTTCATTTTTGCTTTTGTTTCCCTTGCCTTTGGGGCCATATCTTAAGAGAAATTGCTGTGGCTGATGTTGAAGAGGTTCTCCTCTAGGATTTTGATGGCTTCCTGTCTCACACTAAGGTCTTTCATCCACTTTGAGTTTATCTTTGTGTATGATATAAGAGAATGGTTGAGTTCCATTCTTCTGTATATAGCTGTCTAATTTTCCCAGAACCATTTATTGAAGAGACTGTCTTTTTTCCAATGGATATTTTCCCCTACTTTGTTGAAGATTATTTGACCATAGAATTGAGGGTCCATATCTGGGCTCTCTATTCTGTTCCATTGGTCTATGTGTCTGTTTCTGTGCCAGTACTATGCTGTCTTGGTGATCACAGCTTTATAGTATAGCTTGAAGTCAGAAGTTAAGCAGCATGATGCCCCCAGTTGTTGTTGTTTCTTCTTCTTCTTCTTCTTCTTCTTCTTCTTCTTCTTCTTCTTCTTCTTCCTTCTTCCTTCTTCCTTCTTCCTTCTTCCTTCTTCCTTCTTCCTTCTTTCTTCTTCCTTCTTCCTTCTTCCTTCTTCCTTCTTCCTTCTTCCTTCTTCCTCCTTCTTCTTCTTCTTCCTTCTTCCTTCTTCCTTCTTCCTTCTTTCTTCTTCCTTTCCTTGGTTATTTGGAGTCTTTTCTGTTCAGTACAAATTTTAGGATTGTTTGTTTCAGCACTGAAGAATGCTGTGGGTGTTTTGATCAGAATGGCATTGAACATATAGATTGCTCTGGGCAGCATAGACATTTTAACAATATTTATTCTTCCAATCCATGAGCATGGAATGTTTTTCCATCTTTTTGTTTCTTCTTCAATTTCCTTCATGAGTGTTCTGTAGTTCCTAGAGTATAGCTCCTTTGTCTCTTTGGCTAGGTTTATTCCAAACTATCTTACGGTTTTTGGTGTTATTGTAAATGGAATCGATTCTCTAATTTCTCTTCCTATCATTACATTGTTAGTGTATAAGAAAGCAACTGATTGCTGTGCATTGATTTTATATCCTGCCACATTACTGAATTGCTGTATGTGTTCTAGTGATTTGGGGGTGGAGTCTTTGGGTTTTCCATATAAAGTATCATGTCATCTGTGAAGGGTCCGAATTCTTCTTTGCCAATTTTAACACATTTTTATTTCTTTTTGTTGTCTGATTGCTGTTGCTAGGACTTCCAGTACTATGTTGAACAGAAGGGTGAGAGTAGGCATCCTTGTGGTGTTCCTGATCTTAAGGGAAGGACTCTCAGCTTTTCCCCATTGAGAATGATATTTGCTATGGGTGTTTTATAGATGGATTTTATGAAATTGAGGAATGTTCCCTTTATCCCTATATTCTGAAGAGTTTTAATCAGGAAAGGATGCTGTATTTTGTCAAATGCTTTTTCTGCACTAATTGAGAGAATTGTGTATGGTATAAGATGTTCTTCTCTCTCCTCTTATTGTGTTCTATGACCTTCCAGGGGTAAATCCCACCTGTTCATGGTGGATAATCATTTTAATGTACTGTTGGATCCTATTGGCTAGGATCTTATTGAGAATTTTGGCATCCATATTCATCAAGGATATTGGTCTGAAATTCTCCATTTTGATGGGGTCTTTGTCTGGCTTGGAGATCAAGGTAATGCTGGCCTCATAGAAAGAGTATGGAAGTTTCCCTCTGTTTCTATTTTTTGAAACAGCTTCAGGAGAATAGATATTATTTCTTCTTTGAATGTTTGGTAGAATTCTCCAGGGAAGCCATCAAGTCCTGGACTCTTGTTTTTTGGGAGGTTTTTGATCACTGCTTCAATCTCATTACTGGTTTTTGGTCTATTTGGGTTATCAGTTTCTTCCTGTTTCAGTCTTGGTAGATTATAAGTTTCCAGGAATGCATCCATTTCTTCTAGGTTGCTTAACTTATTGGCATATAACTGTTGATAATAGTTTCTGATTGTTTCTATTTCCTTGGTGTTAGTCAAGATCTTTTCCCTTTCACTCATAATTTTATTAATTTGGGTCCTTTCTCTTTTCTTTAGGATAAGTCCGGCCAGTGGTGTATCGATTTTATGAATTCTTTCAAAGAACTATCTTCTGGTTTTATTGTTGTATTCTACTGTATTTCTGGTTTCTAATTCATTGATCTCTGCTCTAATTATTTCCCTTCTTGTGCATGGGTTAGGCTTAATTTGTTGTTGATTCTCCAATTCTTTAAGGTGTAAATATAGTTTGCATATTCAGGATTTTTCTGTTTTTTGCATGAGGCTTGGATAGCTACATATTTCCCCCTTAGGACCGCCTTTGCTGTATCCCATAGGTTTTGGACAGAAGTGTTTTCATTCTCATTGGTTTCCATGAATTATTTAAGGTCTCCTTTGATTTTCTGGTTGACCCAAACATTCTTGAGCAGAATGGTCTTTAGCTTCCAGTGTCTGAATTTCTTCCAAACTTTCTCTTGTGATTGAGCTCCAGTTTCAAAGCACTGTGGTCTGAGAATATGTAGGGAATAATCTCAGTCTTTTTGTATTGGTTGAGACCTGATTTGTGACCCAGTATGTGGTCTCTTCTGGAGAAAGTTGCTTGTGCACTGGAGAAGACTGAGTATTCTGCTTTTTAAGGTGGAACGCTGTTTATATCTATGAGGTCCATTTGGTCCAGTGTGTCATTCAGAGCTCTTGTTTCTCTGTTGATTTTCTGCTTAGATGATCAGTCTATTGCTGAGAATGGAGTGTTGAGGTTTCCTACTGTTAACATATTTTTATCAATATGTCTCTTTATTTTGGTTAACAGTTGGCTTTTGTAGTTGGCTGCTCCCATGTTGGGGGCATAGATATTTACAATTGTTAGATCTTCTTGTTAGACAAATCCTTTAAGAATAATATAGTGTCCTTCTGTATCTCTAACTACAGTCTTAAGCTTAAAATCTATTTGAGAATTGCTACCCCAGCTTTCTTTTGCAGTCTGTTGGCATAAAAGATGGTTCTCCATCCCTTCACTTTCAGTCTGGATGTATCTTTAGGTTCAAATGAGTCTCTTGTATACAGCGTATGGATGGGTCCTGTCTTTTTATCCAATCTGCAACCTTGTGCTATTTTATGGGTGCATTTAGGCCATTCACATTGAGTGTGATTATTGAAAGATATTATTTTATTGTCATCATGTTGCCTGTGAAGTCCTTGTTTCTATAGATTGTCTCTGTAAATTTCTGTTGTACATCATTCTTGGGGTCTTCTTTTATAGAACCCCCCTTAATATTCTTGCAGGGCTGACTTGGTGGTCACATATTCTTTCAATTTCAGCCAGTCTTGGAAGCTCTTTATCTCTCCATCCATTCTAAATGACAGTCTTGCCAGATACAGTGTTCTTGGCTGCATGTTCTTCTCATTTAGTACCCTTAATATGTCTTGCCAGCCCTTTCTGGCTTGCCAGGTCTCTATGGAGAGGTCTGATGTTATTCTGATATTCTTCCTTCTGTACACAAGGAATCTCTTCCCCCTAACTGCCCTTAAGATGGTTTCCTTGGTTCTAAGATTTGTGAGTTTAATATTACATGTTGGGGCATTGGTCTATTCTCTTTTATCTTGGGAGAGGTCCTCTCTGCCTCTAGGACAAGAATGTTTGTTTCGGGGCACCTGGGTGCCTCAGTGGGTTAATGCCTCTGCCTTCAGCTCAGGTCATGATCTCAGGGTCCTGGGATCAAGGCCCACATCAGGCTCTCTGCTCATCAGGGAGCCTGCTTCTTCCTCTCTCTCTGCCTGCCTCTCTGCCTGCTTGTAATCTCTCTCTCTCTCTCTCTCTCTGTGTCAAATAAATAAATAAATAAATAAATAAATAAATAAATAAATAAATAAAATCTTAAAAAGTTTTTATCTAAAAAATGTTTCATTCCCCAGATTAGGGAAGTTCTCAGCTACAATTTGCTCAAATATATCTTCTAGTCCTCTCTCTTTCTCTCCACCCCTTCAGGGATCCCAATATTTCTGACATTGGAACGTTTCATGACATCATTTATTTCTCTAATTCTGCTTTCATGGATTTTAAGCTGTTTTTTTTGGGCCTCCTCCTGTTTCTTCTTTTCTATCAGTTTGTCTTCTAGATCACTAATTCATTCTTCTGCCTCATTTACACTAATTGTTAGAGTATCTAGGTTAGATTGATAGCATTTTTAAGTTCTGCCAGATCAGCTCTCATTTCTGCCCTTAGAGAATCTATGTTGCTATTAATGGTTTTCTCCATCCTAGCTATTTCCTGCATAACTGTTACCCTGAAGTCTATTTCCAACATCTTGCTTATAACCATATCCACTAGCTCTGTGGCAAAAGTCAGAGTCTCTTAATTTTTCCTGTGTTGGGGGTTCCTCCTCTTAGTCGTTCTGTTGACGGGTGGTTGAGGGAATGTACAGAATCCAAATTATTAACCACAACCCAAGCAAGATGCACCCATTTTATAGGGACCTTAGGGTTGTCAGCCTTTTGTTCTTCCAGCCTATCTTCTGGGGGAGGGGGCTGCCATGCTGTTACTCAGGTAACCCTGTTTGGACAGTGTCGCCCTGCACCCTGTGGGGAGGGGGCGGGCTCAGTGAAAACCATTTTGGGGGGGCTTTTTTTCTCTGGTGGCTTTCCCTGTTGGCTTTCTGCATCTCTTCCAAGAGTCAGAGCAGAAGTGACAATGTCCATACTTCTGTTTCAGAACAGAGAGATTGCAGTCTGTTCTCCAGTGAGCTCTCCAGGCCACACTGTCTCCATTTTTCTCTGTGCTGCTAAAAACCACAGAATCCTGGGTTGTGCGTCCCAAAGCAGCAATCCTAGCCCTCACTTCCAGGTCCAGGCATGTCTCTGCCCTTTGTGCTTCTACAACCACTAGCTGCTCCCATTTCATACGTGCACCCCACAGCTCCAGGTTTCAATCTGGGGGGCTGCCCTACAGTCATTTCCTGGTCTTAGTGGTCTGCAAGTCTGTGCCTGGTCCCCAGCATGAAAACAAAACAAAACAAAAAAGGATCCCAGAGGCTTCCTCCACCTTCCATTTATCTTCCAATATCTGCCCACAGAATCATGGCTCCCTGCTTCATACCTTGAAACCAATTGCTGAAGATACTCTGTTTGTAGACATCCAGATATATCTTCTTACATCTCAGGCTTATTTTGTGGGTGTTCTGAGTGGTCTGGTAGATATCCAGCTCAATTCAGGTTGAAATAGGGTCCCTTACTCCTTTGCCATCTTTGGCAACTCTAATTAAACTACTTTTTAAATATTTTAAATATTTTACATATATATCTGATTATTTCTTTTGGAAAAATTCTGAAAGTTTTGGCATATGACAATGCATTTTTAAGGCCTGTCACATTTTCCCAATTCCCATTCAAATTGGCTTAATTAATTTACATTCCAATATGGACAACGACTCTTTATTGACACTGACTGTATATATTATATCATATAATTGTTCCAAGAACTTTTTGAGGTTTATATATATGTTTTCTAGTTATAAGAGTAAAAATCCAAGGATCACAAGAGTAAAGTTGACAAATATATAAAGTTACTTACTAGCAATACAATAATTTCAATCCAGAAATTATCTGATTTCCAAAACCAATTATCTTAATCACTATCTGCCTCTAATGCCACTGTGCAGAAGAGTGCTAGTTTCTGTTTTTCCTTATTCCTTATTCCTTTACCATTCTTTTAAGTCTTTGCCCATCCATAGGGGAAGTGGGATCTCTTTCTAATTTGCATTCCTTTGGTAACTGGTAAAGGCTGAACATTTTTTTTTAATTCATGTTTTTTGTTTATTAAAGTTTGTAATAATTATTTTTAGTGTTAGGTTCACAGTAATATTTAGGGGAAGGCACAGAGATTTCTCATACCCCTTCCCCACACATGCATAGGCTCCCCATTATCAACATGTCCCACTAGGGTGGTAATTTTTTACAACTGATGAACCTACATTGACACATCATTGTCACCCAGTGTCCAGAGTTAACTTTATAGTTTACTCTTGGTATTATACATTCTAAGTGCTTAAAAATATATATATAATAATATATATCCATCATTATGATATCATAATGAGTATTTTCACTGTCTTAAAAGCCTCCTATGCTCTTCCTATTCACCCTATTTTCCCAACACCCCATCCCTCCTACCTCTCCCAGTAGCCACTAATCCTTTCATTCTCTCCATAGTCTTTCATTTTCCAGAATGCCCTATAGTTGGAATCATACAGTTTGGAGCATTTTCAGATTGGCTTTTTTCAGTTAGTAATATGCATTTAAGTTTCCTTTATGTCTTTTTATGACTTGATAGCTCATTTCATTTAATGACGAATAATATTCCAATGTATGAAGGTACCAGAGTTTATCCATTTGTCTACTGAAGGATATCTTGGTTCCTTCTAAAATTCAGCAATTTTGAGGAAAGTTGCTGTAAGCATGCATGGTGCAGGTTTTTGTGTGGATAAAAGTTTTCATCTTTGGGTAATTACTAGAGAGTATGATTGCTGGATCATGGTTTTTTTTGTTTTTTGTTTTTTGTGGGGTTTTTTTGTAAAACAAATAAAAACTGCCAAACTGACTTCAAAGTGGCTGTACATTTTTTATTTCTACCGGCAAGGATAGAGAATTCTTGGTGTTACACATATTCATCAGCATTTGCTGTTGTCAGTGTTTTGAATTTTGGCTATTTTTAATAGGCACATAGTGATATGACATTTTAATTTGTAGTTCCCTGATATTATATGGAACATCTTTTAATATACTTACTTGCCATCTGTATATCTTCTTTGTGAAGTGTCTATTAAGTTGTTGACCCATTTAAAAAAATATAATTGTTTTCTTATTGCTGAGTTTTAAGAGTTCTTTGTGTAATTTGGATAATATTTTTATCATGTGTCTTTTGCAAATATTTTCTGCCAATCTGTGACTTATCTTCTCAATTTCTTGAAATTGTTTTTCTCAGAAGTTTTCTCAGAATTTTTTTGAGAAAGAGTGGGGGAGGGGCAGAGGGAGAGGGAAAGGGAGAGAGAATCTTAAGCACGCTCCATGCCCAGTACGGAGCCTGATGTGGGGCTCAGTCTCAGGACTGTGAGATCATGACCTGAGCTGAAATCAAGAGTCAGATGCTTCACTGAGTGAGCCACCCAAGTACCTCAGAAGTCTTTAATTTTAATGAAGTCTAGCTAATCAATTATTTCCTTCATGGGTGGTATCTTTGTTGTATCTAAAAAGGCATCACCATACCCAAAGTAATATAATTTTTTGCTATATTATCTTCTAAGAGTTTTATAGTTTTGTATTTTACATTTAGGTCTATGATCTATAATTCTGTGAAGGGTGTAAGGTCTGTGTCTAGATTCATTTTCTTTTTTATTTAAAATCAACTTAATTAACAGAGTGTATTATTAGTTTCAGAGGTAATTTAGTGATTCATCAGTTGCATATAACACCCAGGGCTCATTACATCAAGTGCCCTCCTTAATTCCCATCACCCAGTTACTCTATCCTCCCCTCACACCCTTCCAGCAACCCTCAGTTTGTTTCCTATAGTTAAAAGTCTCTTATTGTTTGCCTCCCACTGTTTTTGTCTTATTTTTCTTATATGTGGATGTCCAGTTGTTCCAGTAACTACTAATTGAAAAACTATCTTTGTTCCATTTTACTACCTTTGGCCTTTTGTTCAAGACTAGTTGACTAGATTTGTGTGTTTATTTCTGGGCTTTTTAATTTTTTCCAATAATCTGTTATTTATCCAGTACCATACTGTGTTCATTATGTAGCTTTATAATAGTTCTTAAAGTTGTGTAACATCAGTCTTCCAACTTTGTTCTCCTCCTTCAAAGTTGTATGGGCTATTCTGGATCTTTTGCCTCTCCATATAAACTTTTTTTAAAAGATTTTATTTATTTATTTGAGAGAGAAAGTGATTGAGAGCCAGAGAGAACATGAGTGGGGAGAGGGGCAGAGAGAGGGAGAAGCAGACTCTCCACTGAGCAGCGAGCTCAATGTGAGGCTTGATCCTGGAACTCCGGGATCATGACCTGACCCAAAGGCAGATGCTTAACAAACTAATCTACATAGGGACTCCTCCATATATGCTTTAGAATCAATTTGTTGATACCCATAAGAGAACTTTCTGGGATTTTGACTGGGATTATATTGAATCTATAGATGAAGTTAGTAAGAATTATCAGTTTGGTTATATTGAGTGTTACTAATTATAAATATGGATTATCTCTCCATTTATTTAGCTCTTTTTATTTCATGTATCAGGGTTTTGTAATTTTCCTCATGTAGAATTTGTATCTACTTTGTTAGATTTATGCCTAAATATTTCATTTTGAGAAGCGCTAATGAAATGGTATTGTAATTTTAATTTCAAATTATATTTGCCCATTGGTGGTATATGAGAAAACAATGGACTTTTGTACATTAATCTTATATCCTGCAACCTTGCCATAATTCCCTATTCCAGAATTTGTTGTTAATTCTTTTAGGTTTTCTACCTAGACAAGTATATCATCTGTAAATGAAGATGGCTCTATTTATTCTGTCCCCAAACTGTAAACATTTTATTTCTTCTTGTTGTTGTTTTATTGCATTAGTGAGAAGTTCTATTATAATGTTGTAAAGGGGTGGGGAGAGGGGACACTTTTTTTTTTTTTTTAATTTATTTTTATTATTTGCCCAAGGGGTACAGGTCTGTGAATCATCAGGCTTACATCTTTCACAGCCCTCACCAAAGCACAAACCCTCCCCAATGTCCATAATCCATCCACCCTATCCCTACCCTCCCACCCCCCAGTAACCCTCAGTTTGTTTTATGAGATTAGAAGTCTCTTATGGTTTGTCTCCTTCCCCATCCCATCTTGTTTCATTATTTTTCCCTCCCTACCCCCCACAACCCCCCACCCTGCCCCTCAAGTTCCTCATATCAGAGAGATCATATGATAATTGTCTTTCTCTGATTGACTTATTTCGCTCAGCATAATACCCTCCAGTTCCATCCATGTCGTTGCGAATGGCAAGATTTCGTTTCTTTTGATAGCTGCATAATATTCCATTGTATATATATACCACATCTTCTTTATCCATTCATCTGTTGATGGACATCTAGGTTCTTTCCATAGTTTGGCTATTGTGGACATTGCTGCTATAAACATTCGGGTGCACGTGCCCCTGAGGATCACTACCTTTGTGTCTTTAGGATAAATACCCAGTAGTGCGATTGCTGGGTCGTAGGGTAGCTCCATTTTCAACTTTTTGAGGAATCTCCATACTGTTTTCCAGAGTGGCTGCACCAGTTTGCATTCCCACCAACAGTGTAGGAGGGTTCCCCTTTCTCCGCAACCTCGCCAACATCTGTCATTTCCTGACTTGTTGATTTTAGCCATTCTGACTGGTGTAAGGTGGTATCTCGCTGTGGTTTTAATTTGTATTTCTCTGATGCCGAGTGATGTTGAGCACTTTCTCATGTGTCTGTTGGCCATTTGGATGTCTTCTTTGGAGAAATGTCTGTTCATGTCTTCTGCCCATTTCTTGACTGGGTTATTTGTTTTATGGGTGTTGAGTTTGAGAAGCTCTTTATAGATTTTGGATACTAGCCCTTTATCTGATATGTCATTTGCAAATATCTTCTCCCATTCTGTCAGTTGTCTTTTGGTTTTGTTGACTGTTTCCTTTGCTGTGCAAAAGCTTTTAATCTTGATGAAGTCCCAATAGTTCATTTTTGCCCTTGCTTCCCTTGCCTTTGGTGAGGTTCCTAGGAAGAAGTTGCTGCGGTTGAGGTCGAAGAGGTTGCTGCCTGTGTTCTCCTCGAGGATTTTGATGGATTCCTTTCTCACATTGAGGTCTTTTATCCATTTTGAGTCTATTTTTGTGTGTGGTGTCAGGAAATGATCCAGTTTCATTTTTCTGCATGTGGCTGACCAGTTTTCCCAACACCATTTGTTGAAGAGACTGTCTTTTTCCCACTGGACATTCTTTCCTGCTTTGTCGAAGATTAGTTGACCATAGAGTTGAGGGTCCATTTTTGGGTTCTCTATTCTGTTCCACTGGTCTATGTGTCTGTTTTTGTGCCAGTACCATACTGTCTTGATGATGACGGCTTTGTAATAGAGCTTGAAATCTGGAATTGTGATGCCGCCAACTTTGCTTTTTTTTTTCAACATTCCTTTGGCTATTCGGGGTCTTTTCTGGTTCCATATAAATTTTAGGATTATTTGTTCCATTTCTTTGAAATAAATTGCTGGTATTTTGATGGGGATTGCATTAAATGTGTAGATTGCTCTAGGTAGCATAGACATTTTCACAATATTTATTCTACCCATCCATGAGCATGGAATGTTTTTCCACTTCTTTGTGTCTTCCTCAATTTCTTTCATGAGTACTTTATAGTTTTCTGAATACAGATTCTTTGCCTCTTTGGTTAGGTTTATTCCTAGGTATCTTATGGTTTTGGGTGCAATTGTAAATGGGATTGACTCTTTAATTTCTCTTTCTTCTGTTTTGTTGTTGGTATATAGAAATGCAACTGATTTCTGTGCATTGATTTTATATCCTGACACTTGACTGAATTCCTGGAGAGGGGACACTCTTAACCTCGTATCTGATCTTCATGGTAAAGCTTCAAGTTTCCCACTATTAAGTATGATGTTGGCAATACATCTTTTGTAGATATTCTTTATCAAGTTGAGGGATTTCCCCTTTCAAAATAACTGAGAATGAATATGTGTTGAATTTTGTCAAATGGTTTTTCCACATCTGTTGATATGACTGTATGGTTTTTCTCTTTTAGCTTTTTGATATGAGTGATTATATTAATTGATTTCTAAATGTCAATCCAAACTCAAATACCTTGAATAAATCTCATTCAGTTGTGGTGTGTAATTCTTTCATAACTCATTGGATTTGATTTTCTAATATTTTCTTGAGAATTTTTACATCTATGTTTATGATAGAGATTGATCTGTAGTTTTTTCTTGTAATGTTTTTGTTTGGTTTTGAAATTGGATTAATTCTTGCTTCATAGGATGAGTTTGGAAATATTCCCTCTACTTCTGTCTCCCAAAGAGGCTGTAAAAAATTGATATAATTTTGTCCTTAGATCTTTGTTAGAGTTAACCAGTGAACCTATCTTGGTTTGATGCTTTCTGTCAAAGACTAATAATTATTGATTTAATTTTAAAATAGGTATTGACATATCCATATTGTCTATTTCTTCTTGTGTGGGTTTTGCAAAATTGCATTTTTCAAGGAAATGGTCTATATCATCTAGGTTATCAAATTTCTTGTTCATAGTATTTCATTATTGTCCTTGTAATGTCTATGTATTCATAATGATATCCCCTCTCATTTCTCATATTAGAAATTTGTGTTCTCTCTCTCTTTCTTTTCTTAATATGCATAAAGTCATTATGAGTCATTTTGTTCTTATCAAAGAACTGTCTTATGGTTTCATTGACTTCCTCTATTATTTTCCCTTCTTCAATTTCATTGATTTATGTTCTAATTCTTAATATTTATTTTCTTCTCTTTGCTTTGGATTTAATTTGTTCTCTTTTTCTAGTTTCCTAAAGTCAAAACTTAGGTTATCCATTTTATATCTTTTCTAATATGTGCACTTAATGCTATACATTTTACTCCAACCACTGCTTTAACTGCATCTCACAAATTTTGATGTGTTCTCATTTTTATTAAAATATTTTCTAATATCTCTTAAGATTTCCTCTTTGACCCATGTGTTTAGAAGTGTGTTTTTAAATCATATATTTTGGAATTTTTCCAGTTATCTTTCTGTTATTGCTTTCTAATTAAATTCCATTGTGGCCTCAGAGCAGACTGTATAATTTTTATTCTTTTAAAATTTTTAAGTGTGTTTTATGGTCCAGATAGTTTATTTTTATGAATGTTCTGTGTGAGCTTTAGAAGAATATGTATTCTGCTATTATTGGATAATGTGGTTTATAAATGTCAATTATAAACAGTTGACTGATGGTATTTTAAAGTTTAACCATGTCCTTTCTGATTTCTGCCTGCTGGATTTGTGTATTTCTGATAGATGTTGAAGACTCCAACTATGGTAATGGATTCATCTACTGTTCTTGCCATTCTGTTAGTTTTTGCCTTACATAATTTGTTCTGTTGTTCGGTGCATACAGGTTAAGGATAGTAATGCTTTCTTTGAGAATTGACCCTTTATCATTACATAATGCCCCTTTTTATCTCTGATGCTGCTTGCTCTGTTCAAAACCACTATAGCTACTCCTACTTTCTTTTGCTAATGCTAGCATGTTATACTTTTCTGCAGCCATTTACTTTTAATCTATATGTATTTATAATTAAAGTAGGTCTCTTATACACATGTATATTTCGATGTTGTTCTTTTTTTATCCATTCTGACAATCTCTATCTTTTAGTGGGTACATTTAGACCATTGACATTCAAAATAATTATTAATGTAGTAAGATCAATATCTGGCATATTTGTTATAGTCTTTTTTGTTATTGTTGTCTTTATTCTTTGTTCCTATTTTTTCTTCCACTGTTTGTCTGCCTTTCATGGTTTTAGTTGAACACATCTTTTTTTTATGATTCCATTTTCATAATATGTTGGTTATGCTTTTTTTTTCATAATTTTTAGTGATTACCCCAGAGTTTGCCCTATACATTTATAGGTAACCCAGGTTTGCTTTCAGATAACACAATACCATTCACAGGTAGTCATAACACAATAACACTCACTATCACTTATGGGTACTGTGAGTTCTTTATAATGACAAAATAACACTAACTCCCTCCTTCTTTCCCTTGTGTCACTGCTGTCATTCATTTCATGTATATACATACATGTGTGTGTATAAAATCAAACACCTTGTTGCTATTATTATTTTGAACAAATTTATGTGTTAGATCAATTAGAATAAGAAAACTTTAAAGTTTATATTCATTTATTAGATCAATTATAATAAAATATATTTTTTAAGTTTTGTATTCACTTACTCTTTCTTCAATGTTCTTGCTTCATGTAGATTGACTTTCTGAACTATGTTATTTTCCTTCCCTGTAAAGCACTTCTTTTGAAATTTCTTGCAAAGTAGGTTTCCTGGCAACAAATTCCTTCACTTTTGCTTGTCCAATAAAGTCTTCATTTCTCCTTCAGTTTTGAGGATAATTTCACAAAGCACAGAATTCTAGGTTGGTGGGTTTTTTGTTTTTCTCTCTCAATATCAAAATGCTCTTGTTGCTTGCATGCTTTCTGAGACATTGGATGTAATTCTTATATTCATTCCTCTATAGATAAAGTGTTTTTTGCCTTCTGGCTTCTTTCACGACTTTTTCTTTATCCTTAATCTTTTGTAGTCTAAAAAATAAAAGCTTTGGTATAGCATTTTGGACATTTTTCCTGGATGACATTCTTTCACCTTCCTAGACCTGTGATTTACTGTCTGACATTAATTTGAGGGAAATTCTCAGTCATTATTGTTTCATATGTTCTTGTTTCGTTTTCTTTTTATTCTTGTTATTCCTGTTATGCATATATTACACATTTTGTAGTTGTCCTTGGATATGATGTTATGGGTTTTTTTCCAATCTTTTTTTTCCCCTCTTTTTATTAGTTTTTGAGGATTTTATTGCTATATCTTCCAGTACAGTTATTTTTTCCTCGGTTGTATTTAGTCTACCAATAAGCTAATCGAAGGTATTCTTTATTTCTGTTAATTTTTTTTATTACTAGAATTTCTTTTTGGGTCTTAGTATTTCCATATCTCTGCTTACATTAATTATCATTTCTTGCTTGTTGTTTACTTTATCCATTACATCCCTTACCATATTAATCATAGGTGTTTTAAATTCCCAACCTGATGATTCCAACATCTTTATCATGTCTGGTTCTGATGCCTGTTCTGTTTCTTTTAAATTGCATTTCTTGGGGTGCCTGGGTAGCTCAGTGCATTAAAGCCTCTGCCTTTGCCTCAGGTCATGATCTCAGGGTCCTGGGATCGAGGCCCGCATCGCGCTCCCTGCTCGGTGGGGAGCCTGCTTCCTCCTCTCTCTCTGCCTGCCTCTCGGCCTACTTGTGATCTCTCTGTCTCTGTGTCAAATAAACAAATAAAATCTTTTTAAAAATTGTATTTCTTACCTTCTGGTTTGGCTTATAATTTTTTTCTTGGTAGACATAGTGTACCTGGTAAATGCAACTGCTATAAATAGGCCTCTAGTAATGTGGTGCTAAGTTGTGGGAGAAGGGGAAGCATTCTATTGTCCTGTGACTAGTCTCAGTCTTTTAGTGAACCTGGGTGTGGACTGTGGACTTCAACAAGTCTGGGCGGCTCAGTCATTAAGCATCTGCCTTCAACTGGGGTCATGATCCCAGAGTCCTGGGATCAAGCTCTGCATTGGGCTCCCTTTTCAGTGGGAAGCCTCCTTCTCCCTCTCCTACTCCCCCTGCTTGTGTTCCTTCTCTTGCCATGTCTCTCTCTGTCAAATAAATAAATAAAATCTTTAAAAAAAAATGTAAACGAGTCTTTCTTAGTTTGTTTTTTTTTTCCTTCTCTTTCCCCCTTCCATCAGACAGAACTACTAGAGCTAGCTGGAGTTGGGTATTTCGTTTCTCTCCAGTTAGTTAGGCTCTGATAAAGCCCCAGGAGGTTAGGCTTTGGTGAATTGTTTTCTCCTAAGCTCAGGTATTATTAGGAAAAACAGTGTTCTCATATATTTCATTCTGCAGTACTTATTGTGGAAACCTGGTTGGACCCCTGAAGATAAATCCCTCCAAACAGTTGTGGTTTCATATGACTAAATCCATCTGGAGATTTGACTCTCAGAGTTGTCCACACAAAGCCTCAGCAGTTCACCAATTACAGCTTAGGTTTTCCTCCTGGTTTCCAGAGCAGTCTCTGTATCAGTAGTCTGTGACTCTAATTACCTTTCTGTCCCTCAAATATTGGGGCAGCAATTTGCTCTGTGTCTTCTCTTATGGATTCAAGAAAAGTTGTCGATTATTCAGTCTATTCAGCTTTTGATTATCATTAAAATGGAGTGACAACTTCCATACTTTTTCATGTAAAACTAGAAATCAGAAATCTCCTGAACATTTATTTTAATGTTGCTTGGCCATTTGCATTTCTATTTTAACACACTGCTTATTTATGAATAGGATGCCTATATGTTCCTTATTTATTTGTACAAGCTTCTAAGAATTATGAGTTTCAATGCTTCAATAATTATATTAGGAGTATTTTATCCAATAAATTAATTTTTGATCACTATTTTTATTATACAAACATGTTTAATTTTTTTATGCCATTAGCTTACCAGTATTATATGTTTTCTGACTCTGGAACTTACTACTTTTAAGACACAGCCCTTTGAATTTTATATATACTTTATATTCATAGTCTGCTTTTAGAAGCATAAAAAGAAAAAAATCTGTACTGAGTGTGATGGTCTAAGGTTATTTATGTGCTTTTCCTTTTAACCTTTGAAACTTTCCTTTGTATCACATCCTCTTTACCCAACTCTGTCCTGCTTGAAGAGGATTAGGATTTGTTACAGAAGAAATAAAAGGAAAAGATTCAGCTTCTGACATGGAAAAATATTTGGAAGGAAGTCAATAACCTTGAGAACTAGGATATTGTCATGAGGAAAGATTGTCAAACTTCTTTATCTCTCTTTTTAGTCTTTAAGAGCTCGGATATGTGGGCTACACCAGGAAGGTCCAAATAAAGAAAGCAAACAGGAAAGTCAGTATTTTTCTGACCCCAGACAAATCAGAGGAGGGATGGATTAGAAGCAGAGGTAATGGAGATGACTATAAATTGGTGTACTGACTTTCTTCTTCTAGATGTTTTTCTAGAAAGTGGCATTTATGTTAGGATGGAACATATTAGGGCACTACTCATTTGGGATTCTCAGGAGCCTAGAGTCAATGATCTGGCATCAGCCTCATCAAAGTAAACTTGGTGGTGCCACGCTGTCCAGCAGAGGGAGTAGTTGAGTTTTATTTCCCCAGAGGAACCATTGTTTCCCATCCTACAGAACAGGGAGCAAATGAAAGGGTTGCTAGTATCCCCGTGGTAGTACAAGGAGCACATAAGAGACCATTCTGACTATAATCACTGACAGTTGCACTCAGATCCTTGCTTAGTTCATGGTCAAATCCCCAGGTAGATGAGGCTCATCAGCCTACTAGGGCTGTTTCTAGATCTGAGCATAGGAAAAAAAGGTTAATGGACACAGACTTAAGCATTAAAAGTCAGGGATACCAAAGGCAAAACAGACATAGAATTCACCCTACAGCAAGCAGATATCAATTAGTGCACAGTCCAGGACTGGGATAATAGCCCCCAATACACACAGCCCTTCCTACGACTATATGCTTATCTTATGCTAAGAACCAAGATGTGGAGAAGTTACCTTAGAGGCTATCTGAAAGATGTTTTAATATATAAGCAGTCCAGGTTTTGAACTGGATAGGAACTTTGATTTTTTTTCCTTACCGGTGGGTGGTTTCTTATGAAAGAGACCAGAGAAGCCAATGGAAAATGAAGGAAATAGTTATGGTTTTATTTATATGCAACTTATAGATGGTTAATTTGTAGCCCAACTGAGTTCCTTTCTAAAACCCAAATTACAGAAAACCATCAGACTGTAGGAAGAAATTTTGAGAAATAATCAAGTATTTTGTGTGTATTTCTAAAAATGAAGTAGAAATCCAGAACTGTAAAATTTTGCTTTAGCTAACTTACATGGGGGATGAATGACCATTCCACATTTTTTTTTCTTTTATCAACCTCTCCTTATAAAAAAAGCACAGAGAAAAAGAGAAAAGTTTTCACTACTTAGCTAATATGAATCCTTACTAATCTTGGTTGCTTTTATAGAAAACTCTCAAAACCACCATGAGTTATGAGGGAAGAAGATCTGTGTATTCCCATTAATACGGAATACACATATATTAAGTGGATTTTCTTTTACATTAATATTTCTCTGTAACTTAGGCTTTCCAAGAATGAACATTGATTCAATTTATGGCTTGGAAATATAACCCACAGTTGTGTTTTAACACATGGAATCTAAGTTGTATGCAATTGTTTTGTGTGTATGTAAGAATATTTACTGAATCAAAAACTTGAAGTGAGGGCGCCTGGGTGGCTCAGTGGGTTAAAGCCTCTGCCTTCGGCTCAGGTCATGATCTCAGGGTCCTGGGATCGAGGCCCGCATCGGGCTCTCTGCTCAGCAGGGAGCCTGCTTCCTCCTCTCTCTCTGCCTGCCTGTCTGCCTACTTGTAATCTCTCTCTGTCAAAATAAATAAATAAAATCTTTAAAAAAAAAAAAAAAACTTGAAGTGAGGGGGGTGTCTGGGTGGCTTAGTTAGTTAAGCATATCCCTTCAGTTCAGGTCATGATCCTAGGGTCCTGGGATTGAGCCTGCAGTGGGCTCTGTGCTCAATGGAGAGTCTGCTGCTCCCTCTGTTCCTCCCCCTGCTCGTGCTCGCTCTGTCTCTATTTGTTTTTGTCTCTCTCTCAAATAAATAAGTAAATAAAATCTTAAAAAAAAAACTTAAAGTGGTTCTGATATTGTCATCATTTGTTTTTCTTGTTCTTGTCCTTAAATGCCAAAAAAAAAATCAGTGTTGTTTCACCACTGGACATAAAATACAGAATGATTAAATAAGGAAAAAAGTCTCTGAGTAGCTGGTCTATGATCTTTGGATCTTTGGTATAATCTCTTATAACTCCATAAAGCACAATTGGTGCCTGTGAATTTTCTTTCCATTAAATAATATTGACCAAGTTCTTGCCATTAAGTACTTAGTGGATAATACAAACAGTTTATTATTTCATTAATTTATTTTAGAATGTACTTTTGATCATTCTGGTTGCATCTGCCATCTTTCCAGGCCATTCTAAGTGACTCAGAGGTGAGATTCAATCATCTCGGCCAACACAAGCTTCACACTGAGACTCAAAACACATAAGGGAAATAATCTGGGGGTTTAACTAACTCTGGTTGTTCCAAGATTACAGAGTAGGGTTGATAGCTTTGCCTTTTTATTCAATTTAATGGTAGTAATTTTATATTCTTTGCTTTATCCCAGGAAGTCTTAAAGAATAGCATTGTCTTGTAGACCCTTAACAGCTTTTTAGGATCTAGGGACATTAGCTGGCCTTATCAAACCTTGGGCAACAACACAACTTCTATGAAGGAGATTTATTGATTGAATGGATGATTCACCAGCACTCTCATATAAAAGACTCTCTCAATAACTAGGACAGAAAAGTTTCAAAGGTCAATAGCTAACATTTTACGCTGCCAACTCTTCCTCAAATGACTCCTCATTTTGATTTTTGTTAGTTTTCTTTTTTCTAATATCCCCCTTGACTATTGAAGATATGGTAGTAAAAAAAATAATTAAAAAAGGAACATAAAAAATTAAAAAGGAACCTGTGTAATAATCTTCAAACAAGACAGAATTGAAATGAATTCAGATTTTCTGTTCAATACCTGCCCAATTCAAACACCAGAACCAAATTTTCTAGCCTTATTTTGTTTCCATCATCTGTATTGTGTTCATTCCAGAAAGCAATGGATTTTCTCCCCTGGTTGTTGTAAAGGATGAAATCAGTACGTCATTTTCATCTCAAGCTTATCTAATTTATTCAGTAAAATGATGTTAATTCTGAACTACTGCTCTAAGAAGGTAAAATAGTATTCATTTTAAAAGTAATAGAAGGGAAACTATTATGTATTTAGACATAAATAGATACTTAAGTAGTTAATGACATATGACTTAGAGTAATTGCTCTTAAGTTATTATAATTTTTACATAATATACATGCCAATCACACATATTTGGTCATCCAAATGTTCATTTATTAACTTACAATATTAAAAATTTTGCTAAGCATGTTTATAATAGTTCCATTACTATAAAATGCCAGAAAGTACTCAGTTTATTTTAGATTTTGAAATTCAGACTAGTTAATTATGTTTCTATCACCATTAAAAGACTACTGGTACTTCTTTCTTTCCCCAAAATTTATTATAACAAATCAACATAACCTTATTACTTTATTAGAAAATGGTAAAAGTATAAATGAATAGGCTTATTAGTTTTTAAAATACACAACTTTCTTGTAACATGGTAAAGTTTTTTGGGTTTTGCTTTTTTTAAAAAAAGGTGAGGACAGAATGCTTTTAGTGAGAGAATAATTTTTGTTTAAGGAAATAGCTTGATAATCTCCTTATAGGAAGGGAAGAGAAGACCCTGAGAGGCAAAAGACGTAAGTTAACACACAGCAAGCAAAAAGATGGAACATCTCTTCATGAGGAAAACAAGGGTTTGGGGAAAGGCAGAGAAGAAGGGAGCAGAATGGTAAAAAGCTGAAGCTCTGTGTAAATTCTCATCTTCTAAAAACCTTATATAAAGTGTTTAATATATGTAAATACATATAAACATAGCTTATTTGATGGGACTTGAGAAGGTACAGAACTCTGAGTATTATTATATTGAATAGATTATATTATTATATAATATTGTTGTATATTATTACATGAAACAAATGATATCATGATCCATAAACTAAGCTAATTCAGCTTAGTTCTTAGTAGGATCTCCAAATCAAGCCAGATGTGATTCTCACTGACTGCACACACACACACACACACACACACACACACACACACACGGAGGGAAGGAGGGAGTGGCGGAAGAGAGGTTGGGAGGGGCTGGTAGGCAGACATGTCTTTTTAAAATGACCATTTATATATATGGTTCCTGAGTGAGGGGAAAAAAATCCAGTCAGCTTATTGTCATCTAGGGAAACATTTTAAACTGGTAGAACCAAAAATGATATAGTTTAGCCTATTGTTGTATTTTGTTTTTATTATATCAACCAATGCACAAAAATTTCAGTGTATATCCACTTACTACAGAAGTGCAATAACTCTTGTAAACAATTTTAGATTATTTACACACTGTTCATTTTTGTTGTTAAAAACTTCCAGATTTGTTGTTAAAATTCCTAACACCATGTATGTTTCTCAAATTGTCCAGAGCCTTTCTTGCAGATATGTGTAAAGGTAATTCAAAGCCTACTTAATCTTTAAGTAAATCACAATTAGCAGCATACATTTTCTGAGTTCTATAAAAGGTCATAGTATTGATTCTCAACCCAGATAGAAATAATTTTGTTTGGAGTATCCCAAGATGTCATCTATAGCTTATCTATTTTCTCCTGAGACTAAATGAAAAGAAAAATGAAAGTTTTTTTTTTTCAGCAAGAATTCAATTGAAATCTGCAGAGTTCTGGTCTTCTTAATTCTTTCATTCCTCTTAAATAAGTATTCCTAAAATGCTGAAAGGCAAATCAAAATAAACAACTTTTCATGATAAAAAGAAGTCCAAAGTTACCTTTTTTTGAGTTTATCAGTTTTAATTGACTTGAAGCCTTGAAGAACTGTATCTGGCCTGAAACCACTCTCTGTTCTCTGTTTCTCCTAACCTCATCCTCAATTCTTTTTCCTCTATGTTTCTTTGCAGATACACTAAACATATATATGAGTGTGTGATTTGCATGTGGGGCAGCATTGTGTTATTGTAGACAGAACAAAAAAATATTAACTCAATGGAAAAAAAGCATACTTTGTACTTTGTTTATCCTCCAATAAACACTAAGTATCCATTTGTGCTAAGTATTGTGGTAGACATTAGAGATAAAAAGGAAGAAAGGAATGCTCATAAGTGATATGGTAGAAATGCAAGGAGAAAACAGTATCTCAGTCTGTGCAGAGGGAATGAGGGAGGTACAATAATGGTTTCTTAGAGAAAGTGAATTTTAAACTGAGAGCTGACTGATCAATACAAGTTAGCCACATGAAGAGAAGAGAGGAGAATATTCAGGTAGGAGAAAAAGATCAGAAGTCAAGAGAGAACATGGGCTATTCAGTGAATTTTAAAAAGTCAATATAATTGGAACATAGAACAAAGGGAGGTAGGGAAGTAGCAGGAGAAAGGCTAGAGAAATAGTAAGGAATCAGATCTGGCAGGTTTGGTTTTCATCCTAATGGCAATGAAAAGACAGTCAAGAGTCTAAGAAAATCAGTGTAAGAAGATGTTTAAAAAAAATTACTGTGGTCTCCTTGTGAAGAATCAATGGGGGAATATAGTATTGGGTATCAATAAAAGCAAGGCTGTTGTAGCAATTCAGGTAAGAGTTGACAATGGCTGCACTGAGTTCATGGTACTGAAGGTAAAAAGAAGTGAAAACATCCAGCGGCTATTTACAAACTTCCATGGACAGGAAATAGTTTCTGTGAATGGGTGTTGGGGGGAAATGTGGTTGTTGATGGCATGAAGGATGACTGCAAGAAGTTTGATGTGGATAACTATGGGTGTTAGCTTAATTCTTTGAGAGTAAACGTTGAAATGACAATAAAGAAGGGTGTGTGTGTGTGTGTGTGTGTGTGTGTGTGTGTGTGTGTGTGTGTTTTGCCGGCACAGTGATGGGTTCAGTTTTGGACAGGTTGATTTGCAGGAACAGCAAGACACTCAAACAGAAATGTGAAAAGGCAGTTGGACCTTTGGGACATGAGTTTTGGAAAGTAGTTGGAGTAGGTCATCACAGAACATGAGAACAGAAAAAAAAAACCCACATAAACAATGGAGAATGGAAAGTGAAGAGAATCTGGTTAAAAGGCTGAGGGAAACTATCATTTAAGGATTATATATATGAAGTCGTGGAAGAAAAGAGTAGTGTGGTTTCATAAAGCCCACAGTGAAAGTGTGCTTTAAGAAGAAAGGAGCTTAAACAAGAATTAGACTTGTCTTTTGGATTTAGCAATAATGGGGTCACTAGTGGCTAACAAAATGTAACTAATGGGAAAATGCTCAGCAACAGGGAAATAGCAAGAACAATGTGAATGATGAGAGAAGTAGTATGTTCAACAGTGACTACAGTAAATATTTATAAAAATGGACCCACTTCCTAGAAAGTATCAACAATGCCCAAAACATGAGGAAGTAGAGAAGAATGTAGAGAGAAGTGTTTACAGAGATATCAATTCTGAACAAGTAGCACAGATAGTGCCTTTGAGCACCTAGTTTGTGGTGACATTTATCATCGTTATTGCTTTTGTGGCCCTACACACTCTCAGTTGTCTTTCTTTATGCTCTAGACAGTTTGAAACTCAGAGAGATTGGGCATGATGATTATGATAGCATGGTTGGAGTACTCTAAAGTGAATTTTAGAACTAGGGTGAGAAGTAATTGTAAATAAAATATATGAGGCAGAGACTCAAATTTCCACTAGGCACATAACTTCACATTTCAGGAATTCTTGGGAGACCTCACATAGCACTAGCAAAGATCAAGGTCACTAGGCTTGGATGCCAATAAAAATTGTGCACTGACAGTCTTGAGAGGGGCCAGGGATACAACTGTAGTTTGCAATCTTGAGTCTATGTGCATCATAGAGAATATCTCCAATTAGAATACAGTGTATCTACTCCAGAAAAATGAACAGCAACATAGCCAAAGCCATTTGGAATAATTAGGTGCATATCTCCTATGCATATCCATTTTCAAGTGTATAGCAGTTGAATGAAGAGCTATTTGTACATGGAGGGGCTGCAGATGGATGGTATCTTCTAAATATGCAGTAACTCACACATAGGGGGTACTTCTACCTTTCTTTGTCAACCAGTGCTCCTGCTTTCTCATTTCACATAGACCTTGGCTTAAAGCTAAATTGTAGTTTTCCTATATCCATGGGGTAAATTGTACCTAATTTTCTCTGGATAATTTTATTCTTTTGGTCAACAGTTATTCTATATCACACTAAACTACTTTAAATTGTTGGGAGGAAATATAACTAGGAGCACAACAACCAAGGCTCTTGCTCTGCTTTTTTAAAAAGAGATTTTATATATTTATTTGAGAGAGAGGGAGTGAGAGAGCAGGAGCAGTGGGGAGGGGCAGAGGGAAAGGAAGAAGCATACTCCCCGCTGAATATGGAGCTCAATGTGGGGCTTGATCCCAGGACCCTGGGATCATGACCCGAGCTGAAGACAGACATTTAACCAACTGAGCACCTGGGTGCCCCTCTTGCCCTAATTTTTAAAGCATATAAGGAGTATTACTTTTAGGAAAAGTAGAATAGTTACAAATAAATTTAAATTTGTTTCTCCTAGTGGTGTGAATTGTTCACTTTAACTTCACTTGTGGTTATAAATAAGATTTTTCTCAAAGCTACCTTTTTGAGCTGTTGCTTTTTTAAAAATGGCTGCATGTCTTTCATAACTTCCTCCAGGGCTCTGCAAGAAAAAGTTAGATACTGCCCCATCTAAGCACTTGGGGAGAGGATTTTTGTAGCAGAGCTATATTTGGCACCAGTTCCTCAGCACCATGGACAGCACACTCCAGACTACTAGGACAACTCAGACTTTTCTGCAGAGGAATCATCACATCTGGAAGAAGCATGCAGTGGCATTGGTAGCCCCTCCAGGACCTGACCCTTCACCTAGGAGTTTGACAGTCTTTAGGAAAAATGAAAAAGGAACAAATCTTGTTTTATCTATAGCACTATGTTATTAATAGCATCTCAAGTCTTGTCCTTCTTTCTTAACTTTTATATGACGATACACATCAAAAGCTGAGGAGAACTGATAGTCACAAAGGCAAGCCAGATTTAGAGGATGAGCTCTGTTCTAGGCCATTCTCACTACGCCTGTTCGTTTGAACCTCTCTGTACTCCAGAAAGTGACAAGGGGTTTAGTAGATGACTGCAGAAGAAGAAACCAGCCATGCAAATATGAAAGGGTTATACTAAGTCTTTAAAGAATATTGAAGAAGTGTGATATGAGGAAAGAGAGACTAGACTCAGAGTCAACATCCCTAGGAACCAAGAGATCAGATAATTATGTAACCTTTAAAGAGTCATTTAATCTCCTAGATTTGACTCTTCATGAGGACAATAAAGGACTAGACTAAATGACAATGATATATCATTTTCAAAAGGAATTTTATATATATATCATGATTCTATACCCACATAATTTTTAATATATTGTTTGCAATATGTTTGTCAGATTTTATTTTCCCTTGAGTGAGAAATTGCAGAGGAGAAAAAAAATCCCTATTATTATTAGGACAAAAAACTTAGATGACAAGCAATTACATAACCAGAGCAAGTAATTATGCTCAAAATTAAAAGCTTTCATTCTGCACATTTTAGGCCATTATACTGAATAAGAATCTATCATCTATCTGCATCTGTCCCATCATTTAGACATAGCAGCATCCTTAGAATTTATCATATATTCTGGGGAACAAATTTCATTGAAAAAAATTAAGAAATCATCTTTGTTCCTCATCAGGCAGAAGAAGAAAATACTAGTCTGTCTGTAGTGTCTGGTGTGCTCATGTAGGAGAATGTGAACATTCATTTAGTATCATTCCTCACCAGAAGACTCCTGGTTCAAACTTGTTTTGGGGAGGGGGGTAGGAAACAGGGAAGAATTTGGGGTAGTAGAAGAGGTATGTCTTAGGGATGAGATTTTCTAAACAAAATCTGGAGCAAAGAGACCCCGAAGGAGTAGAAAGGGGCTTTGATTCAGCAAGAGCATATATGACTAGGCTTGGTGACAGAAAAGCACGGTATCCAGATTTTATGCCTAAATTTTTATGCATTTGCACTTCTATTCTCAAGTTTAGTAGCAAATGAAACACACATGTAAGTCTTCAAACCCAGAATTACTGAATCAGAAGTTACAGTCCAAATGCCCTAGTGAAATTCCTTCAAAAAATTGAACCTGGCATAAAAGAATATGGAGAAATTGAGTTCATGGTGCTGCTAGCAGCTAACTTCAGCTAGGAATCTGAGAACTGTTAGGCACAAATTGACAGGAAACAAAAGCAAGCAAAAATCCTAAAGAGGGACATCTGGAGGAGCTGTGATTATTGCTGGCTTCCCACTTGAGATTATGCTCATACTCTGCTTATACTTTTGAGACTTTTAAAGAAAAGATTCTCTTTTAAGAAACAAGTAAAAATCCAGTTTTGTGATAAATACATTCAAATGAGAAGAGAGCAGAATTAAGCAAGCTGAATCAAGGTATTAAAAAGCTCGGGAGGCTCAGTGAGAGGCACAGTGTAACTCAGTTCTTTGGAAGAAAGTTAAGAGTCTGTTGGGAAATACTGAAAGATGGAAGAAGACGGTAAAATTAAGAAACGTCACTTTGTAAAGAAATGTTTACCACATCTTCAGTTGTGTGGATTTAATTTGACAGTGATAAAGAGAAAGATGAATATTTTATAAATGGTAATCAAATTTGTGTTTTTGAAAGCTAACTGGCACCAGTGTGGATGCTGAGCTAGGGTAAAGAAGAGCCAGAAGAGTGGAGTTGGGGAACTAATGCAACAATCCAGCTAAGAGATGGAGAAAGAAAGGCATTAAGGCAGTGGTGATCGTAAAGGAGAGGAGGGGACGAACTGGAAAGATATTTGAAAGGTGAAATTAATCAGACTTTGTGAGATTGCACATAAGGGTAATAAAATTGCTACAGAAGACTCTAAACACAAAGAGTTTGAAAATCTGGGTAAATGATAGCTTTATGAATGGAAGTAGGGAATGCAAAAACTAAATTATTGTAATTATTAGCCAGATTGGGTCAACCTGCAGAATGTCCAGATGGAAATACTCTTCTAGTAAGTTCGGAGCCCAGGAGAGACTGGGGGCTATAGAATGTGAAGTTTATCATAGATCATCTATAGCGATCTCTTACTATAAATGTTCTACCATTGTACACCCATGTCTTCTTCTCTCTAATCTCTTGGCCACCCTAAATTAACCAAAACCATCTGAGATCAGGGAATTTTTTTCAACTGCAAAATAGTGCTGGAAAAGGGCCTCAGGATAGATACTCTGTCAAAGTACCAGCCCAAATATATGCAGACACACTGCATATTAGAAGAGGAAAAAACCATGAAATATTTCTAAAATTCAAGTTTTAGTGACCAAAATGTATTACCATTATTTCAGATCCCTGTGGCAAATACTTTCAATCTTTACAAAATCTTTATTTAAACAATTTTATCCCAAATACATCCAATTTAAATTATCTTATTCACACAATTCACACAAATCTTTTATTCCCACAATTCACACAACTTAAGGACCACGATGTATCCTCTCACACCTTATTTTAAAAAACAAATATACTGTATTCTGTTTATGGAGATACAAGCTCAGCATGGTAATTCAGTGTTCTATTCAGTGGCTAAAAATAGTGTTTTTTGTGTGTTGTTCGCCAAAAACACATGTTCAAATGCCCTTCTGCACAGCTATTTCTGTGACACTAGGCAATGGTTTCAAATGAGCAGATTTCTAGGCAGTCTTGTCAAATCAAAAATATGTTATACAAATTAATAAAGTTAAGAGTGCTCATATGTGTGGTAAGTCATTCCTTAAAATATGAAGAATTAAACATAAAGGTCAGTTGGCACAGATAATGAAGTTAAAAAACAAAGTTATGTTTTTATTGAAGTATAATTAATATACGGTATTAGTTTTAGGTGTAAAATACAATGATCCAACAATTCTGTACATTACCTAGTGCTCATCATGGCAGTTGTATTCTTAATCTTCTTCATCTGTTTCACCCATCCTACCCCACGCCCCCTAAAAAGTAAAATTTATATCACATTTAATCATCTTTTTGGTCTAAATAAGAATTCTCAGAAAAAAACTATAGAAATCCTTTGTTGAAATAGACTTAGGTTTTCCTAAAAAATGACTATTTCTGGTTTTTACTTGATACTTTTTTCCTCATCTGGTTCCCCTCAGATGTTCATCAGCAAAGTTAACAAAAACATATTCTAAATTTTTCTTATTCTTTTTCATAATCTCCACATGCACCCTAGTCCACATAAAAGTCATCTCTTATGGGAGGCATCAAATTCTCTTTCCTTCCACTCTTGCCCATCCCATAAATAGATTTTCCCTTCAAAATTATCTTTATCTTTTTAAAAAAAATTCAGAAAGCTTAGCTACTACTCCCCAGTTTTTTTATTTTTTAATGTAAATTCAGTTAATTAGCATATAATGTATTGGTTTCAGAGATAGAGGTCAGTGATTCATCAGTTGCATATAACACCCAATGCTCATTACATCACATGCCCACCTTAATGTCCATTACCCAGTATTATAACAACGTGCTGTTTACCTTTTCAAAATCCTCCAAAGTTCCCATTACACATAAAAGCTAAACACCTTAAACTGTTGAAGTCCTTCATAACCCTGTGCCTGCTTCCAATCGAAATTCACCTTCTTCCCTCTAGCCTTTGTGCTTTAGCCATTCTGGGCTTATTACGATTCCTGAAACATACCACATCTATTCCATCTCATGGTCCTGGCATCAGCTCCTCTTTCTACTTTGAACATTGTTCCCCTCATGTTTCTTAGCTGGCTTCTTGTGTTCCAGATCTCTTAGCTTAAACAGAAAAGTTTCTTTATCACCTTGCCTAAAGTAACTACCTCATTATTTTTATTCAGCTAACATATTTTAATTCTCATCACAATAATTTTATGTAACCACTTGCAGAGAGGTCTCTTGCTTGTTTGTCTATTTGTTTATTGTCCACATTCCTCTATGTAATATTAAAGCCCAGGACTGTTCTGTCGATGGGAGAGATGGTCCAGGTGGTGGAAGGCACAGTTATTGGCATCAATGGCCACACTTTGAAGGTGTGGTTATAACTGTTCATATCTCTAGAAAGTTATTAAAACATACTTTGCCTCGGTTTCTTACCTATAAAATAGGGGTTACATTAGTATTTACCTCATAAAGCTCTTGTGAATATTAAGTGAGTTAAGCAGGGACTAATGAATTTTAAATATCGGAGAAATGCCATCACTTGTTTATCCCTGGATGTCAACACCTGGAACAGTACTTGGTACAAGTGGAAATCTAATAAATATTGAAAAAAAAAAGTGAACACACTATACTCCTTATTTCTACTGAGGTGATTTTTTTTCTCTTAGAAAATACTCATTATTTTCTTTATCTCTGTACTAAGATATGCGTATATACCCAAATGGGAATTTATTTTTTAATTTGTAATCTAACTTATTATAGATGTTAATATTAGAGTATGGTGAAGCTTCAGTGGTCTTATAAAGTGGAACTAGTATTCCCTAACATTTAGCAGTCCACAGAAATGTAAAGCAAAAGAGAAATGAAAAACAGCAATAATTTACTAGTTGCTTGTTAATTTAGCTGCTAAATTTAGCTGCAACCCCACAACTGCAGTACAAGGCAGTTTTGATTGTAAACTGGGAAGAATATAAATTATGGCTAATTAAAAGTGCCAGGGAGATCTGAAATATGACAGAATGCAATTACCCAAATTGGGCATGGGCCAGCCCAGTACTGGTATCTGCTCTTAGAAATAATGTGGAGTTTTGCGCTACTAAAACAACTTGGTAAAATATGGCTGTTAGACTTAGTTAGTGCCTCAGTTTCCCACCCTGTGCTCCTGGGACTATATATTCCTGGGACAGAAGTTTGTGGAAGCTTCTTTCTCACAAATGACCACATATTTGCATAGATCTAACTTTATAGTGCCTAAAGCCCAAGAGCACCCTGGTTTCCTGGTCTGGGATATCTGCTGTCTTTTTGGAGTAATTTACCTCAGAAACCACAGGCTGTTAATTTGGTTTTAAGTTGGAAACTCTGCTGCTTTCTTAGTCTTGGGGATTGAATAAAACACAATTTGGTCTTCCCTTTAGCCAAGAAGATGGAATTTAATATAATATTTTTCTTTTATGTATCTTGGGCTTTAATTTCATGCATATAAAAAATACTTGCAAGATTTTTTTAATACTTTTTATTGGGTTTGCTTTTATTCTGAGCTGTGAGTATATGAGTTCATTAATTTATTTCAAAGGTGTAAGAAAAGTAGGTTTCATTCTAATACCTACCTGCCTCATAGTAGTTTTCATTATTCCGCCTTAATAAGGTGTTAGGGAAGTTAAATTTTTTCTGCACAATCCTTCACATTGTCCCTGACCAAGCCGGGATTCCTGCAGACCCAGGTGATCACAGAACCACTACTCTTTCCACAATACCCCACTGGTTTCCAAGGACAACTAGATGAAAAATTATAAAGAATGTTGAGAAAATATATCTGACCTTATCCAAGGCCTTAAAAATTTACTACCTGGCTATGGAAAATGTTATATAAATGTACATAAGTAGTGAGGACACTGCCCCCTACTACTTCCACCCTTTCCTAGAGACCAACCTATGATTATTGCTGGGATTCATACATACCTGGCAGTGTCTATACCCTGGTAAGTGAGCCTAAAGGATGTCCATGGACTCCTGAGTGGCTGGAGGAGTCATTGTTTTGAGGAAAGAACCACACATGACCAACTCGCTCCAGGAGGCAGAGTTGTTTTCAGTCTCCCTGCTACAAATGTACTTCTTGCTCTCCCACTAGAACACATTCCACAATGGGTGATATTTTCCAATCATTACATGATATGTTTGCTAAGAGGCTGTTTCACTCATTTGTGTCAAAAGTATGTTGCCTAGGGTTCGAAGCAGGACCTCAAAAACTGTTGGTAGTGTGATAGCTAAGACCCCTAGCTCTGGAGCCAGCTCTGGGTTCCAGTTTCTGCTTCACCACTTACTGTCTGTATGACCTTAGACAAATTAATCTTTCCATGTCTCAGTATCTCTTCTGTAAAATGGACATACTACCTGCTTTCTACCCCCCAGAATAAGGATGAAATGCATTAACATCTGTAAAATGCAAAGAACATATCAAATACATGGTGATTGAGCTGAAGTATTCCCCCATCATGGTCACAAATTTTTGTTCTTAAGCCTTGCTGGGTCCTGGAGATGAGTTTGATTTGGCTTGCAGAGCACAGAGAAGAGCAAAGACTGAGTTAGAATACATTCAGAAAGGGCACACACCCTTCACGTTTACATAACCCCTGCTGCTACTGGTTGCCTTACATTCTGCACTATACACTTTTGTCTCATCTGTACACCTCCATTAACTTGTTCTAAGACAGTGATAAAATTGTTATGGAGGAAAAGGACAAGGGTTTGAATCCATTAGGATGACAGAGCAATTTTATCAGTACTTCTTAAATGCAATTGTTCAAACAGCTGTGAATCCATGTCAATGCATATCATCTAAGCTACATTTTTATATACATGAATATATATATGTATATTTATTAATATATAATGTATTATTTGCCCCAGGGGTACAGGTCTGTGAATCATCAGGCTTACACATTTCATAGCACTTACCATAGAACATAAAGCCAATCCTTAAAATAGTCTTTTTGAAATAGCTATTATTTTCTAATTACATAAATATGCATACAAAAGTCAGGTTTCACATCCGATGTTAACAACGGTTATAGTTTGCTGTAAATACATTTTCAATTTTTTATTTAAAAATGGCAATAGAAGGGTGACTGTGTGGCTCAGTCGGCTGAATGTTGGACACTTGGTTTGGGCTCAGGTCATGATCTCATGGGTTGGGATATTAAGCCCTGTGTGGGGCTCTGTGCACAGCAGGGCATCTGCTTGGAGATTCTCTCCCCCTGCCCTTCCCCTGCCCCTCCCCCACTGATGCCCCCCCATCATAAGTAAAATGAATCTTTAAAAAAAATGGTAGTAGAAACATTTGAAAATTTAAAAATATCTTTTCATGTGAATAGATAATTATTTTTATTATCAATACTAGATTAAATCATATCTTATCATGTGCTGTCCCATAATTTAACCAGACTCTTATTAATGGACATTTTAATTTATTCCAATTTTCATCATTATTTAAAACAATATTTTTGTAGAAACAGTCATACCTAAATTTTAATGCCCATCTTAGATAATAGCCTAAGGATAAACTTCTAACATGTTATTGGTAGGATAAATGTTTTGCATGTTTTGTGGCTTTTTGCATATATTAACAAATTCCTTCTAGAAAAACTGTACAAATATATACTCTATATAACAATATGTGAGAAAGTCTATTAAAAGGGCTTTCTCACACCCAAGTTATTAGATCTTTCACCAATTTTTATAGATGAAAACATGGTATTTCAATGTAGCTTCAATTTGCATTTCTTTGAAT
The DNA here is from genome assembly GCA_002007465.1 of Ailurus styani. Taxonomy (NCBI): domain Eukaryota; kingdom Metazoa; phylum Chordata; class Mammalia; order Carnivora; family Ailuridae; genus Ailurus; species Ailurus styani. The sequence continues at coordinate 4,563,810 of LNAC01000034.1, read as the reverse complement.
ACTAGCAAGGTTGAATGTATCTACAACTTTTCATTGGTTATTTAAAATTCTTCTGTTGTGAATTAACCATTCATATCACAATGTAAATTTTCATTTTAAATTGGGTATTCATGTTTTTTTGATAAATTTGACAGAATAATTTAGATCCTAGGAAAACAATGTTTTTTAATAATAATATTTTGCAAAGCATTTCCTGGTAGGTTATTTACTTTGTAATCTTGTCTTTTTTCATGTTTATATAGTAAAATCAGGTATTACTTTCTCTTTTCTTCATCCACTTAGATCACCTTTATAAAGTCCATTTCACCTTTGAGTATGAATTTTTTCTCTTGTGTTTGCTTAATTTTTACTATGTAGATTTAAATCTATAGTCCTAGAATTTATTTTGAGGACTATAAGGATATATTTTCTTTAGGTTTCAATTTGATTGTATTGTCTACATAAAAATAAGCTCCAACTTTTATGTATTCTAAAAGCATATAGTATTAGCTTTGTGTGGGTTTTTGACAATTCCTTTTTCATTTCTTCTATCGGTATTGGTCTTTTGGGGTTCCTACATCTGTTTGACTCTGTCTTTATAATTGATATTTTCCTCAAAAACTATTTCTTAAAAAATTTAAATATTTACTGAATATCAAATATGCTTTTCTCTTAATTTCTCTTTTTTCATACTTAATGCATTTTTTATTTCTCTATGTTCCTAGAGGTTTGTCCACATCATCTTTAAAAAAAATTACCTCTTAACTTATGAATTATAATATTTACTTCTTTCTACCTTATTCCCGATTTTATCTTCCTAAGTCTTAATTTCTTAACATTCTAGCTTGTTACTATTTTCTTTCATGAAGAAAATGTTTAGAATCTTTTCATTATTTATCATTTAATAATAAAATAATAAAAGGTAAAATTTTTCAAACTTATTCTCTCTGGATTATTTCTTTTCCTCTCTCTGTCCTGTTCTTTGTCCTGTTTATTCAAAGAGTTTAATAAACTGTTACTACAAGTCCTTGACTCCAATCCTTGTTCCTACCTCTAAGGACCTGATTTGGAATTTTTAATCCAGATATTATTACATTATTTTACTATTGAAGAGCTTCTCTTCTGAAAATTTTAACTTTAAAATTATGTTTTATAACAAGATTTAAAACAAATTCTCTCTTCAGTCTCTTTTTTTGTTGTTGCTGTTGTTGTCCTCACAGGTTTTGGGAGTTTTTACCAGGCTTTCTAAACTGTGACATACAACTTCTTGCACATGGGGAACAAGGTGATGAGGGAAAGAGGCAGGGAGAAATGAGAACCCTGGTAGGGTTCTGTTCCTAGATTCTTGTTTCTGAGTTGCACTGTGTCCTTGTCCTCTCTGCAATTGGATTTATCAACAGAATTCTGAGAATGAATAAATTGTTACTGTTTCTGATTTATGTAGTGTTTTTGACAGTTGGAATAAATAAGCTTGAGAAATGCCATTAATATATTTTCTGAATGTATACCCATCTTAGCATGTCTTTCTGTGGCCTCACTTACAAAAAATCTTAATCATGTATAGTCATCACCACCTAATTTCTTTAACATTCTTGTCTTGTTTGTCTTGCACATAGTTTTGTAAGAGAGAAGTTTATATCAATTCTGTTTGTATTCATTTAAGTAAGCTATATGTTTTTCTACCTGGATGTATGTAAATTTTTTTCTTTTATTAATGCATTTAAAAAATTTCCTCAAGTATTGATTAGTATTCCCACTAATTTTATATAGAAAAGAATGAATCCTTTAAGCTTACATGCATGTCCAGTTCTTTCTTGAAGAAATGTCCTATTATACCCTTGTCTATTTTTCCTATTGTAGTCACTCTGGATCTTCTTCCCAAAGTAATGTTTAGTTTTGTTTGACTTTACTATGGTTAAAAAAAAATGGCCCCTAACCTCAGTAATTTATACAACAAACATTTATATCTTGCTTATGATATGTCACATATGTTACCCTTTACATATTTTTTTATCCTGCAATCTAGGCTGATAGAGCAGCTGCTCTTTGGAGTTTGCATTCTGGTGGCAGAGGGAATGGTAAGGGAGATGTTAGAAACATGGAATGCTTTCAAGGAATTCTTCTTAGACATGACATACTATTATTTCCAACGTGTTTTCTTGGCCCAAGCAATCCATGACCAGATTTAAAAATAGAGAAGCATACTCTACCTTCAAGGAGGCATTGCAAGCCATGTTGAGTTGGGTAAAAATATATCATCTTCTAACAGGGCAGGGAGCACCTAGTAGTAAACAATAATAAAATGAATTACAATATCTATCCTATTGTTGTTTATCCTCCAATTTTATCATCTTTTTTTTAAATCACATTCATTACTTTGCTCTTTTCCTCTACATACATGAAAACTGATCAACTGTATCTTTTAGTTTACTGATTCAGAAGTCCATGGCACTAATTTTATTTATCATCACTAACAGAGGTCTGGTTGTTTCTAATTTCCTTGTAAACTGTCTTGTCATTTATTTCCATTACTATGTTTCTTCATTTTATTTTATTCTTTTATAGAGGGCATATACTCTTAAAATCTGCTCCAGAGAAAGATAGTCACATAATTTTTTGCTCTTTACTTTGTATTTAATCATTTTTTAAAGAGTTTATTTATTTGAGAGAGAGAGAGAGCAAGCATGAGAGGGGGAAGGGTCAGAGGGAGAAACACACTCCCTGCTGAGCAGGAGTAGGAGGAAGCTGCGGAAGTTTTACATGCTTTTGCACCCTCCATAAAGATGGCCGGTGATGAGCATTGGCAGGAGCTGAACTTCATCCCTTCCCATCAACTAAGCCATATGCTCATCAGCCTAGAGAAAGAGTGCCTTTTGGCTATTTGCACAACAATGTTATATGTGCTAACTACTGTTTATGTACTTTATATAAATAAGGTCTATTGTGTCTTCTTTCAACATTATTTTTATAATCTTCATATTGTTGTATGTGGTTGTAATTTATTCATTGTCAGTGTTATATGGTGTTTATACATTTTAATTTATCTATTCTATTAAGGTTCATTTGAGTAGTTTTCAATTTGGAGCATATAAACATTTTTGCTATGACAATTAACATAGATTTTTGGGGGGAATGTATTTGCTTATTTCTTTTTTTTTTAAGATTTTATTTATTTGACAGAGAGATCACAAGTAGAGGCAGACAGAGGGAGAGGAGGAGGCAGGAGCCCAATGCAGGGCTCTATCCCAGGACCCTGAGATCATGACCTGAGCCGAAGGCAGAGGCTTAACCCACTGAGCCACCCAAGCGCCCCTGATTATTTCTGTTAAATATATTCTTAGAAGTATAATTGCTAGATCATAGTGTGTGTGTATGTGTTATATATAGTTAAATATATAGTCATAATATATGTATTAGTTTTAGCAGTATGAGCATATAATTCTCCAAAGTGTTTTACTGGTTGACACTCCCACCATTTGTGTGTTGGAATTCTGGTTATTTTATATTTTTGCCATTACCTAGTCCTCTGATGGGTATGCAATGGGTTTTTTATTAGGGTTTAATTATCAAGTCCCTAATAATTAACAAAGTTGAGCATCTTTTAGCATATGTATTAACTTTTGGATATGTTCTTTTATTGTATTAATGTCTTTTACAATTTTTTTCTTTTTTTTTAGATTTATTTATTTATTTGAGACAGAGAGAGAGAGGCATAAGCAGGGGGCAGATGCAGAGGGAGAGGGAGGAGCAGGGAGCCTGACTCAGGGCTCCATCCCAGGACCCTAGGATCATAACCTGAGCCTACGCAGATGCTTAACCTATGACCCCGGTGCCCTCAATTTTTCTTTTTTTTTTTCTTTTTTTTCTTTTTTTGCCCCCAATTTTTCTATTGAATTGTCTTTTTTATTATTGATAAGAGTTCCTTATACAATCTTTTGTTGAATACACGTTTTGTGAAAATATTTTATTTGCAGATTATTTTATCTTTTCTTCTAAAGGCATTTTTTGATAATAGAAATTCTAAACTTTAATACAGTTTATTCTTTTTGTGAATACTACCTTGGGGTCCCATTTAAGAAATCTTTGCATAATCCAAATTAACAAAGATTTCTTTAAAAAAAAACTTTATTATTTTACCTTTAACTTTTAGATATGCATTTATTTTATTTTATTTTTATTCTTTGCCCAAGGGGTACAGGTCTGTGAATCATCAGGCTTACATCTTTCACAGCATTCACCAAAGCACAAACCCTCCCCAATGTCCATAACCCATCCACCCTATCCCTACCCTCCCACCCCCCAGTAACCCTCAGTTTGTTTTGTGAGATTAGGAGTCTCTTATGGTTTTCCCTCCCTAACCCCCACGACCCAGCTGATTATTTTTCTGTGATAAATTGTCCAGACACACTTTTCTTATAGATACCCAATTGATCCCAGCTCCTCCATTGAAAGGTTCATCTTTTATCCACTGTACTACATTATCACCTTTCTCAGAAATTCTAGGCAAATTTTAAAGTTGAAAACATTTTTTAAAATGACATGATGTGTAATAAGTGTCTACTGTAAACGACCGCATTTGAAATGGCTTTTTCTTTTTCTGGAGTTAAACTATTTTTAAAATATACTTCTTTATTCAACTCAGTGAGAAGCAGTGATGATACTTCTTTGGGTAATCTGCTTTTTATTAAGCTTTCTTGCCATGTGCAAATGGCAAACATTTAAAAATAAATGAAGGAAAAGGTGTACTTCTGTTCAGTGGTATCTTCACTCACTATAGTGACCTCTAACACATGCAGAGAAATTTCTATCTCCAAGTAAACTTAGAAATATATTTTTCTAAGTAAACTTAGAAATATATGTTTTGATATAAGAAAATTTTAGTCTGAGAAAAATGAAGTGACTTGTCACAGTTCTGGTTAGAGAAAGAGCCCAGAATTTAAATTCAGAAATTTTTATTTTCTGAGTCTTATTTTCTTATTTTCTGAGTCTTATTTTCTCAGACTCTTATTTTTTTCTTATTTTCTTATTTTTTCCTTATTTTCTTAGACTCTTATATTTTTAAAAAACAATAAAAGAAAAATCTGACTTACCTAATCATTTTTGAAAACCTTGCAATTCAACAAACATATAATTTCACCAGCTTCTTTGCTCTCCATATGATTGGAGATCATCGGGTCTCTGGATTTTGAGCATGAGACAATGAAAGTCCTCTACAGTCTCCTGGGGACTCCCCATTATGGTCTGAATGTTTGTGTCCCCGCAAAATTCATATGTTGAAATCCTGGCCCCCAGACAAGATGGTATTAAGGAAGGGCACCTGGGTGGCTCAGTGGGTTAAGGCCTCTGCCTTCGGCTCAGGTCATGATCTCAGGGTCCTGGAATCAAGCCCCGCATCCGGTTCTCCGCTCGGCGGAGGGCCTGCTTCCCCCTCTCTCTGTCTGCCTGCCTATCTGCCTACTTGTGATCTCTCTCTCTGTGTCAAATAAATAAATAAAAATCTTAATTAAAAAAACAAGATGGTATTAAGGGGTGAGACCTTTGGGAGGTTCTTAAAATCATAGGGGTAGAGCCCTCTTGAATGCAATTAAAGATGGGAGGTGGGGGGTGGGAAAATGGGTGATGGGGATTAAGGAGGGCACTTGCTGTGATGAGCACCAGGTGTTGTATGGAAGTGTTGAGTCACATTGTATACCTGAAACTAATATTCTACTGTATGTTAGCTAATTGGAATTTAAATAAGAACTTAAAGAAAAAAAAAAAACTCCCTCGCCCCCCTTTTGTTATGTAAGGACACAGAGAAGGCACTGGCTATGAACCAGAAAGAGAACGTTTATCAAAATATGACCATTCTGAAGCATTAATATCAAACTTCCATCCTCCCAAACTGTGAGAAATAAGTTTCTGTTGTTCATAAGCTACCTAGTCTGTGGTATCTTGTTACAGTAGCCTGAACAGTTTAAGACAAACCTCCTGGTGACAAATCAGGGAAGCAACAGAAAATGGTAAGAAGAGGTCCTGCCTATGTGAATTCTTGCTAATACCCAGACTGATGACTCTTAAGCCACCATTTACTGTGTAGATTTTGGAAAATTATAAAACAACTTGTGAAGAAAATCAAATTTCTCTCTTAGTGTATCTGTGTATGTATACATGTGTGATAGGGTATTTCTAGTTTCTGTTCATTGTATAATCTTTCATGTATTTTTCTTGATCTTTTTACTTGGACTTTATATAAATTGAAAAAAAAATACAGGGATGCCTGGGTGGCTCAGTCAGTTAAGGATCTGCCTTCCTCTCAGATCATGTTCCTGGGGTCCTGGGATCAGGCCCTGTGTCAGGCTCCCTGCTTGGTGGGGAGTCTGCTCCTCCTCCCTTTCCCCGTCTCTCGTGTTCACTCTCTTCCTCTCTCTCACAAATAAATCAATATTTTTATCTTTTAAAAAATACAAATTAAGTCTGATAGTCATTCCATGTTTTTTTTTACAGGGTCAATATCTAATCTTTTTTGAAAATGGACACATTTGCTCTTTTCCTGTTGTCCTGCATTTCCCCCTTCCTGCATAATTAAAATATTTCTGGCAATGAGTCTGAAATCATATTTATACATTTCTACAGCTCTCTTGAATATAAGTCTTAACAGTTTTGAGATTTGGGTTAATTTAACTAGGGAGTACCTCAGACCATTTACATATTACCTTAAGCAGCAATATCTTTTTTTGCATTGTTCTTTTTTAGCTCATTTTCTTTGCTAGAAAAGATGGAATTCAAAGAATGTTTGGATATTCTTCCTTCTTTTATTTGTAGTAATAAATTTTCACTAAGCAGTGTGTCTATTCTCATCTCTCTACAAGTAAAACTTTAGAAGAGTATGGATTTTCTGCTTTTGAAATAGGGTGGCTTAATGAATTCAAGAAGACATGGATGTGAATCCTAATTTTGTTTTGTTTGGGCAAGTTTCTTTTAGAAGCTTTTTTCATCTGTAATTCTGAAAAAAGTATAACCATTCATGATTTATGATAAGGACTTAAAGAATATGAAATGTAAATATAAATATTTAACACAGTATTTGGCATATACTTTATATAACAAATTGTAAATTTTATTAAGTCACAAGTTCAATCTGTACTGTGTTTTCAGGCAGTCATCATCACAGTCAAGAGTGATTGTATAGGAGTTGTGTCTCTGGGAAGCAGACTGTGAGCTGGAGTTAGGAGTTCAGGAGTTTAATTTGGAAGGGATGGGCAGGAAAAGCCTTCAGACTACAATCCAGATCTGTCTTCTGTGAAAAGAGAAGCGGGAGTCTTAGACTAATGTAGAGACCTGTCACATTCTCATCTGGCCAAAGGAGTTTTGGAGCAAATTTCCCATTAGAGGAGACTCAAAATAGGCAGAAATACTCTGCCTCAGAAGTACTCTGACTCTAACATCTCTGCTATGCTCATTATTGGCTGGGGGAAAGCCTGCAAGGAGTGTAGCCTTGGTTCAAAATTTAGACATTATAGTTAGACACTGTCAGCCAACTGGGCTTCTTGTAGCCAAATGGCAAACTTTTCTTGAAGGGAAATCCAAGCAATACCTCTCATGATGCCCCGTATGGTTGTGGAGCAAGACTACCTGTGTTCATTCAAATATGACTCCTCCCCTTACTAACTGGGGGGCTATAAGGTACTTAACCCCTTTGCCCTTGGTTTCTTCATCTGTTAACGTGAAGAAAGTAACGGTAGCTACTATAACTTATTGTGAATGTTAAATGACATATATAGAGTACTCTGGATAGCACCTGGAACAGAGACTTGATAAATATTTGCTATTGGCATATTCTTACATATTTTTCTACTTCCTTTGATTTATTCTTGCCTATATACTCTCTTCTTGCACTTTATGTACCTATTGTTAAAAAAAAATACAGGCTTTGCTGTGAACTTAAAATTCCTCTTAAAAAAAAATTTTTTAAAACTCCTCAAAGAGTATCCTGAGTAAATATTCGTTGATTATATGCTTTTCCTTCCTCTGGTTTCTCACTGTTCATTGTTGTCCAGGTAATTGCACTTATTAATATTTCATTTAATAATCCCACTTGGTATAGGTAAGAAGAGAGCCTACATGAGATTTTCATGTAAAAAGCTTGCCAAGTTGATGTACATGTTCCACAGTATGAACAAAATAAGCTTTTCTAAGACAAAATCATAAGCATTATGTACTATATCCTTCCCAGATAAAATGGAGCTATTTTATGTCTATCAAAGTTGAAATAAGGTTTAGTTTAGTGGACCAGAAAAATATTACCTGTTTTGAAATAAATACAATGGAACAATTCCAAAGAAATCCAATTTTGATCAGCATTGCGTGCAAGGATTTGAAAGTTTCAGAAGATTTGGACGTTCTGAATGCTTTTTGTTGTTTGAGGTTTTCTCCTAAGATTAACTGAGCATATTATGTAAAAATAAACCAGCTTTATCCTTGTGCTCTTTCAATCTCTTCAAAAATGAAAAATTTAATAATGAGTTGTCATATTCTCATCCATTCCAAGAATCGAAGTTTTCTTTAAGCTGTAGTATATTTTATTTCTTAAACCATGATAAGAATGTCTAAATTAGTTGTTGATATTTAAAACTACTTTGAAGTCATTTTTTTACATAGTTGACACGAATAAAATGATATGCCAATGTAAGCCTTGCTTTGAAAAGGGAGCCCTATAAAAAACCTTCAATGGGTTCCCCCATTAACTTGTCTTTTTTGTAACAACACATAAAATGTCAACAAAGGTTGAAGTTTTTAGTTGTATCATTCTCTTAAGAAGGTACTCCTTTACAGCTCTCCCAGGTCCACTGTTAATATTCTTATTTAAAAATAGAAATTATTGGGGTGCACAGGTGGCTCAGTCAGGTAAGCATCTGATTCTTGATTTCAGCTCAGGTCATGATCTTAGGGTTGTGAGATCAAGCCCCACATTGGGCTCTGCCCTAGAGGTGGAGCCTGCTTAAGAATTTCTCTCTGCCCCTACCCCACCTCTCTATCCCTCTCTTTTAAAAAAAATAGAAACTATAGACTGTGATTGTAGAAAAGAATTTGGATTGTTTGGGCTGGCTTAAATGATCATGTCTTTGTTTTCTTTTAAAATGTCCTTTTTAAAAATCATGTAATATGACAGCATGACATATAGGAATGTAAGTAATAAGTACTCTTTTCATGATCCTTCAGTCACCACTCTTCAAACACTGCCATAGCAGTCATTTATTCACTGTAACTATTTATTGACCAATTATTTTGTGGCTGGCCTACTTCTAGGTACAATGGTGTAGAAGTAACAATTGACATAGGATTTATTCTCTAGCTTAAGGTTCTCCATTATAATTAAAGTAAGAATTCTTACATTGCCTACAAGGCTAAAATACACAAGCATCTATATCTATGAGCTTAAGTCATACAAGATCCCGAGCTTATTCTCCTGTAAGCCACACTGTTCTACTGCCCTTCACTTTGTTTATGAACATGTCAAAATTTTTCTTGCTTCAAGTCATTTGCACTGTTATCTTTATCTGGTATGCAGGCTTCCGGCTCAGCAGGAGTCTGCTTCTCCCTCTGACCCTCCCCGCCTCATGCTCTCGCTCTCTCATTCACTCTTTCGCAAATACATAAATAAATTCCTTATCAAAAAAAAAAAGTATGTTTGTTACTTATCACATTATAACAGGTAATTCCTCCTATTCAGATAGACTTATGGAGTAGATATTAGATAAGGAAAAGAATAGTTAATGACCTAGTTATATGCAGAGAACAAAACATAAATCTATTATTTGAATATGGTTATTTTCCTAAGAATTCTGTTTCAAAGTGGAATTTACATTCTCAAATACTTATAAGAAAACAGAATAAAAAAGTCACCAATTAGTGCCACTGTGCCACTGAAGTAATTTTCTCATATATCTCTAGAATTAGCCAGAATAAAGACACTATTGCTAGACTCATTACCTTAACATTATACGAAGAAAAATAATTCAGCCTTTATATTCAAATACTATTCGTCCATATGTGGTTAAAAATACATATCAATGACAGGAACATCAGAAATTTTATTAAGTAAACAATTAAGCCGAGCCAAGTATTAGGTAAACCCACTACTTAATTCTCCAGTAACCTTAGATCTAGAATCAAATTTTTGAAAATATTAAACTAATTTCTCATAAAAGGGTACCTTTCATTAATTTGGTTTGGGATGTCATTCTACTCTAGAATTGTATTTTCAAGAGCATAGTAATTTGTATACTCTGGAAAAAGGTATGGGTTGGCATTGCTTTTGCCTTTTATTACTTTAACTGAAACAGTTCAAGAAACTTCAACTGAAATTAATGCAAGAGAGAAAAATCAGCATCATTCAATGGAAACTTCCATGCACCCATGGTCTGTGGTATTCTTTGTTAACCTAGGGTGAAATGGGCAGTGATTTCCATTCTAAAAAGCTTTTTCAACATTGGCCTTTGATAGCGCGTAAAAAGGTGTATTCCAGTCACTGGCAGCCACACTTGCCCAAATAGTCACAGTGATTGCACCCTACATAGATTTATATGTCAAGGCTTTTTATACACTGAGATAGTTAGAGATTTATGTCCACATTCCTCCAATTTGGCAAAACAAACCACATGCCAATTGGTTATGTTTAATACCTCAGCTTGGGCTGCACAGCTTTAAAGGAAAGATGAACTCAAGAGTACACTGGAAAGAAGTGAATATGTGGCCTGGAAGAAAAGAACATGTTGACTTATTTCACTTAGCATAATACCCTACAGTTCCATCCATATTGATCAGAGAAAGACAATTATCATATGGTTTCACTCATATAACATAAAGAATAGTGCAAAGGACCACATGGGAAGGGAGGGAAACTTGAATGAGAAGAAATCAGAGAGGGAGACAAACCACATGAGACTCTTGACTCCAGGAAACAAACTGAGGGTTCTGGGAAGGGAGGTGGGTGAGGGGATGGGCTAGATGGGTGATACACATTAAGGTGGGCATGAGATGTGATGAGCACTGGGTGTTATACTGAACGAATGAATCACTGAACACTATATCAATGTTGTACTATGCCTTTGTTAATTGCATTTAAGTTTTAAAAAGAGAAAGAGAAGGACAGTATGGATAAGGCTGTAGAATACTGAAATGAGCAAAGGAGTAAAAAAGAAAAATAGTGGAGGGCTAGATTTTATCTTCAAGTNGTTAGTAAAAAGTTTGGCAGAAATATTAGGGGCAAGTGAGGGCATACAGTAAATGAGATAACAGCTCCATTTTTTCCCCACATGTAAATGAAGCAAGTTGTTATGAAGGCAGGTAGGATGTGGCCAGGCTCCCCTACCATGGTGAGGGAATTTCTCTCCCACAGTACATCCTGGGAAGTATTCTTATTTTATAGACCCTCCAAAGGTTTATGATCATGAGGAGAGCTGTGTTGGAAGAAAACAAACAACTGACCACACTGTAATCATAATGCCTTTTCTATTCCATGTTTATATACTAAAGATGCTCCCTCTCTCTGTGACATGTGCATTTTCCCCATGGTGAGCTCTGTTCAGCTGATGTGTCAATGTATGGTCTAAAAATAAAAATAGAACTATTGGATAAGTTATGGCCCTAACTACAGAAGCATGAGGGATGAAACTGATCTGTATTAACAGTTATTTTCCCTTCTACAACTCTATCCCCTAGATTTTAATGTAATTTTTAATAAATAAGGACTCCCAAATTTGTACCTTTCCTGTTACTCCATATCTTCCCATTAGAAACTTAAGGCCATTAACCTTTCCCATTAACCTGTCTTTTGAGAACATGGACCTCAAATATTACTTATTATTATTACAAGATGATTATTAATTATTACAAGAGAGTAATAAAATTGCTTTTTTCCTAGAATAATTCACATGCTTCTTATTCATGAAAATTTGCCATACAATGTAGAAATTGAAAGTTCCCCCCCATTTTTGGGATGAACCCTGGATTCTAAATGAGACTTTCTCATAACGAATCAATAGGAGGCTTTCAAAACATGGTGTTGTATTCAAGAAGGCAGAGGATGATTTTAAGTGACTAGATACTAAACTCAAGGACAGCAACAACAAAATAACAGGAGCAATCATTGTGCTCTTTTGTGATTAGAACAGAGATTGTTTGATATACCTTCTCCCTTCAAAGACCTGCATTTTAAAATAATCACATTCTGTTTAGTTAGCATGATAATCTTTTGCTTTTCTACTTATATTACTGACATTTTTAAAAAATATTTTCCCCCCGGGACACCTGGGTGGCTTAGTTGGTTAAGCGGCCACCTTCGACTCAGGTCATGATCCCAGGGTCCTGGGATTGAATCCCACGTCAGGCTCCCTCTGCCTGCTTGTGCTCTCTCTCTCTATGACCAAAAAGAATAAAAAATTTCCCCCCCATTCCTCCTTTAGAAACTGGAATCTCAAAGATTTAAACACAGATGCATTTAGACAGTATGATGTACATGACTGAGAAAATTTTAAATACTGCAACTTAAGACACATAATGTCACAGTTACTTTCATATTTCAATAATTTCATACTAATATGAAATTATTATTACATGAAATTAGAATTATTACAATTCTAATCTAAATTTCTGGCTCAACTTCTTTGATTCTGTGGGTATAGTTTCAGATAACCAAAGCTTTAGATACTTTCCCATTCCATTTGATTTTTACCTTTTGTCTGGATTCAGTAATGTGGCTATTGAAACAATTAGGGGAAAAGCACAATGAGCAAGCTTTCAAAATGTAAAGTTCTATTAATCTGTAAAATCCACCCAATAACCAAATTTTAGACCTATCAAATAAACTTAAAGCAGATCATTATGATCTAGACTACTTCTACCCTCAGAGATATATAGGAGGCTACTCTTCTGCTAATGAATAGGGATTTTTTTATTTTTTAAAAGATTTTATTTTTAAGTAATCTCTATACCTAATGTGGGGCTTGAACTCACAATCCCAAGATCAAGAGTCACTTTCTCTTCCAACTGAGCTATCCAGGCACCCTTTAAAAAAAATTCTTTAAAGATTTTTAAGTAATGCCAATGAGTAGTTTTAAAAAATATAACAAATCTTTTTTCACTGATTGATCATCCCTTTCTCATTTCACCTGTCCCATCAGTGAGAGCATGCACACCTCCTCTTAGAAACATAGCAAAAGTTACAGCTTTTTCTCCCAGTACAGGTGGAGCAGTGGAGTTGATAATGAAAGAGAAGTGAGGAAACTTGGAAGCCTTGTAAGGATCAATGAGAAACATGGAATTATTTTGTAAATTATATATTAGAATGTATATATAAATATTGCCATTCTTTCCCCCATAATGATTATTATTGTTGATGCTGCTGCTGCTGCTGCTACTACTACCACAGTTAATATTTGGATTTTCTAGAGCCTGGAGGAATCTTAAAGATCCTATTTGTCCATGAGGGAAGGCATAGTAATAGTAGCATCAATTGATATTAGGCCTTGTCACAGATATCCATATCTGAATTCTGGCTCAGTATTCAATACCTATGTGATTTGAGGAAAATTATCTTAATTATCTGTGCCTCAGGTTCTTTATATGTAAATGGGAATAAAAATTATATCTGAGTTTCAATTTTAAAAAAATGTATCTGGGAGACCTGGGTGGCTCAATCGGTTAAGCGTCTTCCTTTGGCTCAGGTCATAATCCCAGGGTCCTGGGATCCAGCCCCATGTCAGGTTCTGCTCAGCAGGGAATCTGCTACTTTCTCTCCCTCTGCCCCCACCTCTTGTGTGTGATATCTCCTTCTCCTTCTATGAAAAGAACTAGATAAATATATACAAATAACCTATATGAAACAACTGTTTCCAAACATTAGGTCATACCCAGAACTCTTTGCCCCTAAAGGAGGGAGAAAACATGATGAGACCTACATTCATTTCAGTTTTCTGCCTGGATTCATGTTCCAGATTATGGAGCAGGGAGAGAGACTCTATGAAAGGGCGACATTTTTCCTCAGTTGAGGAGTTAGCAAGCAGAGATCAGGGAAGCTAAGGCAGCTGGAATTTTTAAAGCAGTACTGTAGTCAAGGGAGCAACACAAAAAAAAGAGCACTAAAATTTACAGAGGGGTTTCATTGGCCTTTAAGTCTCGAACTATCACATGTGGTCAGACTCTGTGAAGCCATCAAAAAACAATTACTGTAACAGGCCAACTTCTGGGAGATGTTCACTGAAAAAATTACCAAGTAGAATTTTTAAAGGGATTGAATATATTTGAGTTCTGACCAGCCATAGCAGAGGGAGCTTACTGAACATTCAATAAAGAATCTACTTTATAGTAAAAAAAAAAAAAACCCTTTAAACAGTTTAGCCTATATTGCTTCTCTTCAGGAAGCCCCTTCTTGCTCCTGCTTCATTTTCTAATGTTAGATGTGGGGATGGGGGTAAACTTTACTAAAACTGAAGTGGAGATGTGACTGTCTTCTTACCAGAGAAAAAGAAGAAGAGGAGAAAGATAGAAAATAAACATAGATTACATATACACATGAAAGGGATAAATTTCATAAAAGCAAGTGCTCTGAACCACTTTAACCCTCATGACAAATGCTCTTACTTCTCAGCACCGTGTCCTGATAATATTCTTCACTATGACTCCCATCGGTGCTTCTTTTTCTTGGGGGTTAGAATACAGAGGGCTTGAATTCAGTTAGTGAGACTGACGTTTTCCATTAGTAATGATGAGCTGAACTCCAGTGATGGCAACATGGGGGGAAAGAAGGAAATAAATTGAGAAATGCTATAGAGAAATAAAGTAAAGGCTGGAGTTTCAAGGATTAAAAAGAAGGAAAATGGTGGCACCATTAATAGTATATGGAACATGTATATAATAGACAAGGATACAAAAAGTATGCAATGTCTTGAACATGTGGAAATGGGTCTAATTTTGCTTATTACTGAATTGGAAGTGCTGGTGTAGCACTGAGGTGAACTTGTGCAGCTGATAACAGGATAAAGAGATATTTTATGTGAGCTGTTGAAATTGAATATATAGAATTTAAAGTGATCTGCTTGGAGGTGACTACAGACATTTAGAAGGTAATTAATGAAGAAGTTGACATTAAGGAATAAAAAAGAAAGTTTAGGAGAAAATTTGAAGTAAATCGGACATTGGGATGAGTGGAATGGAAGACAAGCTAGCCAACATAGACTGAGGGTGAGAGTGTTCAGTGGATAAATTAGCTTGCTAGGGCAGTGTGATATTGTGATTATAATAGGAAATCTTCCAGCAGAGCTCCTAAAACCCTGAGGGTTTCTCTAAGTGATGGGAGCAATAAATGTGTTTTTGTTACGGTAATGAGGCGACTTTGGAACACACAGTAAAGAGGGCTGCTTGACAGGAAAACCAGCCTGCAATTGGAGGATTGGAACTTTCATTCCCACTCCCCAAAAAACATCCTGGGAAGGGAGAGAGGCTGGATATTGAGTTTAGTCACCAATGGCCAGTGGTTTAATCAAGGAATCCTATGTAATGAAGCCTCCATAAAAACCCAGAAGGGTGGGGTTTGGAGACCTTTCGGGTTAGTGAACATGAGGAGATTAGGGGACAGTGGCAAAGCATGGTAGCTCCACATGCTTTCCCCATGCCTTGCTCTATGCATCTCTCTCATCTGTTCCTGAATTTTATTACTTTGTAATGTCTGTTATCTAAAAAGTAAGGTGTTTCTCTAAGTTCTGTGAGCTGCCCTAGCATATTAATCAAACCCAAGGAGAGGGTCATGGGACTCTCCAATCTGTAGCCAATGGGTCAGAAACTCAGATGACAGCATGGGTTTACAATTGGCATCTGAATTGAGCATGGGGGAGCAGGGCACTCTTGTAGGACTGAGCCCTTTACCTAGGTAGATAGTGTCAGAATTGGGTTGAATAGGACACCCATCTATTATGTGAAAATTGGTAGAGGTATGGGGAATGCACACACACACACACACACACACACACACACAATAATAGGGTGTAGCATCCTTAGGCTGCTATAACAAAATACCATAAGCTAGGTGGCTT
The DNA here is from genome assembly GCA_002007465.1 of Ailurus styani. Classification (NCBI taxonomy): domain Eukaryota; kingdom Metazoa; phylum Chordata; class Mammalia; order Carnivora; family Ailuridae; genus Ailurus; species Ailurus styani. The sequence continues at coordinate 4,547,761 of LNAC01000034.1, read as the reverse complement.
AAGCAATACCAACTTGTTTTCTTAACATTCTGGAGGCAAGTCCAAGACCAAGGTGTCAGCAAATTTGGATTCTTCTGAGGCCTCTCTCCTTGGTTTGTAGGTGACTGCCTTTTCACTTTGTCATTCACGGTCTTTTCTCTGTGAAGAAAGATCTGTGATGTGTCTCTATGTCCTGATATGCCTTTCTTATAAGAACACCGGTCAGATTGGATTAGGGCTGATCCTAATCACCTCACTTTTACATAATTACTTTTTTAAAGGCCTTATCTTTAAATATAGGCACATTCTGAGGTACTGGGGGCTGAGACCCAACATATAAATTTTGAGGGAACACAATCAACCCATAATAGGGAGAAAGAAAAGCATTTTAAGAAAAAAAAATAAAAACAAAAAAACCCAGGATTATTTTTAAATCATGTGTTTAAATAATCTGTGGGTTGAAATGAGTTTATAAATTTTTATTTATGTAATATGTCTGCAGAACAATGTTGATTTAAAGGAGAAATAAAAGAAGCATAATCAATTAAAAAAAAAGAAAGGCATACTCAAGAATATCTACAATTAATTACAGCATGATCAAGGATAAAGGGATTACAAAATGTAAGCTATGGAATTCATACATGGGATAGTGTAATAGGGATAGGGGACAGAATGTAAAGGGTTTAGGACTAAGTGGTTGAATGGGCAACAAATACATAGATGTTGCAGTGTGAGGTTGGAAGAGCTATTTTTTTTTCAAGTGCAAAGATCTGAGCATTTTAAGTTGAATGGGAGAAGTTGATGATACACAACAAAATAGATATGATTGATAGAAAAAAATGTGAAGGAGTTTGAAAGGAAATGGATTAGAAAGAAAAGGGGTTAAGGGATTTAATTTGCAATATTTTTTTTTTAAGTCATGGGAGAGAGAAGTTGAATATGCCAATCGGTCTCAACCTTCATTAAAATAGGTTGCTAGGCCATCTTAAAAAAAAAAATGAAAAGTATCTGTCTTTCTCTGACTAGCTTATTTCACTTAGCAACTTGTATGGGATGTCCAAAGTGGTCAAACACAAAGAATAGGAGAGTATAACAATGATTGTCAGAGATAGGGGGAATGGGAAATGGGAAGTTGTTCTTCAACTGGGTATAAAGTTGCCATTATATGAGATGATTATATTCTAGAGATCTGCTATATAACATGGTACCTTTAGTTATAATACTATATTGTACACTTAAATTTTAAAAGGTAGATTTCATGTTAAGTGCTCTTATCATAATAAAAAAATATAAAAGTGCTGCAGCTCTAGCTTGCTGGTCATGCAAACAAACAGGGAGTGATGGAGAGAACAGAAGTTAATGTAATGTTGGTGTTGAAAGGGTTTAATAAGAAAGAATGAATAGGAGGTTGAAGATAGGAATTGTATTTAAAGATAGGAACTTGTGTTTGGTAGAATGCTGGAGAAATCATAGGAATAGAATGTTCTTCAGAAGAAACAATGATAACACTGTGGGTTTCAAGGATTTGGCAAATAAAGAAAAGTAGTTTAATTTCACTAAAGAATGGGTGAGAGATGAGCTAATATCAGGCAGCTGACATTAACAGAAGTAATCACTTATTTTTTTTCTGTCTCTCTTAGTGGCCCTGCTCACATAATAAACCACATTAGGAGCTAAGGGGTTATTTTCATTCTGTAACAGTGCCTCATCTTTGAATTATCTGAGTGGTTTTCATTATAAACTTTTGTTGCAAATTTTAATAGGCTGAATATACACAGCCTTAGGAAAGCTAATTTGTTTCTAAGGAATTCTTTAATAGCTATTACAAAAACTAAGAAAAAATAGGCCCTAAAAAAGGATTAAAGTTGATTTATCTATGTCTCAGAAAGTGCAAGCTAACTGAAAACACAACATGCCGCAATGCATGGAAATTGTTGTCATAAAAATAAATTATCTCAGTGGATATGCATTCAGGAAGTGGTAAATAATGCTATTCACTCATAAGAACACATTTGAACTAGAAAAAAATTACAGACCTCTCCCATTAAGAAAGATAGTCTCTTATGTTTGTGTAATATAGACACAGTAAATGGTATAAAATCACAACACAGTCAGCAAGTCTGAAAACTCATGCGGTCATATCTACATAATGATAGTACTAGGATTCAGGTTCAAAAATTATATCATGCCCGTGTTGCCTGTTCTTGTTCTAGTACAAAATGATGTAACTAAAATAGATATAGATGAGCAGATTTTTTTTATCTATGGTTTCCTAGAATCAGAAAAAAATTGGAACACAATGACACGCACAAGGAGATGAATTTGGCAGGGTAACATATTCACTTCCATTGCATTTCAAGGAAAAAAAGAGTTCCATAAACCTCTTATTTTTTCTATCTGATCTGTTCTTTCTCAGAAGCCTTCACCTCCATTGGGCAGCTGAAAGAAAACCAAATTTGCCTAGTCCAGTAATCTTAGTTTGGGTCAATAATGTCAAACAACTCTTTAAGTAATTCCATTTCTTTGGATAAAAATGTTTTCTTTCAGATGACTATCTCTTTCCTTTTGAGAGAAGGTGGCCATTTATGCACTCTCATGTCAGCAGAAGAGACTCGGGCTATAAACCCACATGTTAGATGTAGGAGGGTTGACAGTATTGGCTCCATCCTGTTCCTGTCCCAGGGATGACCTCCCTTGGGGCTACGTGTTCCAGGGCCCTTGGAGGTTAATGTATGCTTGACTAGAATTCAGGAAGGCCTGTTCTGATCTTCTGTATAGTTCNCTTAGTAAATATTTAGTGAATTAATGAATTCTGTTAGGGAAAATCTTCTCTGAAAAACACCTACTTTTATTTATTTTTTATTTAAAGATTTTATTTATTTATTTCACAGAGGGAGAGAGATCACAAGGAGGCAGAGAGGCAGGCGGGGGGGGGGAAGCAGGCTCCCCGCTGAGCAGGGAGCCCGATGCGGGCCTCGATCCCAGGACCCTGAGATCATGACCTGAGCCGAAAGTAGAGGCTTTAACCCACTGAGCCACCCAGATGGTTCCGCTTTAGATAACTGCCTTTTGAGTTCACCATAATACCCCTTGCTCTATAAAATCTGGGTATTTAGGTCCAGACTTTGTGGAGAATAACTGTGGATGCCCTGACCGTTATCCACCCAACGTCCCACCTGTAAGTTACCCTGAACAAAATTCCATGTAAACAGTATGGAGTGGCTTGACTCATTTTTTGGTCTCAAAGTGACTTCACAGTCTGGAGGATATTTTACTGTCCCTTCTCCACCTTCTAACAGTGCCCCATGCATCCTCTATGATCTTGGCTGTGGAGGGCCTTAGACTGGTCAACCCTCTGGTCCAGTGAAGTACGACTAATCATATATCGCTCTATGTGTGTCATGCTGGCACCCACTTCTGGCTACAGATACTTGTCTTATGCCTCTAATTTCCAATCTGTACCAACTCTGTCATGAAACTGTAAGTCTGACAGGGCATCTCCTATCCCCCTTCACATAACTTCTTTTCCTCTCAATGTGTGTCTGAAAGCCCAGAGCCTTAGACCAACAAATAAAGGCCTAGAAGAACATGTGCATGCACATCTTCAATTCTGTCAACATTCCTCTGGGCATCGCCGTTGAACCAGTACTTTTATACTACATTGACTCAGTGGGTCCAGAGCACTTTATCAGGGATTTGCAGCCACCATCTCAATTCCTTTGGAATTATGGCACTTGCTACAGTGTTTCCAAAATCTAACCTACAAGAATGGATTTTTTTAAAGCCCTCACCTTAAAGTTTTGATACTGAGTGATAAGGAAAAAAGGAGTTTTGACCTTGAAACTACCTAATCTGCCTTAAGGGAGTAAGACTTATGACCTAATCATCATAAGCAGATACCTTCTCTGCAATATGAAAGAAAATCTACAAATGGAGTCCATTGGGCTTATTGCACATATACTAAAAAAAATTTAGAAAATCATGTCTCTATGGAAAAGCTTATATATCTAGATAATTGTTTTTCATCAAAATACTATTTTAAATATTATAAGTTGAGTACAGCATTAACTCTTTAACCCTTTGCATTCCCACTACATCAACTAATACCCTTCACATATAAACTGAAAGGGATGCCTTACTTCTGACAGACTAGTGAGACAATCACAAACCTATTACAGAAAAAAAAATGGTGCCTTAATATATTTCAAAATATCAGATCCACTACACTTAAAAGGGAAACTGTAGACTTAGGGTGGAATTGATTTTAATTTAGAATCTATTATCCACCAATTTCCTCCAGACGTTCCACTAACTTCTTTTGAATTGAGAGAACCAAGTAAGTAGGGCTCATATTTTATCATTTCCCTATTATTTATGCATTCCTCAGGTCAAATCAGATATTGACTCCCTTATGTAACATGAGTTATCCTTGAGAACCTATAACTCTAGGATGATCCACTAACTATGTGATGAAAAAACAAAATTTTAATACTTTTTGATATGTGGTAGGATTCTATTAATGTCTATCAGTTATCTACCTTACTTTGTTACTTTTCTCACAGAAACCTAGACTTCATTCAGCTCTTATATGGCTTTTTTTTTTTATCTTTGCCCATCACCTTCACCCTAAATTTGGCCTTGATAACCTGTACCGGTCATATATTTTTTTTTTGTCTGCTTGGCTTTATTTCTATATTAGTTTTCAATAGCTGAGTAACAAATTACCAATTTAGTTCTTAACAAATTACCAATTTAGTTCTTTAAAATAAAAGGCATTTATTGTACCACTCTGTGTATCAAGAACTGGGGAGCCCTTATGAATGTTTCTGGCTCAGAGTTTCTCGCGAGGTGGCCATCAAGATTTCAACTAGGCTACAGTCATGTGGAGGAGTTGCTGGAGCTGAAGGACTTACTTGGAATCTCATTCACAGAGCTGTTGGCAAGAAGTCTTAGTTCCTTGCTGGCTGTTAGGCAGATGTGTCCATTCCTCACCATAGGGACCATAGGAAAGCTTTAGTGTTTTCATGACATGGAGAAAGCTACATAACTTTTATGATCTAGGCTCGGAACTGTAACTGGCTGTGACTTTCACGTTCACCATGTTCTATTTTTCAGAATCAAGTGACTAAATCCAGCCCACATTTAAGGAGAGGGGAATTAAGCTTTACCTCTCAAGGTATCAGATGATTTGTGGATATATTTTGAAACCACAACACCCTCCTACAGAGAACTACTTTTCTGCCATAATAATGCATCTGACTTTCCTAGTGTTCCCCTAGACCCAGGAGTTAGCATATAACCAGATCTGGCCAATGAGTTCCATCCACTGGACAATGATGGTACATTCCAGAGCCTACTACTAAAGATCTTTCACTCTTCAACCCAAGAGATGTATCTACACTTACCTATCATAATCCCCTTACCAACATATTCTCTGCTCTTCGAAATCTATACATTTGTCCAACATATTCCTGCCTGAAATATGTTTCTAAATAATTTCCTCATCTTATTATATCTTCTTAATCTTTGTGTATAAAATCCTAATATATCTCTGAATTACAGCACAAATACTACCTCATGTTAAGGTTTTCTATATATAAAAAAAAAATCTTACCCCCCCTTCCCATCCTCTTACATTCACTCAGTCTGCCTTTTACTTCAGCCATTGCATAGCAGCCAGCTTCATAAAGATATGACCTGACAGTACCTTTAGTTGTAACAGTGATCTTTTACTTTCTGGCCCAAGCTTCTCTGACAAAGCACAATTGTGGGAACCAATCTGGACACTTATGGGCAACCTGGGAGTATGAGAAAGTTAATGTCCCAACGGGCCACTATTGATAGACTAGAGAGAGAATCATTGTTATTAAGTTCTGACCTCTTTCGTCCTTCAGACGGGCAGTTCTGGGACACACCCTTCATGGCTCCACAGAATGTTAAGAGAGAATCAAGCCAAATGGCTATCAGTAGTGACCAATTCAAGAATGTACTCTGGAGTTGGCTTTTCCTCCTTCCTTATTTCCCTCATCCTGATCTGCCACTCCTCTTCCCTGCAACTATTTCTGAAAATAAACTACCTGCATACTAGTAATATTCTCTACCTCTGTTTCTAGGTCTATACCTTGAGGAAGACAATCTACTTGACGATAATGAAAAGCAATCACTTCCTTCTCTATCACAGTGGATCTTCTATGTTGTCCTTATTACGTCTCCCTGAACTTGGCTGTAACATTTTTTAAAGTGAAAACTGTGCTATTTATCTTCACAGCCATGATACCTATCCCAGTGATTTTCACATCATAGGTTTTCAATCATTTCTTGAATGAAAAAGTAACTTTTAAATTCCCTAAATGTAGGTGACAGTGAATACATATGCATGTTGTCCACAAAACCAGATAAGAAACTTCTTTGTAAAATGTGCGCCCTAACATTTAGTCAATGAGACAAATCAATTTCAACTTAAAACAGATGCAAACTCTGGCAGTTTGCTCTTATAGAAAATTATAGCTATAGATTTATGGGGAACTTTTAGGGATGTTAAGGACTTCATAAAGCCCAAGCATCTTGGGAGGATCATCTGAGGCTGTGTTATATGACATCAGGAAAAAGAAAATAAATTACAGAATAGCTAGATTAATATAAGAATGAAAAACATTATTTTAACATAGAAACCAGCCCTATCATTTCCTTTTGCCTTTATTTCATAATGTTCTGCAGTAATGAAGGACACTGCTAGCAAAAAATCCATCTTATCTTTTGGTTGATCTGTTTCCTAAATCTTCATAAAGCAAACTCTATTCCATGAATTTTTCTAGCTCTTGTTCTTACTTAACTGTATATAACCCCCCACTCCAATAATAAGAAACCTGACTCCCACTGTATGCAAGCCATTAATTTCACTGGTCAGTTGCAGTATACATGTACAACATAGAATTGTTAATCAGTTATGTTGTGTGAAACAGTTTTATCAACTAGGGTACAGTATTTACATGCAGTGTCTTTGCCTTTAGTCTCACAGACTCCACACATTTCCAAAATTACTTCAGTCAGCACCTTTCACTCCATTCCCTTTAGTGAAGTTTCATACCTTTATTCTGCATTCTATCATATGGTATCTTCTTAAATATTTCAAATGACTTTAAAAATTTACAAACATAAAAGTTCATTCTTTTTGCTGTGAAGTTCTATGGGTTATTACAAATACACAGTTTTATATATCCATCATTACAGTTTTGCCTCCCCCCAAAATTCCCATTCCCTGTAAATCATCCTTCCCCCACAACTACTGGACCCCTAGAAGCCACTGATCTGCTTATTGTCTTTCCAATTTTGCCCTTTCCAGAATGTTATATAATTGAAAGTATACATATGTAGCCTTTGAAACTGACTTTCCTTTAGTAATATGCATTTTAGATCCATCCATGTGTTTGTGTGTCTTGATACTTCCTTTTTATTGCTGAGTAGTATTCCTTTGCATGGTTAGAAATCAGCTTGTTTATCAATTTACGTATTGAAGAACATCTTGGTTGCGTCCAGTCTTTGGTGATTATGAATGAACCTGCTATAAAAGATTGTGTGGGGTTTTTTTGTGGATATATATTTTTAAATTATTTGGGAAAATATCTAAGAGTTTGATTGCTGGATCACAGGTTAAGATTATGTTCAGCTTTGAAAGAAATTGCCAAAGTGTCTTTGAAAGTGGCTGTACCATTTTGCATTCCCTCCAGTAATGAATGAGAGTTTCTGTTGCTGTATATTCTTACCAGCATTTGGAAATGGCAGTTGTTTGGATTTTAGCTATTCAATAACCTGTATAGGGGTATGTCATTATAGTTTTTGTTTGTATTGCCCTAATGACTTAAAACGATTAGCATCTTTTCAGGTGCTTATTTGCTATCACTCTATCTACTTTGATGAGGTATTTGTTCCACCCTTGTGCTCATAATTTACTGACTTATTTTGTGTTTGGGGAGTTCTTTGTATATTTTTGGTATGTTCTTTATCATATGTGTTTCGCAAATATTTTCTCCTAATCTATGGATTGTCTTTAATTCTCTTAATAGTCTTTTGCAAGTTTTTCATTTCATTAAAGATCAGCTTACATGTCTGTCTTTTATAGATTACATTTTTAGTGTTACATCAAAAATTAATCACTAGATTTAAGGTCATCTAGATTTTCTCATGTATTTTCTTCTAGCAGTTTTATAGTTTTTCATTTTACATTTGGGATATACATTTTTTATGTAAGATATACATCAATTAAAATATCTTTTTGGTTTTTTGTTGTTGTTGTTACTTTTGTTAAGATGAATCTTCTGTTCTAAGACATTCTTGTCAAAAGCTCAGTCACCAGGGACTGAGCTAGATTAAAGAAAAGTTGTCTTTGGGAGTGGTCTGGCCTCAACTAGATAGGCCAAAAATTTGGCAACATTTTCTCTAGATGTGATAGCTCTGTTGGCTGCCAAGACCAAGATCCATCTTGGTGCTATGGGACCCTAGAGTTCTAGTCCATTACTCATGTTTCATGTTTCCAAGTGCAGATCTTCTCTGGGTCTTGGGTGCACTTGAGCGCTCTTGAAATCTTTGGTTGAATTTTTTTTTCCTTAGGTTGAATTTTTGAGACTGTATCATGAAGAAAGGTAGAAGGAAGTGGTGGGTTGTACGTGGCATACTCTTATATCCTTAGTTGCCATGTTTGAGGCTCAATCCTATAAACTGTTTTATAGGAAAGAAAAGACAAAGTAGCTTGACTTGATTATATAAACTAAAGTTACTTTGTTCTTGTGCAAATCTTACTTCAGCAATTGATACCAGGAGGTCAGATTGAGAGACAGCTCTTTGGAAACCATAGCAGAGTTATCAGAAATGCAGGCAGGTGGGCATGGCTGACATTTTAAAAACTAGATTTATTATACAGCTAATTCTAAGGTTCAGGTACTCTCCCTTAGGTTGGAATTCAGCTTTTGTTAATTAAAAACCCATTTATCTAAATTGTATGAGGTTTCCCACAAATCTGAAATGTGAACACCTGCAAGTGATATTGACATTCTAAAGCCCTGGCTGCGTAAGGATGGGTGAGTTATTTTTCATTGTCAGAAATGCCCTTTTTCCAGATCTCTCTATGAGGAAAATAAGTATGTAATAGAGAAAAAAAATGAAGCTCAGCATTATCTTTTGAGAAGATGGATACTTTTTAGAGGCAATAGAATGCCACTATATTGATAAATCCTTATTCTGAATTATTTTGCAGTGGATATTTAAAAGCAGTAGAATGTTATGATAAATGAAAACTCTGATGCCAGACTACACAGGCTTGTATCCCAGCTCCAAAAACGACTGAATACTTGATCTCGCACAAGTTACTTAATCTCAGTTACCTAAAGAATATAGTATGTTAATTACATACATTATAAGGAGTCTAGTGTTTCCTATGTTCACAGGAATATATGCTGGTTTAATTTGGTGCTCCTTTGGTCAGGGATGGGGTTCTTTCTTCAGCTTTGTTTCTATCAGAATGTTCGGATGTCCTACCATCTCTTTAAGAGGGAGCTTACCAGCACCTTGGTACAAACAACCTGTGGAAGATCAGGTTGTTTACCATTAATAGATTGGTAGGGGTAGGGGAAATTCATGACCCACCATGGTTCCATCTTAGAGGTCTCTCCAAACCATCCAGTCTCTCCTTTGGGTTAAAGATGTCACATCATTTTTCCCCCTCTCATTTAGACAGGCTGTTTTATCTAAGAAAAACCCTGTTTCTGAAAAGAAAACCATGTTTTTCCCCTTAGATTGGCAGTTTCTTTTAATTTTTCTTTTCCCTTTAGTATAAGATAGACAGAAGGAAAATAAACCCTGGGTTATAAGTGTGATAGAAGAGGTTAGAGAAGTAGGGAATATAGCTCTTATTAATTAATACTTCAGATGTAATTCCACCATACATATAATGCCCAAAGCTCAGTGCCTGGCACTAGTAAGAGGCTAGTAACAGACTTGTTACTATCTAATCATAATCACCACTATTATGATGATTGTCTTAGTCAGTTTGGGCTGCTTTAACAAAATAGCACAGATTGAGTAGCTTATAACCAACACAAATTTGGTGCCAGCATGGTCAGGCAAGGCCCTCTTCCAGATTACAGACGTCTTGTGTCTTTCTCTGGTGGAAGGGGCAAGGGAGTTCCCTAAGGACTCTTATATGAACATTATTCTATTCATGAGGGCTCTACCTGCATGACCTAAGCAACTCCCAGTGTCCCCACTTCGTAATACCATCATTTTGGGGTTTTAGGTTTTTAACCTATGAATTTTGGTGGGTGGATGGGACACAAACATTCAGACCATAGAAATGTCTCAGGAAGTTTCCCTGATACGGGGTTTGGAAGAGATTATAAATAAGAATTCCTGACTAGAGGGAGAAAGAAGGAAAGAAAAGGAAGGGAAAGGAAAGGAAAGGAAAGGAAGGAAGGAAGGAAGGAAGAAAGGAAGGAAGGAAGGAAGGAAGAAGGATAAAGAAAGGGAGAGAGGGAGAGAGAAAGAGAGGAAGGAAGGAGGGAGAGAGAGGAAAAAAAGAAAGAAAGAGAGGGAGGGAGGGAGGGAGGGAGAGAGAGAGAGAGAGAGAGAGAGAAAGAAAGAAAGAAAGAAGAGAAGGAAAACTACCCTGACTGCTTCAAATAGCACCCAAACCAATAATAGAGACCAAAGAGAGAGTGACCCTAGAAATGAAAGGAATCAGGATTGTCCTGAATGCTTTCTTTGACTGGCTTGTACTTCACTCTAAATAGCACCTTGATCTTAGATCCAGGAAAGAAAAATCAGTCCTACTCATGCACCCACATAAATTTTGGCAAGTGCCAACAGAATATTGCTCAATGAGCAGCAAGATAGGTAACACACATCTCTCTCACATCAGTTTGAACTTGGTTGTTCATCTCTCTAGAGTCTCAGATGGTGCCAAGACCAGGGCTCACTGCAGGGCCCAGGTTGGGTGGCTCCTAACATTTTCCTTTTCTTTTCAGCACAAATAATTTTCAAGTCACTTGGAATAAAACACATTTAATAAATAGGCAGGAAACTCTCTCATGTAATTGGCTAATGTTTATTAACCAGAAATAATGATGTAGTTAGAAGAGTGATCCTAACTTAAGGGTTTAATCAATTTGGGAAGTCATTTTTTATTTCTTGGGTCAGTTTTACATGTTGTATCCAGGAGCTACAGTTATTCCTGTTACTAAAATCATCAAGCCTATTTCTTTTCCTGCCATTTCTACGATGCTCTAGGATATTCTCTGACGCTACTCTGTGGTTACTGTGACTTAATCATAATTTTTTATTTGTTTTCACTAAATATGCAGATTTTTAGCATTGAACCTCAGCTTGACTTTTACATAATAATGGCCCATTTGCATATGCTTTACATGTTAATTATTATGCTGCTAATCTCTTTGCTATAATTAAAGTTAGCACTTCATTATAAAATCCTATTTTCTAAGTTTTATAGCATGACAGCGAATATTTCCTGAAGGTAATATTAACCTACCCACTTATTTGCAGTTCCTTTCTATGTATTGAGATATGTGTGTGAGAGAGAGAGAGGAAGAGAGTGTGTGTCTGTGCGTGTGTGTGTGTGTGTGTGTGTGTGTGTGTGTGTGTGTTTTCCCAAGTGCGGGGATGATATAAAGTTTAGAAAGTTTTGTATTTTTGTTGTTTTCATTTCTTAGCCTGAAGTTAGTCTACTCATTTCACAATGATTGAACATTTTCACTAATACTTGTTTTATCTTTGCTACATTAGTTTGCATTACATATATCTGATGTAATATTTCCTATATCAAAACCTATCATATTAAGTCACTTCTACCATCTTATGATTTGTGTGGGTTCTGAATAATCTAACTAGTTGAGTGTCTTCTTGCAATGGACATAGACTCTATCAGAATTTTGCTAAGGGCTAACACCAGTATTGATTCAGCCAGTCTAAAAAAAAGACTCAAGGAGAACCCCAAAGTACAGATTTCATGTACTTTCCAAAACATGAGCCACATCTATTTTCTCTTCCAAATCTATCTTTACTAACTGAAGAAAATATTCTGAAAAGAATTTGTGACAATATAGATTGGTTGTCAAGAGGCCAAAGTTTTACTTGGCAGTTTGACCAGGTACCTGTCTCTTCACTTCTCTGGTATTTGGTTCAAGACACGAGGATTTTAATGAGATCATTTCTAGGTCTACATGCTGTAAAATTCTGAAATTCTGAGAACTGAAATTTTAAAGGCCCTATGTTCAAATCCCAAATCTACTCTGATAAACTCTATTGATTGGCCAGTTGATATCCCTGGGGTTGGGTGTCTCATATGTGAAACAAGAGAAAGAATCTGATATCCGTAGGCTTTTTCAAGTATGACATCAAGGATTGTAGATTACTAGTGCAGCAAAATAAAGACTAAAACCACAAATAATGGGATGTTGAATGTATGTATTATGCTCTGCTTCTTTCTAAAGTCCCATTAAATGACACCAAAAGAATGTTTATAAGATTTGGAGATCCGAAGATTTGGAAAGAAAATCTTGTAAGAAAATGACAAGAACAATGAGAATGGGAGAAGACATAATAGCAACAAAATTTAGAAGCTGGAAAATTAAGGCAGAAGGAGCAACTGACTTGGTACACCCAAGAAACCTGAACATTAAGCCAATGGTAGGACAGCAGAACAGCAACTATATTTACACTGTGACCACTCAGAAGACTCCAGAATTCACTTTACTAGTTACTTCTGAAAATGGGCCAGAAAGTAGGGCTATACAAGGCTGATTGAAAATCTTTTTAAGATATCAGTGGACCTCCACATACCGTTCTTAGTTTTCCAACTAAGCAATGGCTCTTCCTTTATCCAGAAAGTGATTGAAGTTCTTTTTTATGGGTTGAATCAAACTAATGGTTTCTGAACTGGGGGAGAGCAGACCAAGTTGAAAGTTAGGAAAAGAGGGAGAAAATTAAAGTGCACATATTGATTAAGTCCTCAGACTTCCTCCATCACTTGGCCCCTAGAATGCTAGCAGCCAGGTCAGGGGATAGAAAGAATCTTCTCCAAATACTCTGGATCAATCAAGAGAAGAGACTTACTGATATTGAGAGAAAATACCTCAATAAATAAATAGTCCAGATGAACATTCCTTATTAAAACTATACTCAATACAGTCTTACTTAGATATCCCTATCAGTGTGTTATTATCTACTCTAAAATGTAAATGGACTGTTAAAGGTATTCTGACACTTTAGGGATGCATTGAATATGAAAGACAAGGCCAAAAATGAACACGAAAACAGAAAAAAAAGGTTAACTTGGAGGAGACAATTTTTTTTAAAGCAAGGTGACAAAGAATTATCAAAAAGATTTGGAAAGATGAGAGAGAAGCAGAGGGGTGGAGGGATGAAGAGCAGGAAGAGGAGGAGAAGGAAGAGCCACTCTGTGGATAATTGATGTAGTAAACTGAGCCAAATTCCAACCAACCAATACCCGGAAAGAAAACTTCGTAAGCTATTGCTCAATTCATTTCTTTCTTTAATATGAAGAAATCAAGAGGTAAATTTCAGGTGTAAGGAGTATTCAAAGATAAGATCCTAAAATAACTTACAGTGAACTTTTATTTAAAAGTCTCTTTTAGTCATGGTTATGTGGATTCACTGTCTCAATTTTCTACTCAGTTTTGCTAGCTAAATTCTGACTGCAGTGACACAAATATGCTGAATGCTTTAATCTTGCCTGTTTTGGAACTGATTCAGAGAGAAACCCAGAACAGCCCTTTCATATCTTTAGAAGTCCTCTGGGGAACCTACAAGGGCAATCCTAAGTGTTAGGGCCACATATACATTGGGGGAACCACTGATTTACTCCTGTCATTCTGAGCACGTTGTGATAGAGGGGTGTGTTGGAAGCATGAAGTGGCAGGATCGTGGCAGATCTGTCTGAAATAATAGCACAGTCACCAGAAGGAGAGGGGGGACTCAATGGTCTGGGACCCCAGTGGAGAGCAAATGGCTGTGCTTATGAAAGGAAATCCATATGTACATGGATCCATATATTTGATCTTCTTACCTGTGGCATTATCCAGGGAAAACCAGGAGCCCAGGCCCAGCTCATCACTTTCTATGCTTACTGCAAACACAGGGGCCTGTGTGGTATGTACAATTCACAGGCTGAATTGCCCACTTTTCTCTCAGCTTTGTCAGTGTCCAATTTCTGTGTTTTAACCTAGTGGTTGGCCAGGCCCAGGAGCTCCCAGATAAGGGAGGAGGTTATGCTGTGTGAAGTAGCCCCTCTGCTTTGTGAAGTTGATCTGAGAGCAGTAGAAGAGGCTGGACACAGCCATTCTAACATATTATGTGGAAAAGGAAACCAAAAGGCTTCCTGTGTTTGTTTCTCTGCTACTGGTTTTTTAGTAGCATGCAGGAGGGTAATTATTCTTAAAGCACCAATTTTTAATTCGATTGGTATTTACTTCGTATTTTTAGGTGTGGAAATACTATTTAACGATATAGCGTGCCTGTAATATCTCTTCTTGTTCCAATATTCCCTACTTACTTCACAGAGGTGAAAGAGATTGTCACACTTCAATGAAGGATCCTTCATAAACTGCAAGTGCTAGTTTGAGAAAGCCGACATTTGAGAAGTCATGCTGTGTTTCCATGGAAACTACTTGCAGTTTTAAGAAAAACTCTTAGAGCCAGATTTTAATCTCAAATGCAAGAAGCACAGAACTACACATTATAAATGGAGAAGAGGAATGGAGTGATAGAAGAAATACTAATTTGAAGGCACAGAGTGATTGTTCTTTGCAAATTTAAAACCTCATCCTAAGGTTATATGGGTTGTATATATATAGTTTTCTAATAGTGCATCCAAGTTGGATTTTTTTTTAAAGATTTTATTTATTTATTTGACACAGAGAGAGAGATTACAAGTAGACAGAGAGGCAGGCAGAGAGACAGGGAGAGGAGGAAGCAGGCTCCCTGCTCAGCAGGGAGCCCGATGCGGGCCTCGATCCCAGGACCCTGAGATCATGACCTGAGCCGAAAGCAGAGGCTTTAACCCACTGAGCCACCCAGGCGCCCCCAAGTTGGATTTTGTCAGAGGTCCAAGTGCATTGAAAATGAAGCATTATTAGTATGAGACTCTCATCTTCAATTTTGGAGGGAATTTAAGAAAGCTGTGAAAAAGGAAGAACACTATGAAGGGATGCTTTTGCAGTAACACACAATGGGGCTATGAAAGTTTGCCATGGACTGATCTCTGTGGAAATAAAGCACGCTTTTAGGCACTAAATGACAAATTGGCTGTGTGTTAAAAAATTACTATGAGGATGGGCAGGGTGTGAGAAACATGTTAAATAAGGACTCAGAATAAAGGAGTAGGATTCTTTTGTAATATTTATAATGAAAAAGAACTGAGAAAAAGGAAAAGCTTTGTGATAGTCTCAAAAACATACGTATGTTGGCACATTTAAGAAGTAAGTTGGAAGGAGATATGACGTATTGCTAGCTAAGACAAAATGTCTTTCAAAAGTTTTGAAAGTTCTTTTGAATGTTTTTGCCATCTGTGAAAGGTCAAAGCTAACTAGAGGATTACTGATTAGGTAATGAATGTTATAAAATGTCCTAAATAATTCTTTTTTCTCAGTGAAATTTTCAGAAAAGGATCAGTTAATGAGACTTTCTTAAAAGCCTAGATAAATACAGCTATGATAGTTGAACAAGGAGAATGGAAACAAGATCCCCTATTTTCCAGAAGAGAAAAATGAATCTATCAGAAATGTGATAAAGTAATCCGAACCACATATATAGCTACAAATAAATTGTAACACTAGGTGATGGATCTATTGCATAACAGAAAATTCTTCATCAAGATATATTTTAATTGAAAACTGTCTTTTCTATAACCCAACAAATGGTAGTATTTTGATTTTTTTTTATGATTTGCTGCCTTGCTCATGTTTCACTTAACCCAAGGAATTTATATGCATTGAGATTCAGTAGTGAGCAAACAGAGAGGACCTATCAGGACATGGAACTTTAATTCCAGAAGGGATGACGGACTATAAGAACAGTTATATAATGCTGTCTTTTGGTAAAAGAGCCTTGAAGAACAGTGACATAGTACAAGGGAATAAAAAGTGATATGGCTGTTATTTTAAATAGTATAGTCAGGGAATTAGAGACTTTAGGGCAGCGGCAAAAGTGAAATGAGGGTAACAGGAAGGTTTGCAATGATCTTGGGGAAGATCATCCCAGGAAGAGGAAAGAGCAAAGACAGAGAAAGGAGGAGCCTGAGGAACACACCTGCATAGAGCACTCTAGAGACAGCAAAAGGTCTGTGTGGTTGGATGGAGAGAGCAAAGGAAGAATGAGGAAATGATGATCAGGACAGTAGCAGGGGCTTGTTCATGCAGGCTTAGATACCTACTAAATACTTTAGATTTTATTCCTAGGGTTGAGGGGAGTTATTGGATGGTTTTATGAAATATGATGGAACTTTACACAGTAAAAAGAATCACTCAGCTACTAAGAAGGGGATAGACTGAGTGCTTCCAAAAATAGAAACAAGTTGAGAAGTTTCAGTCAGGAAATAAAAGTTTGTGGTTACAACCAAAGTGGTCCTAGTGAATGAAGTGAGAACGATTCATATTTGGGACATATTTTAAAGGCAGCACTTGTATTTTCTCCATAAAAAAAAATGGACGTGGGATGTGAAGTAAAGATTGATTCCAAGGATTTTGGCATGAGGAACAGAAAGTACGTTGATGCCACTTGCTGGGAAAGCAAATGTTTGTGGGATGCAGGAAATTGAGTTCAGTTTTTAAAAAGTTAGATTTAAGATACCTATTAGAAATCCAAATTCAGATCAGCTATATAAACCTAGGCATTCAGATGAGAAGTCAGGGCTTGTAGATACAATTTTGGAAGTGACATGCATATCCGTGAGATTTAAAGCCATGGAACTAGACAAGGTTGGAAAGAGAATGTGGATAGAGAAGATGTACAAGTACAGAGCCCAGAGCCTTGTAACCTTCAGTGGTTGAGAAAGGCCCTGAGTATGCAGCAAGGTAGACTGAAAAAGAGCAATGAATGTTAGAAGGAAAACCAGAAGTGGGTGATGTCACGAAAACTAAGGGAAGAAAGTTCTTCAAGGAGAAGGAAGTGATCCACTGTGTCACCGCTGAATTTAAATAAAGATGGAGACTGAGAATTACCTTTTAAATTTGGCAATTTGGAGGTCATTAAAGACCCTAATAAGAGCATTTTTAGTGAAGTGGTGGGAAAGAAAGATATAATTGGATCCAAAAGAGAGTAGTGGAAGAAGTAGATAAGAGAGTATAAATAATTCTCCTGAGACATTTGCTGTATAAAGGAAGAGAGGGCTATAACTGGTGGGAGAGAAAGTCAAGGCAAGGGTTTGTTGTTGTTTTATGATGGGGATAGTATACGTTCTTCTATGCAAATGAGAACTATCCAAAAGATAGAGAAAAAAATGGAAGATGGAGAGGGCAGATATAATTCTAGGAGCAAAGTCTTTGAGGTGAAGAGAAGGAATTGGATTAAATGCCCAATTCAAAAGATGGCCTTAGGAACACGGAAAATTTATATGTTGTAACAGGAAAGACAGTTGAATAATCAAGGAAAAAGCATAGGTAGACTAAAATACTGGCTAATGGATATAGAAATTCTCTTCAGATAGCATCTATTTCCTCAATGAATTCCAGAGATCATAGACAAAGAGTTTTGGGAATTCAGGGGTGTATTAGTTACATGTTGCCATGTAACAATATCACAAATGTAGCAGCTGAAAACAAGGCAGATTTATCATTTTACAATTTCTGTGGGTCAGGAGTCTAAGCATGGTTTATCTGGTCCTCTAAAAGACTGCAATCAAGGTATCAGCCAAAGCATGTTCTCAAGACTTGACTAGGGAAGGATTCACTTTCATCATCATGTAGATTTGGCAGGATTCAGATACTTGCAGACTGGTGGATTAAGGGCCTTATTTCTTGCTTAGTTTCTTGCTTCTGTCAGCTGATTCCCTTTAGCTCTTTTTCATGTAGACTTTCCAAGTAAGGCTGCTTGCTTCATCCAAACCAGCAAGGGAGATTTCTGCTTCTAGCAAAGCAGAAATCATAATCTCATATCATAACCACAGATGTGAACATCATCACTTTTGTAGTATTCTATTGGTCAGAAGCAAGTGTCCCCCCACACACTCAAGAGGAAGCGATTACACAAAAACTTGAACAACAGGAAGTTAAGATGA
Organism: Ailurus styani; assembly: GCA_002007465.1. Lineage (NCBI taxonomy): Eukaryota > Metazoa > Chordata > Mammalia > Carnivora > Ailuridae > Ailurus > Ailurus styani. Next base: position 4,529,484 of record LNAC01000034.1, on the reverse strand, counting down.
CAGGTTGTATTAGAGTCTGTGGACCACAGGAAAGAATGGGAGTTTGAGTCAAATTAAAAAATGTTTAGTCCCATGTGCAGGTAAATTGGGAAGGGATATGGGGTATGGACTTTTTGTCAGGTGGACTAAAATAAACAGAAATATAGGACACAATCTTATGTGTATTGATGGTATCTTATGGAGATATGGATGATTAAGTCTAATTATAGACCCATTTTTGGAACGTTCAAGGTAAAGTTTGGAGGATTGGAGGATGGGAAGTCCCGGTCATAGTGAAAGTAAGCCAAACTCTGGTGTTTCCTCCACACCCCCTGCAATTCCTGATCCAATGGAGAGCAGCAGTGCAAGAACTAGGGGAAGGGGTTCTTTCCAGCAGCAGTTAGCTTTCAGTATGTCATTATAGCACAATAAAGCAAACAAGCTCTAGAANAAGGGGTTCTTTCCAGCAGCAGTTAGCTTTCAGTATGTCATTATAGCACAATAAAGCAAACATCTCTAGAGTTGAACATGTCTAGGTTTAAATCCTGCTCTTATACTTGTTAGCTCTAGAACCTGCATAGGTTACTGTGAATCACTTTCCTCAAGTAATAGCACATAACTCCAGAAGTTAAGTGTTGCTTATTATTTGCATTTACAGATGAGGAAATTAAAACTGGAGCTAAAGTTAGTTCCTTTACCCTACAAGGATGTTTTGAAGGTTAATGGGACAACAAACTTAAAACATAGCAGATATTCAAAAACAATTAGTCATAAATAGCATCCTCATCTAAGATGAACCAACATGCTCTAATCAAAATATATGTAGAGAGAGTAATGGAAGTTCAACTATTACCTAATTTAGAGTTTGCAATTTATGAAAAATAGGATAGACCATTACTACTAAAACTTACTTTCAAAGTCTATAATGTTTAAGGCAGATTATAACATGTAAAAATTACTTTGGCATTTAGATTTAAAAATTGAAAAGAGAATTAAAAAACATATGGCATCATACTTTATCCCAATAGTGCTAACCAAAAAAAAAAAATCTGGCCTCGAGAAATGTTATTTGTAGCACTTTATTGTTGTTTATTTGTTGTCGTTGTTGTTGTTTAGACAGGAAGGAAGGTCCTGATGATTCACAGACCTGTACCCCTGGGGCAAATAATAAAAAAATTAAAAAAATAAAAATAAATAAATAAATAAATAATTTAGAAAAGGAAGGAAGGAAAAAAAGGAATGGAGAAGGANTGTTGTTTAGACAGGAAGGAAGGTCCTGATGATTCACAGACCTGTACCCCTGGGGCAAATAAAAAAAAAATTAAAAAAATAAAAATAAATAAATAAATAAAAAATTAAAAAAAAGGAATGAAGGAAAAAAAGGAATGGAGAAGGCAGGAAGAAGGAAGGGGGAAAGATAGAAAGCAAGAGAAAAGTGAAGAGAAAAAATGGAAAAAGAAGCCCTAGAGAAGTTTTTAAAACTTTGAAAATGAAGTAAATTTAAGCTTATTTCCAAGTTGATTATCAAGCTTTTAGTAAAAGTGTCACTATAATTGTTGGCTCACTTGAAGCTAATTAGGTAAAATAGGTTTCTTAAATTCATAGTTGAAAATATTTTGTTTCTTAGAGCATAGTAATTAGCATTAAGAAACCATGATGCTTATAAACGGTGAATAAAAANGCTTATTTCCAAGTTGATTATCAAGCTTTTAGTAAAAGTGTCACTATAATTGTTGGCTCACTTGAAGCTAATTAGGTAAAATAGGTTTCTTAAATTCATAGTTGAAAATATTGTTTCTTAGAGCATAGTAATTAGCATTAAGAAACCATGATGCTTATAAATGGTGAATAAAAACACATTTCTCTGGAGTTCTTGGAAATCAGTACACAATAAAGAAGAAATAGTTCAGCTTATGAACTTTTGGATTAATGTCTACAAAAGGTAAAAAGTCAAAAAGACTGAAATGTTGCAGGGCATCATTAAAGAAAATCAATATTTTCTCAGCTATCTCAATAATATATAATGCCATAATGCTGAGCAACAAAAGAATAGTTGTCAATTAGTGAAAGATACCTTAATTAAAAAAAGTTTTGGGTGTTTCACTAATGATAAAGAGATTACCGAGATCAGTCTGCATGACATTATAATCACATCTGCAAAGAATATCAGATATTATTTGAATGAAGTGAATGTTTGAAAATGTGGAGAAAAGGGAACCCTTGTGTAGTGTTGATGGGAATGTAAATTGGTACAGCTACTACTGAAAACAGGATGCAGGTTCCTCAAAAAATTGAAAATAGAACTATAAGATCTAGTAATTCCACCTCTGGGTATTGACTTGAAGAAAACAAAAACACTAATTCAGAAAGATATATGCACCCCTATGTTCACTGCAGCAATAGCCAAGATATGGATATATCCATAGTCCATAGATAGATGAATAAAGAAAGAAGATATGAAACACACACACACACACACACACACACACACACACGCACACACACACACACACAGACACCCTGGAATATTATTCAGCTATAAGAAAAAATGAAATCTTGCCATTTGCTATGACATGAACCTAGAGGGTATTATGTTAAGTGAAATAAGTTAGAGAAAGACAAATACTCTATGATTTCACTTTTATGTAAAACCTAAGAAAACAGAAGAAACAAAACAGAAACAGGACTCACAGATACAGGGAATAAACTGATGTTTGGGGGGATAGGGAACAAGGGAAATAGGTGAAGGGGATTAAAATGTATAAACTTTTATAAATCAGTCATGTAAAGTACAGCATAGGGAATATAGTTAATCATATAATTGTATGGTAACAGATGGTAACTAGACTTAACCTCCATCATATTCTAAAGTATTTAAATTACCTTAGTTAAACCAAAGTTAGAACACTAGATACTAATATTATATTGTATATCAGCTATATGTCAATAAANCTGAAGCTAAACAGGGCATGCTTACTTGAGGCAACGAAATCAATATAATTTAAATAACATTGTTTTTTCTTCTATGTAAAATTATACACTGGTTAAATCATGCATAATTTACATATTAGGTTTACAGNCTGATGTTTGGGGGGATAGGGAACAAGGGAAATAGGTGAAGGGGATTAAAATGTATAAACTTTTATAAATCAGTCATGTAAAGTACAGCATAGGGAATATAGTTAATCATATAATTGTATGGTAACAGATGGTAACTAGACTTAACCTCCATCATATTCTAAAGTATTTAAATTACCTTAGTTAAACCAAAGTTAGAACACTAGATACTAATATTATATTGTATATCAGCTATATGTCAATAAAAAATTAAAATGAAATAAAATAAAACCATCTTAAGTGAATCCAGGTGTTACTTAACCATAACAGTATGGAATTTTAATTTTATTCATACCTATGTAATGTAAGAAATCTAAGAATAAATTTAATTAAATATATCTGAAAATATCTGTTATTAAATGTGATTTCATATAATTATCAAATACTATAATAACCATGAAAATTTCCAAATATGAAACTATGGCAGCTGACATTAAGAAAAAATATAAAATAATGGGTTATCAATTATTAGTCATGGTTACATGAATATATTTTGTTTTTTCTCAATTTTATAAATTATAGAATGAAACTATAGAAATGGCTAACTTTATGTGGATTTTAATGAGAAATCAATACTTAAACAAAAGATCTGTGTGTATGGTTTTGTTATTCAGTCTTCCTCACTATTGAAGTAATTTAGTATTCATCAATAAATACTCTTTTTAACATAGGCAGAAAAATTGGGGGCTATATTATAAATGTAGTGTATTAAGGAATAATGTCCTTACTGAAGCTAAACAGGGCATGCTTACTTGAGGCAACGAAATCAATATAATTTAAATAACATTTTGTTTTTTCTTCTATGTAAAATTATACACTGGTTAAATAAATCATGCATAATTTACATATTAGGCTTACAGTGTTTGTTTTTTTAAAGATTTTATTTATTTATTTGACACAGAGAGAGAGACTACAAGTAGGCAGAGAGACAGGCAGAGAGACAGGGAGAGGAGGAAGCAGGCTCCCTGCTGAGCAGAGAGCCTGATGTGGGCCTCGATCCCAGGACCCTGAGATCATGACCTGAGCCGAAGGCAGAGGCTTTAACCCACTGAGCCACCCAGGCGCCCTTACAGTGGTTTTATAAGAGGAGTATTCATAAGAGAAAAAGCTCAGGCTGCAGTATATAGAAAATTCTAAATCAATTGGTGTTAGATGTTATTAGATTTTGTGAGCAAATAAAAAAATCTGAAGTTCTCTCAAAACTGTCAATTCTTACAGGCTATTCATGCATCCTCAAAAATATTTGCCACTTTTCCTTATAGAAATTAACATTTTTTGTAAAAAAATATCGTGCTTTATTCAGAAATAAAGCATTTTAAAACTATCACAGCTAAGTGTTTCAAACTCTTTTTCTTTTTTGCTTGACTAAGAACTAATGGAGCGAACACCCACTAACTCATCCAAGCAGTTATCATCAGCTCTACCTGATTCAGTGGTTCAGCCAGGCTAGGGGAAATACTTGATTCCCATAAGAAGTTGTTCATAATTGTATATGCTTAGAAATAACTGCTCCACTCAGGAGTCAGCTGCCCACAGGTAGTACACCAGTGGTCAGTAAACTTAGTTATCTTCTTAAGCCCCATTTCTGTTTTACCCATTGGTCCTTAGTATATTGTTCACCTTAATTAAACCAAAGTTAGGTGGTTTCAGGAGTCAAATTATACTGCTTATAGGAAATCAAATCCACAACAGATAAAGTTTTTGTATATTAGTTTAATGAGTTTTCAGAACATGTCAAACATTTCAAAAATTATATATCATAAAACCTGTTTTCCTAAAATGAGCATACAATGGAATTTGGTGATGATTCAGTTATCAGATGTAAACTTTAGCAATTTATTAGTTGCTTTCTCTCTCCATTAAGAAATTGATGATAATAGAGTCTATTTCATAACATATGTGATATACTTAAGACAATGCTTGACTCATAGTAAGAACTCAGAAATTCAATAGGTATTTTCTTGGTGAGCTCATATGCTGTGTTCTTAGGGTTTAAAACTCGAGAGTGACTCCTCTGTGAATGTTTCCTTAGTCTTTCAGAGAGGGTTGACTCACGCTTCCTGATGCCTTTTCCTTATCTACCTCTATGTTGAGAGTTACAACAGTATATGCAGTTGTCTTAATCAGAAGTCTTTCAGTTCCATGAATGAAATCTAACTAAAATTAATCAGAAAGAAAGGTTTACTGACTAATGGAATGGAGCTGACAGGCAGACATAGTTTAGGGTAGAATTTGAGGGTTCCAAATATGTTATCAAGGCTCTTTTTCTCCACCTCTTGCTTCCCTTTGTATATTTTTTCTCAGACTGAAGATTTCCATGTGGGACAAAATTTATCTAAGGGGTGCTCCAAGTCTGTATCATTAGAGCACAACTGAGCTTGGTTCACATGCCTGGCCCTGGATCAATCACTGTAGCAAGTGGAGTAGATTGATTTTCTAGTTTATACCATATAGCCAACCCAAAGTTATGGGGATTAATAATCCCACCAGGACCACATAGAATAGTGAAAGGTTGTTCCTCAAATACCAAGGACAGACTTTATTCTAAGAGTTAAGGGACATTGGGCAAGCTGAAATGATGATTATCTTGTGAAGAAATCATTCTTTTCCTTCTAACCTGTGAATTCCTTGGGCATGGAGATATTACCTTCATCTTATTTCCTCATTATCTAAAAGTGAGTACACTATATAGGTATGTTCAGTGAAAATTGTGGGCATAATCTAAATTAAAATAGACTAGTCAAAGAAGGCCTCACTGATAATTTGAGCAAAACCTGAAGTAGGTAAGGGACCACCATGGTATATTTGTCAAAACTAGGAAACTCACACCGATTACTTCAGACTATTCAGAGGTTAGCAGTTGTTCCTTTAATGTCCTTTTCCTGTTTCAGGATCCAGTCCCAGAAACCATTTGCATTTAGTTGCCATGTTGCCTTAGTCTCTGCTGGCCTATGACAGCCAACCTTTCCTTGTTTCATGTTAACTGTTTTGTGGAGTACTGATTAGGTATTTTGCAGTAGCACCCTCAATTTGAGTGTGTCTGATGTTTTTTTCTTATGACTAGACTGGGATTTTTGTTTCTTGGAATACCACAGAGGCAGTATGTATTTTGAAGTTAGAAGAAAAAAGATCCTGTTTGCTCATGAAATGAGTCAGTAGAGAGGGGAGATTTAATGATGTTCAAGTAAGAGAGTACCACTGTCAGAGTCACGCCTTTGAGCACACAAGAAGAAATAGGATTTAGAACCCAGAGGGACAGGCTGGCCTTCGATGAAACAAGGATGGTTTATTCACAATTAAAGGAAAGGCTTAAAAAAAATTAAAGGAAAGGCTGACAGAGTTTGTGAGCACAGAGGCACGAAGGAGAGTGCATGTGGTGGTAGCAGCTTAGGCGCATCTTTTGATTGTGTATTAGTTTTCCATTGCTATGTAACAAATTATCACAAATCTAGCTGCTTAAAACAACAAATATTTTATTATCTCACAGTTTCTGTGAGTCAGGAGGCCTGCATGGCCTACCTGGAGTCTCAGATCCAGGGTCTCACAGGGCTGTACTTTAGGTATTAGCTGGTGTTGAGGAAAAAGTAAAGCTGAGTCCTCTTCCAAGCTCATGTGGTTGCTGGGGGAATTCATTTCCTTGAAGCTGTATACTCATGGTGGTTTGCTTCTTGTCAGTAAGAGAGTATCTCTAAAGTCTTGTCTCTAATCTCAGGACATTTTTTAAAAAATTTTATTTATTTATTTTTTCTTTATTTTTTATTCTTTGCCCCAGGGGTACAGGTCTGTAAATCATCAGGCTTACATCTTTCACAGCATTCACCAAAGCACACACCCTCCCCAATGTCCATAACCCATCAACCCTATATCCCTACCCTCCCACCCCCCAGTAACCCTCAGTTTGTTTTGTGAGATTAGGAGTCTCTTATGCTTGGTCTCCTTCCCCATCCCATCTTGTTTCATTATTTTTCTCTCCCAACCCCCCACGACCCCCTACCCTGCCCCTCAAATTCCTCATATCAGAGAGATAATCTCTGGACTTTTTTTAAAAAAGGCCTCACTTGATTAGATCAGCCCACCAAGGATTAATTACCTTTGATTAATTTAAAATAAACTGAAAAGGTATCTCAATTATATCCTCAAAATCCCTTCACCTTTGCCATACAATAATTGCAGGGATGATAACCCATTAACCATGCTGTATTCTGTTAGAAATAAATAATAGATCCTGCTCACACTTATGGGAAAGGGATTATATAAGGGCATGGCTCATTGAGCATCATCTTTCCTAGTTAAGTAGGAAGCAAGATCACAAATTGGACAGAGAAAGTGATGGAGGTTTCAGGAAATGGGAAAAAAGAATGAGCTATATCTAAGAATCTGTGCTTCTAATTTTTTTAAGATTTGTCCAGCATGTGGTTTCCTTGGATAATGGCTTATTCAACCCAATCATCGTACTTTCATCAATTACTTAATATTCTGAATGGTATTTATGGGACTTTATCACAAATAGTAAGAAAAGAATTGGCTCTACTGTTTTTTTTTTGATTCTACTGTCTCTCTTAAGATTGATCTATGAGGAATGATGATTAATGGAGAAATGAGGTTAATATTCAACACATGGTTTTCTTAATCTTAATATTGATTGAAAAGCATGTCAATATTTACTTTTTAAAAAATTTCTGGTGCATGTTCTCTTTTAATAGCTGTGTTAAATTTAGCAAAACATTTAGTGGAAAGAGCACAGGGATTATGCAAATAGCTCAGAAGCTATGACTATCTCAAACATTATACTGTTAGAGTAAATGACTGATTACAAGTTTGTTTAATTGGGACACTTCTAGAATTTCTGCCACTAATGTGTTTAATCAACAAAATAGCTTTACTTTTATGTAAGCAATGGAGGTTTTTTGTTTTTGTTTGCATTACAGAACTTTTCTGAAATTTACTTTGTATTAAAGTGTCAGAAAAAAACCCCCAAAACTTATGAAATACAACTACAATTTTATTTGTAATGTTTTAGTTAGTGAAGATTAAAAAGAAATCATATATACCAATATTATTTAGTTATAGCCATCATATCGTGGAACACATCTACAATTTTCTTACCAGTAGCTCAAGAGGAATAGGATAATAATAAATGTTAATGGACAGAAAACTTTGTATAACACATTGTTTTTTATATGCAAAGCTTCATATAAACCTGTCTTCAGTTCAACAAGTATTTAATTTACATCTACTCTGTATCAGACACTGAGAGTGTAAAGGTAGAAAAGATATACTCCCTGAGGTTCCAAGTTATGAAGAATGCTACATTTCATTAAATTTAGTGTTGGACCTATGACTGCTTTTAAAAAATATATAAATATCTTTTATGTTCTCTTTTTAATATGTGATATATTTATATTCTTAAAATAGTGAGACAAAAGATAGTTCCCACCCCCCAGAAAGATACTCACTGATGAAGATTATCTCAGTGCAAAGTAGTAAGTGCAAGGATAGAAGTATACTCAGAGTACCTAACTTGTGTGAGAGCAGGGAAAGTGTTGGGCATAGGGAAATACTTCTAGATAAGGTGGCCTCATGGTAGAATGACATAGTTTGTTCAGACCCATCTCTACTCGGTTGTGGCATTGGCAACTTCTGTAATATAGTTTATTTAACTATAAAATCTACCTCAATGTTGGATGAATATTACATGAAATAACATGCATAACACTTTAACAGAGAGTTTGGTATACATTAGATACTAGTTAAAAATATTTGCTTCCTTTCTTTCTTTGCTTTTCTGTTCCATTCTCGTCCTTTTTCAAGGGGGAGTAAGTGAGAAGCAATGAAAAAGACATCACACACACACACATATGTATCTTCATGGGATTCTGAAATAGCAAGTTGTGTTTGATAATCCCATTGAAGTAAAATATTATCATAGCAAAAATTTTGACAGAAAAAATGAACCAGGAGATTGAGCCTGTTGCTGTAAGCATGGAACAGTAATGAGACATCTTATATACTTTGTGAAGTTTGTGCTTTATTCTACAGGAAATTGGCAGTCATTTAAAGGATTCAAAGCAAGAGAATGACCTAGACTCTGGGTCTAGAGATTGATTTGCATTAAGCAATTCTATAGGTACATAAACTAGTTGAGAAGATCTAACAGACCAGGTGAAAAATGATGATATCCTAGGTATGGTCAGAGGTTATACAGATGGAGAAGAGCATAAATCTTTAGGGAGTATCTAGGGGAAAATGTAGTAGTACTTTCTGATGTGGTTTAGGGCACTGAGAGAGTGTGTTAAGGCAAAGAATGATTTCATGTTTTTGGTTGTATGGTATGAATGACAGTGTTATGAACTGAGATAGAGAAGACAAAATGAGGAGAGAAGATGAGAAATTCTACTACTAGTGAAAGTGACAACGTTGGCCATAGTGTAAAGATATGTTAAACTTTACACGTAATTGGCAAACAATTTTTGAAAGTTGGGAAAATATTTTATACTAGCACCAGAGAAGTATGAGTGCTTTAGCATTGAAAGTCATTTTAATTTTAGTTATTTGTATAAGTGTGTAGTAGTACCACACTGTAGGCTTAAAAAATACTAATATATAGGCAATTCATTTGTTTTTTTTTTTTCCTCATATGTATATGTTGAGTGGAGAGGAGTTGTATAGCTCTGTGAATTTTGGCAAATGTATAGTGCCGTTGAGTAATCAAATGTCTTGTGCTGTTCCTTTGTAATGAAGCCCCTGTCCCCAATTCCTAGACCTTGGGGACCACCAATCGTTTTGCTTTTTTCAGAATATTATAGAAGTACAATCATAAAGTATACACAGGCTTCCCCTGCTACCCAAAAGTTTGCTTTATGTCACTTTCCTTTTAGGAAAGACCTACTTTAGTATCTATTCTTTGCGAAGCAAAAGAAATTTGAAGAGGATTTTCACTTTTTTGAAATGGTACTTTCTTCTTTGCTTTAACATGATTCTAGCTCGCAAAGGTTTCATAGGAATGTTCTGCTTTCAGATAAGCGAGGGCATACCTATAATCCTTGGCAGCTGACTTCTTTCACTTAGCACAACGTATTGGGATTTATCCATGTGGTTGCATGTATCAGTGTTTTGTTATTTTTTATTGCTGAACAATATTCTATGAATGTACCAAAGTTCATTTGTCCTTTCACTCACTGATAGACATTTTGTTTCTTATTTTGAGTATAAAAATGACAGGGATGGCCAACATTTATTGAACACTAGCACTTTTTTGGGGGATGATTTTAGACATTTCATTTGTATTAACATATTTAATATCCACAACAATGCTATTTGAAAGGCAAATGTTAGAGTAATAAAATCCAGAGTGGATGGCAGGTGTTAATTTTAAGGTTTGTATGATTTTATCAAATCCTCTTTTTCAGATAGTTTTTCTGTCTGCAGAAATGCAGACTTTTCATTTTTTTGTTTTGGCTTTGATGCTACTGATAGCACAAAAACAGTAAGAGTTGTCAATAGCAATCTTAGTTATTTCCAATCCAATGCCTTCATTTTGAAGACAGGTAACCAGGCAGATGAGTTATCAGTAAACATTTTGGTCTCCTTTTTTGTGAATGAATGGTGATCTATGGCTAATGTATTACCAATTCAGCAAATGTAAATGTTTTTCTGTATAAATTTGTGATCTACATAATTTCATTTTCCTTTCAGGAACCAATATATATTTCACTCAGCCTTTCATTTTCATTATTGATTAAAAAAACTTATGTATGTAGCTGATTGGGTATGAGGGATCAAAAAATGTAAACTGCATCACCTAAAACATAATGCTTTGTTAAAAACTTTTAAGTATTTTGAAAGCAGGAAGCTAGTGTCTTAATCATGTGTATCCCCTTCACCATTACATTCTCTGGAAAAAATTCAAGAAATATTAGTGAATATTCAAAAACTGTGGAAAGAATTGCTTGAAAGATACATACATGGACTATTCCATGAGATAGTCTTTTGAGATAAATGGATGGCTGGGTGGGTGGACAGATGGATAAATATGTAAATGCTTTTAGTGATTGTGCTTTTGCATGATCCTGCAATCACATATTGTAAAGATATTTATAAGAAAAAGGCTTATGAAATTTGGTCTTGGCATATTATAAGGAAGGTGTTGATAAAGACATTGTTCATATAGTCTCCTCTTTCTGAGAACCCTTAAAAAGAAATCTCTCTTAATACTAAGATATAAACATAGTTGACACACCTTACATTAGTTTCAGGTGTGCAACATAGTGACTTGACAAATCTATACATTATGCTAGGCTTACCACAAGAATAGCTACCATCTTTCACAATACAACACTATCATAAGACCATTGACTATATTTCCTGTGATGTACCTTTCATCCCTGTGATTTCTTTATTGCATAACTAGAAGCCTGTCTCTCCAAACCACTCCCCTTTACCCATTTTGCTCATCCCCCCATTCCTCTCCCTTCTGGCAACCACAGTTTTATTTATGTGTCAGTTTTACTTGTTTACAGTTTTACTGCTTTACTTGTTCATTTGTTTTTTAAATTCCACATATAAGTGAAACCATATGGTATTTGTCTTTCTGTCTGACTTACTTCACTTAGCATAATATCCTGTATATCCATCCATGTCATTGCAAACGGCAAGATCTCATTCTCTTTGTGGCTGAGTAATATTACTTCGTATTTATTTACCACATCTTCTTTACCCGTTCATCTATAGATAGACACTTTGGTTGCTTCCTTATCTTGGCTACTGTAAATAATGCCAAATAAACAAGGATGCAAATATCTTTTCAAATTAGTATTTTCATTTCTGTGGGTAAACACCCAGTAGTGGAATTACTGGATTATACGGTGTTTCAATTTTTAATGTTTTACAAAACTCCCACAGTGGCTGTACCAATTTACATTCCCACCAACAGTGCATGAGGGTTCCCTTTTCTCTGCATCCTTGCCAACACTTTTTTTTTTTAATTCTAAACATTCTGATAGGTATAAGGTGATATCTCATTGTGGTTTGGGTTAGCATTTCCTGATGATTAGTGATATTGAGCATCTTTTCATGTTTCTGCTGGTCATCTGTATATCTTCTTTGGGAAAATATCTATTCATGTCCTTGGCCCATTTTTTAAATCAGATTTGTTTTATTGATGTTGAGTTGTATAAGTTTGTTAGATATTTTGGATAGTAACTCCTTATTAGATATTGCAAATACCTTCTCCCATTCAGTAGTGAGCCATTTAATTTTGCCGGTTCCCTCTGCTGTGAAAAAGCTTTTTATTTTGGTGTAGTCCAATAGTTTAATTTTGTCATTTTCCTTGCCTAAGGAGACATATCCACAAATATGTTGGCTAGAGTTGAGGTCAAAGAGATTACTGCCTATTTCGTTCTAGGAGTTTTATGCTTTTAGGTCTTATGATTAGGACTTTAATCCATTTTACTTTTCTGTATTGTGTAAAAGAGTGTTCTAGTTTTCCCAGTACTAATTATTGAAGAGACGGTCTTTTTTTCCATTGTATTCTTGCCTTTGTCATAATTAATTGACCATATAAGTGTGAGTTTATATCTGAGTTCTCTCTTCTGTTCCATTGATCTACGTGTCTGTTTTTGTGCCAGTGCCATGCTGTCTTGGGTTACTACAGCTTTGTAGTATATTTTGAAATCTGGGAAAATTTTGTTCTTCGGAGTCTTTTGTGATCCCATATATTTCTTAGTATTATTCTAGTTCTGTGAAAAATGCTGTTGTCATTTTGATAGCGGGTTCATTGAATTTGTAGACTGATTGCTTCAGGTAGTAAGGACATTTTAGTAATATTATTCCAATCCATGAGTATGGCATATCTTTCCATTGTTTGTATTATCTTCAATTTCTTTCATCAGTGTTTTAGAGTTTTCAGAATACAGATCTTTCACTTCTTCGGTTAAGTTTATTCCAAGGTATTATTTTTTGATATGGTTTAAATGGATTGTTTTAATTTCTCTTTGTTATCATTAGCATATAGAAAGACGACAGATTTCTATATATTGTTTGTATCCTGCACCTTTACTGAATTCACATATTTCTAATAGTTTTTTAGGGGACCTGTAGGTTTTCTGTGTTTTGTATCACAACATCTCATCTGTAAATAGTTTTTCTTTCATAACCAGTTTAGATGCTTTTTATTTCTTGTCTGATTGTTGTGGCTAGGACTTTCAGTATTCATTTGAATAAATGTGGTAAGAGTGGACATCCTTAAGACAGCTATACTTTTCTTGAAAATTTGTATCTTACTTTATGGGTATTGCACAATATGTAGATGATTAGATCTTTTTTTCATATTGACTACTCAAAAGCTTAAATTTGTGATCACCTGTATAGCAGTGTATTTACCATAATAATGTTTTCCTGTTAATGCTGGGTTCATAGTGTATTCCTATTCTTGTTCCACTTCAACTGACTTTTTGTCACATGTTATACATTCTAACAGATCACTAATATCCTCCCTGAAACAAAGCAGATAAGAAACACAAGTAAGTTGAGAGTAAGAAAGAAAGGATGAATAGCAGGCATCAAAAAGGCAGAAAATAGGTTACAGAAGTGGGATCTATAATTAAAGGCATTTGTGGTATTTTCTACTTACTTTCCAGGCTCCAAACATGGATCTATATCTAATAAGTAAAAGAATAAAAGCATTCCAGGTCCTTCTCAGTAAATAAAAATAATTCAAATCAGCTATTCAAAAGCCAATTTAGGATAAATAATAAATGAAATTTGGTCTTGGCATATTACTAGTTTTACTTTTGATATCACAAATTATGTAACAACAACAAAAACTAACCATATTGAACAATGTTCCCCTCTTCACTGAAGAAATATAATAGCACTACTACTAAGTTCTTTGGACTACAATGAGTCTCTAAAGTACTTAAGCCAATATAGCACAAGAATGATAATCTTAAAGGAAGCATACAATAACACTTAGACTTTATGTGGATATATAACAAAGTTAGTATAAAATTTTATCTGAAGCAAAAAACTTTTTGTTTGTGGTTAGGTCCATTTTTCATTTTGAAATTATACACATTTATAAAAATAACTGGAATTTTGCTGGTCATAAATAAAGTATTGCTTCTATGCTGAGACATAAGGGTGTTCAACCTTAATTCAAAATTTAGATATAGATTTTTAAGAGCGGTTTCTGTAGGCACTATAGAGTTCAGGAACAGTCATCATCTTTAACTGGTCAGTTTGAAAAAGTGCATGGTTATAAACTTGGCAGATTCTCTGGTGGCTTGTTAGGGTAAGATTTCCCAAAAGAGTTAGAGCTAACATATGATTATGCCCAAAGAATAAAAAATTTTATCTCTGCCCCCATACCCCCCAAAACTTTTTGTTGTGTGTGTTTAACAAATTCACAGATTTAAAAATGTATATACAGTTGTATATACAGCTAAAGATACAGCCTTTGTAAGTGCTGCATATCTCAAATAGAGAAAATAGAGTGCTGAATACTACTTTTCATCTGTTAATCAGAAGTTAAATATTTCATAAATAGAAAGGGACACATTTTTATACCTAAGATACACTATTTCATGTATGCTTTTATTAAATGAAAGTTAATTACTCCATATAACAAAATAGTCTTTCACTTTTAAAACAGAAAACAGTTAACATACAACTTAAACATTAATAACAGCAGTTTTTGACAATATTAGAGCTTAAGGGGAACAATAAAACAAAGATTGTTTTCTATATAGTCAAAATAGACTGATTAAACCATAAAAGAATTGATTCATGCACTGCATATATTACACTGAGTTATTTTAGTTTATTGAAGTCACGCCTAGATAGTTTAAATTAGGCAATCAGTTCTTTGCTTTTACTTGTGATCATAATGATCTAAACTGTGTTATAAGTCAAATGATAAAGGCAGCTGTAATGAATACCTGAGGAAGATTTATGAAATTAAGAGATAATTCCTCCTAATTGTTTTTTAAAGCAGGCAAAAAGACACAGGATTTTCATATAATTATAAATTCTTAAACCATTATGAGATCAGATTTCAAACATTCTTCCCTTGAGTACAAATCTATTTTATCTTACTTTGAAATCTGATCCTTACTGGCTGGTTGGAGTAATGTGTTGGGAACCAAAACAAAGTTCAGAGGTAAAGAGTGCTGTAGGAGATTATCTAGGTCTGCAGCAGGAGCAAGATAGAAAGTGGTGGTATTCACACTGAGTATTTGTTGACCTTGTTTTTATATACTTTCTCTTAATCTCAAACTATTTCATAAAATTTTCTGTCACGGTAGGTTCAAATATACAGTATAAGCAATGACAAAAATTCCTCTATAGTAGTAATTTCTCTAAATTTAATAAAATATGGCATAAGGGATTATTAGGCATGACACAGAGTTTATCCCTGTGATAACATATAGTAGCTAACTGGATATAAGAAAAAAAAAATCCACAGGTTATATCTGTATGAATGTTCCTATGAAGAGGCTTGGTTATATCATTATAGTGATCTATTCTTGTAATTTCCTCTAGAAAGTTCTAATTTCTCATGGCCTGATCACTCTGAGAAATAGCAAATTCTTAAGTTATAAATAAGTTTAACATTAATCATGCCCTTTTTCAAAGAAAAGATATATTACTGGCTAAAATAAATTTCATCGCCTGATGGGCTATGTTATGAAAAATTCTACAGTTTATTTCTGAATGACTATCTCTAAAAACTGAAGATTTATATCTATTATCGTTTAGTATTGGTTCTCTTTAGTAAATTATCTAAGAAATAATATTCTTGTAATAGCATATATATATTTTAGAGTTCTAGTTAACTATAAGAACTGAAGAATAACATATACTCTATTAAAGAGATTCATTTTCAGCATACAGGTGGATTAATTTGTCACAATATGACAACGGATCACAAGTATTGAATCTGATAGATACCATGAAAGAATGTTTTTACATGGGGATATATTTTAAATGAGATTATTGCCATCATTAAGTGTTAAACTTACAAGTCAAACTTCAGGAATGAATTTAAGATATAAAAGAATCTTCATTTCAATGTTCCTAAAATACTAAGTAAATTTTCTCTGTTTTGGTAAAAATAGCTTAAATATTAAGAAGGAAATCCAACGATAGTATCAGCTTTTTTCTTTCTTATCTAACAATTGGTCTCTGATTAACATTATTAAATTTTAAAAACATGAATAGAATAACAAGTTAAAAGATTGACAGGTTATCCAAAAACTGGTATTTGGGGCATTCTATCTTCATAATTGTGAACCAACTATGTTTTCTTAATAGAGAAGCATGAAAGAACTTTCCATAGCTTCCAAAGTCTGGAATTCAGCATTGTAAACCAGATACATGAGACCTGCAAAACACCTAGCATGCTATAAGGAATCAAAAAATCCTCAAAGGATGATGCATATTGTGCTATAGAAAGGAGATCTTCTTAACACAATGTGATTCACAGTAAGGCTTAAGTTAAGATTTTATTTTCCTTAAGAATTTTTATTGGAGACTTTATTGTGTTAGTAAACAGACTCTGGATGCCTGAATCATTGGGGAAAAAATTCTAAATGAAACATGTACACTATCTTTTAGGTCTTATTTTCTTCACTAGACATACCAATCTCTTTGGGCCCAGAATACAAGAAGGATTTCACTATGCACTAATTCTTTAAGTAATACAAACATTTTTGGGTGAGATAAAAATTAGTAACAAAATAGAATTTCAGTCAAATTCAGCAAATTACGCCACAGGGAATGCTATTTGCACAACTTTTCTCTCAGATATTTTTTTCAGTGCAGCACTGTAAAGGGTGAAAATGATATTACAACTTTTTTAAAAAGTACAAATTCTTTTTATTATAGGGATAACTGCCAATCTGTATACACTTAAAAGGTACTTAAGAAAGAGGCAGCTTCTGATCTAATGCATAAGCTTCTCTTTCCTTACTGTATTTTTCAGACCACTTGCGAGTCAGTTCTAGATAAAGACTTGGTTTATGAGGCCGGTAATCCAGGTACACGGTATTACTGGTTCTTTTGGGAATGGCTTTCTCAATCTGAGTTCCTTCATGCCACTCATTGAAAGAGGTGATAGAAATCACACTGGGGTGAGCATGGAGTGCAGCCCCCAGAGCAGTTTCATAGTACTTCCCGCTGATTCGGTTCCGAGTGTTTTGAGCGTTCCATGGGCGGATGCTGGTATCTATATATCCTGGGCCCACACTTGGGATAAACAGTAGGTTGAACTGGTCACAGAAAAATTTTAGCCTCGCCCAATTCTCATATGATGAGCCATAAGTAAAGCCATTTGTGGCAAAATATGTGTAAATTCCATCAAAACCACCTTGAAGAATATCATATCTATGTTTGCTTTCTACTAGAAGTGCAATAAATAGTCCATCATAAGGAGAATTGCGGATGCTCTGAGACCCTGTGATGGTTAACAAATTGGCCCATTTTTCAGGCTTTGTGATATAGGAATCATAGATATAAAACATAGGAAGAGCATTGCCAGTCTTAGTCTTGTACCTATAAAAGGCTGGATGATTTCCGTATCTAGAATACAAAAATACGTAAAAGTGAAGTGAATATCTCATTTTCCACAGACAATAACTGTTTCTATATTGAAAATGAAAGTAATAATAAGCACTGTTTAAGCATATTGTTCACTTTCTTGGGGGGATCGGTTATACTAAGGGGAATTATTAAAAATGCATTTTCAATTTTATAGATAGGTAATGTCTTGATGTATCCAGTATCTCATTTTTCCTAACAAGAAATAAATTATATTGAGGTTTACAAATGACCAA
Source organism: Ailurus styani (assembly GCA_002007465.1). Taxonomy (NCBI): domain Eukaryota; kingdom Metazoa; phylum Chordata; class Mammalia; order Carnivora; family Ailuridae; genus Ailurus; species Ailurus styani. The sequence continues at coordinate 4,511,557 of LNAC01000034.1, read as the reverse complement.
CACCATAAAAAGCCCATTTTCTGTATGAATATGTCAACTGCTATTGTTGCTGACAAGTTTCCTTCTAAGAGTATAGTATCTGTCACAGGTTCTTATCAGTAACCTGAAAAAAATGAAGCTGTATTTTTCCCTTGTAATGGCTGTGGGTCCATAAATATAAAGCAGTTCACATTTCATAATTTGAACCTTCTTTTAAAAAGATAAAACTCTGTATTTGTGATTTATAGAATACCAATTTAAAATGTCAGCCAACAAATCAAATAGCTTAGTAAACACAAACAGTAAATAATTTCAGAAATGTTCCTCAAAATGATTATTACAAAATTTAAATGTACTCATTATCATTGGATCATAAAATAGTGATTATAAACACAGAAGAAACTCACTTGTCTATAATATATTTGACATTTTTGTACATGTTTTGATCATCTCGATTGCTGTATGGTTCAATGTGAAAAGTGACCTAAAACAAAAGATTAGAAAAAATTAAAGTATATTTCATAAAAATTAAAGTATATTTCATATTTTTAANTGATTATAAACACAGAAGAAACTCACTTGTCTATAATATATTTGACATTTTTGTACATGTTTTGATCATCTCGATTGCTGTATGGTTCAATGTGAAAAGTGACCTAAAACAAAAGATTAGAAAAAATTAAAGTATATTTCATATTTTTAATAATTTAAGATGAATACTTATTGAACATAAACATTATTAACAGTGAATTCTAGCAGAGAAAACTCTTAGTCAATGTTGTTACTGTGAAAAACTATGCTCAACAGTTTATACTTTTTACCTCTGTTATACTTTTAACTCTAAGGTAGTTACTAAGTGAGGCAGACCGTTGGAAGCAAAATAAGCAACCTGAATTCAGAACTCAAATGTTCAAACACTATGCAATACTTCCTCCTGTATGTTTAAAGAAAAAGTAGGGGTATATTCTACATCTAGACATGTTTCTTTAAAAAGAACGCGGTCCAGAAAAATCTGGATTCTTTTCCCAGGTGTGACCAACAGCAAATCTTTTTTTTTAAGATTTACTTGAGAGAGAACAAGCACATACCAGTGAGGAGAGGGGGCAGAGAGAGAGAATCTCAAGCAGACTCCTTGCCTAGCCAGGAGGCTAGATGGGGAGGTGGGGGCTGGATCCCACCAACCTGAGATCATGACCTGAGCAGAAATTGAGAGTCAGAAGCTTAACTGACTGAGCCACCTAGGCTCCTCAATAGCAAAGTCCTCTATTATTAAAACATCATTTCACAAAATAATCTACATTTTATGTATACTACTACTCAAAGAATTTATCACAAAATTACTGGAAAAATAATATCCACTAGTAATATGAGTGCTTGTTACTGATACGGTTTATAGATCTCTACCATAATTGTAGAAAGCAGTAACCAAAAGTACTTTTTAAATACTGTGCACAGAAGATTCATTTTTAGTTTAAAAAAATGTTATATATAAACCAGGAGAAAGTGATTATAGCTATTAAAACCATTTTGTATGATACTTCTAACTAGTAGTGTAGACTGTCACTTAGATTTTTCACTTTTATTATTAACTTTGACTTACCAGTAGCTTTTAAACATCTTTATGACAATCAAACATCTTGATGTTATTCTATTTTTAGGGTTCAGTCTCTATGAAGCATGTATAGAATTAGAAACTTCTATGCTACTGCAATATAAAATACCTTTGTTTTGGGGCCACCTGGGTGGCACAGTTGACTGAGCATCCCACTCCTGGTTTCAGCTCAGTCATGATCTCAGGGTGGTGGCATAGAGTCTGCTTGGGATTCTCTCTCGCTCTCCCTGTGCCCCGCCATGCTCGCTCTCTCTCTCAAATCAATCTTTGAAATGCTTTTGTTGTCAATTAAAGTAAAACAAAAATAATATGAATACTATGAATAATAAAATGGATTTTACTAGTCACAGAATTTTAAAGTCAGAGAGCATTTAGTGAAAATATTCCCTACTTTGTATATTATTGAAATCTCATTTTATTAAAAGGAAGTTTTATCAGTAACAAAATAAGGTCAAATTCAATTCTGTATATTTAAGTATTGCTAGGACAGTCACAGTTTTCAGTAGCTCTAGTATTTGCTTCTTGAAGTGAAAGCAAAATGCAAGGATATAGGTATTCTCATGTTCTTATATAATGTTACTTGGGGGTAATTCTCCCTTTAGATGGAATGTTACATTTTCTAAGCTTCCATTTTATATATAAAGTGTACCATATGTCAAAATATAAAGGGCATCCTTTCCTCCTTTTGTAAAGTAGAGATCAAAAAAAGCCATTATTGATAAATATACAATATTTTCACTTTCCCTATTTCAAACTTCTTAATTATAATAAAATCATTTTGTAGGTTTAATGATATAATCTAATATTTCTCTTAAATATTAAAGTAAATTTTTAAGAGTCATAAATATTCCCTCATTTCATACTTCTATACTTTTGACCTTTCCAGATCTTCTCCACCCTGCAGCCAAAGTATACGTTCTCAAGTGAATATCTGATGATCCTGGAGAGTGGGGTCAGCAACATGCTGTCATAAAATGGTCCTCCTATTTATCCCCCCACACAAAATCAAAGGGTTAGACATTCATACATGAACAAAAGCACCCTCATGGGTGTTTTTAGACCTATTACCTTACTCCAAGGAAACTGGCAGGAGTCTCACCCACCAGAGCAACCACTAAGGGACCTCTGTATGGGCTAGGGAACCAGAGGAGCCAGCCAAAATGCCTATACCCCTTTTGCCCCTATGGAACAAAAACTGGGTGAGTGCAGACTGGAATACAATCAGAGAGAGAACCTGCCTGAGTCTAGCCTTTCCTAAGGCAGACTCTAGCATACCATTGTAAAGGGAAAAAAATAGGACTTTGGCCGCCTAAGAGATTGTAAGAGAAACTTTTCCTGGCACCACGCCTCTGCGCAATGAAACACTGAAGGGTACTAATTTATCTGGTGGCCATGACCTCTCCTAGGAGCACAGGAAAGCAGTGAGTGCCTAGTTATGGCAACTGGATCAGCACGTGGAGTAAGTACTATGGTGGGAGATCTATAACTGGAGGTTGGGAGGATACTGGGAAAGCAACGGATAAGAATTTCAAATGGTGGAAAAGGGATTGTGCTTAGCAGGAGGTACTATTCCTGGGATCATCCTATTGGGTCTGTGAGCGCACCCACAGTGCTCAACCTGTACCTACCCTCATGCTGTTAGTTCCTTGTGCAGGATCCTATGTGCCACTGTGAGAGCAGTCTCTGGTACACAGAAAGCATGCTCAGAAAGCACTATGTGCTTAAAAAACAAAGGCTTCTGGCCTGGTAAAGTATAAGAACCAGAGAAGACATAAAAGCTTTTTTTTAAAAAAAACAAAACAACAAAAAAAACTGCTCCAAAGAAGGGACAAGACGGGAGCAGGCACGCCTTCATAAATACAGAGGAAAAAGATAACGATGTTATGAAACATAATACCCTATCTGCTGAAGCAATAAGCAGAATAAAGAGGTTTGTACTACTTCAAAAGTACCGATGAATATCTACAAAGGTTATGAAAAGATTAAAGAAATAATGGCATCACTAAAAAAGAATTCAGAACAGCTGTAATGAGGAAACTCAACAAGTTATAAGAAAATTCAGAAAGACAGTTCAATCAAATCAGGAATTTAAAATACAAATAAAATGAGTTCTTTCCAAATTCTGGGGCTGAAAATTGAGTAAATGAGATCAAGAATGTAACAGCATAAACAGACCACATGAAAGAATAATTAACACGGAGGATAAGAATTTTGACATAACACAAAGAGGGAACTTAGAGTTAAAATAATGAAGAAAGCCTACATGAGTGGTGATTATCCATGAAAAGGACAAATATTAGAATAATCAGGATTTCAGAAGAAGAGGGCAGAGAATTTATTTAAAAAAAGAACAAAAAACAAAGCTGAGAATTTCCTTAACCTGAGGAAAGACTTCTCTACTGAACTCATAGCTTACCCCCCCTTTTTTTTTTTTTTTTT